>JAHRHZ010000139.1:49786199-49819363 GCA_024137785.1 Ginglymostoma cirratum | reverse complement strand
ATTATAGATCTATAAAGATAGATTACAGATCCACACAGACAGATTACTGATTTGACCAGATTACCAATCCACTCAGACAGGTAGAACATCCAGCTCTGAGAACTGATCACACAGTAAGGCGGGCCTTATTTCTGTGAAGAAGCTAGCACAGTGGTTATCTTACTTGGCAGGTGAGACAAAATGCTGGATAAATTGAGTTGAAATCCCATAATAGGTGCTGAATAATTTAAATGCAGTTAGTTAATAATCCTGGGAATAAAACACTGGTCCTGTTAATAATGATCGTCACACAGTTAGATTGTTGGGTGGGTGATTTATAGGGTTCACTAACAACCCTCTGGGGAGGGAAATCTACTGACCTTACCTGGTCCAACCTACATGTGACTCCAGGCCCACAGCAATGGCGTTGATTTTTAACTGGAATAGCCCAGAAAGCCACTCTGTTCAAGGGCAATTAGAGATGGGCAATAAATGCTGTCCTTATCAGCAACATCCTTATCTTATGGATGATCTTTAAAAAAGTGCATTATTTAGAATAATCTACACTGGGTGTTCATATATCAATTTATCGCTTGGATTCAATTTAATTAATCATTAATATATTTTTTAGAATCCCTACAGTGTGGAAACAGGCCCTTTGGCCCAACAAGTCCACACTGAACCTCAGAGCATCCCACCCAGACTCATCCCCCTATAACTCACTTAATCTACACATCCCTGGATACTACAGGCAATTTAGCATGGCCAATTCACCTAACCTACACATCTTTGGACTGTGGGAGGAAACCAGAGCACCTGGAGGGAACCCACGCAGACACGGGGAGAACGCGCAAACTCCACACAGACAGTTACCTGACGGTGCAATTGAACCTGGGTCCCTGGTGCTGTGAGGCAGCAGTGCTAACCACTGTGCCACCATGCTACCCCCTATCTATATAGAATTCTATCTATATAGATAGAATTTAATTATAACTCTGTGACCTTCTGACTATAATTAATATTGAGATTTCTTACTCAGATTCATGACAACCACAAGGAGAATATCCAAATCCTGTGAATACAATGTCTGGAATATTGGGTTAGAGAGCTCTAAGACCCCGGATAACTGGAAAACACATAGATCCCAAAGGTCTGTCCCTAAACCCCTTGGATGTCCTGACAGACCAACAATGTTGTAACTACCTGGAAAGTATAACCTTCCAAAGGGTGATCACCTGCATCCGGAACCTTCTAGAAAAGTCAGAGGTCAAGTTGGAGATTTTGGTAAGGGTCGGGGAGGGGGTTGTGGTTTCCAATTCTCTTACTTAGTTAGGTATCCAGGAAGAAAACATGGAAAGGTAAAAACCATGTTAACCTCCTGGGTAACCATCCAACGGACCCCCTGACAACTCCCTGGGATTCCCTTTAATCCTCTGATTGCACACTCTCCATACCCTGACCTCATTAACCCACACGATCTGACTGAGCTTCTTTAACATTCCCTACTCCCAGCCAACTATTCCCCAACCCAACTGATACTGTTACCCACTACCAGCCACATTCAAGCTGCCCCCTCAAATACCACCTGGCCCCAACCCCTTCCCCCTCTCCCACCTGACAACCTAACCTCTCACTCACCAGCCCCATTTATCCTCACCTACCTGCCCCCTTCCTGCTCACCCACCTGCCCCCAATCCCTCTCCCATGTGCCCCACACTTCTCCTCCACTTAACCCTCTACCCCCTTACCCACCTGCACCCTTCCCCATCTCCAACCAGCCCCTCTACCCTTCTCCCACCTACCCCCACCCCCTCTCCCACCTACCCCTGTCTGCTTACCACCCTCCCCCTACCCCCTCACCCACCTGCCCTCTTGACCTACTCCCATCTTTCCCTCTACCCCTTCCCACTTACCCTATTCCCCATCTCCCAGCTGCTTGTCTACCCCCTCACCCAACTGCCCCCACCCATCTCTCACCTGACCATCTATCCCTTCACCCACCTGCCCTCTGCCCCTTCTCCCACCTGCCCCCCACCCTCTCACCACTTACCCTGCTGCCCCATTACCCTCTTACCTTCAGTCCATAGCTTCTTAAAGAGATATGAAATGCTTAAACTATGTTCAGTTGTGGGAATAAGTTAGTCAGTACTGCCTTCTGTGAAGTTTCTCTGCACTGCTCTCAGTGAGAATTTCCGCTCCTGAGATGCTTGGCAGGACCTTCTCGCGGAAGAGAAATCAGGAAAATCACAGGTCAGTAACAGTGCAGCGTCCTGTATGATCTGGATTGGGGATAGGGATTCTGAACTGATTGGGGAAATGCCTGTGTGTTGACCTCTATAGGGGGTAGACTAGGGGAGATGCACTGGGAGTGGAATAAAGCAGGAGATAGTCTCAAAGTCATTTTCGAGTGAGAACATACAATGTCAAATGGTGTGGTACTCAGCCATTTCTGGGGGCGGCTTTGAGTGAACTCCATTGCTATGGGACAAAAACTGAAGTTGTTGGAAAAGCTCAGCAGGTCTGGCAGCATCTGTGAAGAAAATATCAGAGTTAATGTTTCTGAACCTTGTTGTGAGGAAGAGTCACCGGACCCAAAATGTTAACTCTGACTTTTTCTTCACAGGTGCTGCCAGACCTATTCCAGCAACTTCTGTTTTTGTTCCTGATTTATAGCATCTGCAGTTCTTTTGGTTTCCATTGCTATGAGTCTGGAGACACATGTAGGCCAAACCAGGTAAGGATGACAGATTTCCTTTCCCGAAAGGACATCAACAAACCAGACAGGTTGTTACAATAATCATGGGAATGTTTCATGAGGTTAGCTTCCAATTCCAAATGTATCAATTGAATTTGAACTCCACCAATTGCTGCGATGGAATTAGAACCTGGGACCTCCAGAACTTTAGCAGGGCTTCTGGATTAGGAGCCTAGTACAGGGTAACCACTAGCACACCATCCTCCCTTCATCAATCCGCACTCCCTTCTGACCTATAAGCTACAGATAGTGTACGTCTGGCTCTCTTAAGTCCTCTCACCATCAATCACCAACCCTCCCTTAGACCTCTTTGCACCTTTCTGCCTTTTTCCTTTCAGGAGTCTAAGATCCATGCCTGCACCTGACTGTGATGGAACTGTAAGAGCCTCCCCCTCTCCCCCTATTTATTTCAGAACCCTCTTCCCCTCCCCCATTTCTGATGAAGGGTCCACGCCCGAAACGTCAAGTTTTCCTGCTCCTATGATGCTGCTTGGCCTGCTGTGTTCATCCAGCCCCACGCTTGTTATCTAGGAACAGAGATAGTTGCTCTCATGCTCAGATACCAGTGCTTAGCACGTTCGTGATGCAGGACCTGATGGGGAAGTCGCAGACTCGTTCGACTGCAAAAGATTTTAACGGTGGTGGGGTAGGAGTGAAGAGGGGGATGTGGTGTCTGCACTGTACGGCTGAGGTATCTGTAGAATGGAATGCTTCGCTATCGAGGAGCGTAGAGAAGCATGACTGGAGTGGCAAGGCGGTTGGTCAGCCCAGAGAGGGACTCTGTCAGCGGCGATGAGACAGCGGACAGAGGGATGAGCACAACACCCAATACCAGCTGTTCCATCAGCAGAGGCGACATCGGTGAGGTAGGCCCCGCAGTGAAAAAGATGGTGCCTAAGGATCAGCAACTTCGACATTGGTCATTACCAGTGCTGACTGCAGCAAAGCGATGGCAGAAGGGGTTATGGACTCTCCTTAAGCTATTTATGTTTATTAGTATACTTAAACTATTCAAAATGGCACCACTGCCACAAGTGTGGCACAGTTGCCCCACAGCACCAGGGGCCCAGGTTCAATTCCAGCCTCAGGCGACTGTCTGTGTGGAGTTTGCATGTTCTCCCTGTGTCTGTGTGGGTTTCCTCTGGGTGCTGCAGCTTCCTCCCACAGTCCAAAGAAGTGCAGGTTAGGTGGATTGGCCATGCTAAATTGCCCGTAGTGCCTAGGGATGTTTGATTAGGTGGATTAGATATGAGGAATGCAGGGTTTCAGGGAAAGGGTGGGGGGGTGCTCTTTGGAAGGGGTAGTGTGTACTTGTTGGGCTGAATGGCTTGTTTCCACACTGCAGGGATTCTCTGGATCATGGTAACAGTGGAAGCTTTTCACTGTATTTTTCATCTCAAAATACATGTGGCCTTAAAATCACTCATCAAATCTACACCAAGCTGGCTTTGTGTAGAGCTCAGAGGGTCAGCTTTCCCAGCACAGGGCTGGTGGAAACTCCAGGTATAGTCAGGGTGTAGCCTCTGGCAGTAATGTCCCAGCTTCCACTGAAGCACCAAGAGAAACGGAAGGGGCACAAACAGAAATCCCATAAACTTGCCAAAATGTCATCTCAGACAGCTTCCCTGATTTGATTTGATTTGGTTTGATGGTTGTCACATGTGCCAAGATACAGTGAAAAGTGTTGTTTTGCGTGCTAACCAAGCAGATTGCACTATACAGAGTGCATCGGGGCAGCAGAACAGAATTCAAAGTCCAGTGTTACAGCCACAGAGAAAGTGCAGAGAGAGAGAGAGTGCAACATTAACATTTGAGAGGTCTGTTCAATAGTCTGATAATAGCAGGGAAGAAGCTGTCCTGGAATCTGATCATGTACGTATGCAAACTTTTATGTTTCCACCCGATGGGTAGGAGGGGTCTTTGGTTATGTTGGCTGCTTTCCTGAGGCAATGAGAAATACAGACAGAGTCAACGGATGGATTGTGTGATGGAGTGGGCTATTATAGACTCTCATTCCTCCCACCACCCCCATCAGCTTTAATGTACTGGGGAAGTGGGGAATGAATGCAATACTTCGACTTGCTGTTGGTGCCACCCAGACTGACATGTTTCAGTCTGAAACGGGGGCCCAGAGCTCCTCAAAGGTGCACCGATGTCTGTGCCAGTGGGGCTTCAGCTGCTGGGGGTATTGCTGTGTGAGATTGCCAGCAGGAGGCAGCAAACATCCACGGGAAGCAGGAGGGAGGGGCAATTTGTTGATACCCACAGGCACTCTGGCAAGGTTTCACTTATCCGTTCAGTTTGCCATGTTTATGTTTTTGGTGGATTTTGTTTTTGCTTTGTGGACCCTGGGATAGTCA
Source organism: Ginglymostoma cirratum (assembly GCA_024137785.1). Taxonomy (NCBI): domain Eukaryota; kingdom Metazoa; phylum Chordata; class Chondrichthyes; order Orectolobiformes; family Ginglymostomatidae; genus Ginglymostoma; species Ginglymostoma cirratum. Next base: position 49,814,269 of record JAHRHZ010000139.1, on the reverse strand, counting down.
GTGAGAGAGAAGTGGGATGGTTGGTGAATGGAGAATCCTTGTTATAGTTGTTGGATTCACAGCCCAGTGAGCTACCCAACTGTACGTGAGGGCTGTGCACAGCATAACACAGTAACCACCCTCTGGTTAGTAACAGGGGCACAGAGCACTGCTGCAGAATGGAGACATCATGACTGCTGGTTAGTAATAGGACAGTGATCTCCTTGCTAAGGTTACAGTGGACAGGGACCCTGGATATATTGCATATCCTGGTCAGGGTTGGATAGAAGCAAAGACTGAAAAGCTAGCAACTGCAATTACCCTCACAACCGGGTCTAATTCAAGCCTCGGCCTGGCCCCAACTTCAGAAGGTGGCAGTGAGGCAATCCTCACCCATTGTTCCCTGTGTAACATTGCCCTCTTGCAATCTTGGTTGGGGTGGAGGTCTATCCCCATGCCAAGAGCTCTCCCCACTCTCCTATTCCTTGAGCATCTTGTTTAATCTCTGCTCAGTTCACTTGTCATTGAACACACAAATTGACCACTCAAGCCAATCTGGTTTTGTTCTGAATTCCATAAGATGTAGGAGCAGGTTTACACCAGAATCTGTTCCACCATTCAATCATGGCTAATATGTTTCTCAATCACATTCTCTGGCCTTTCCCACCCCCCGCCACCCCATAACCTTTGATTCCCTTGCTGATCAAGAACCTATTTAACTCTAGCTTAAATGATTTGGCCTCCATAGCCCTATGCAGCAATGAGTTCCACAGATTAACCACTCTCTGGCTGAAGAAATTCCTCCTCATCTCAGTTCTAAAGTGTCGACCCTTCACTATGAGGCTGTGCCCTCGGGTCCTAGTCTCTCCTACCAGTGGCAAAATCTTCTCCTTGTCCACTCTAACCAAGGCTTTCAGTATTCTGTAAATTTCAATCAGGATCCTCTCTCATCCTTCTAAACTCTATCGAGCACAGACACAGAGTCCTCAACCACTCCTCATATGACAAGCCTTTCATCCTCAGGATCATTCTTGTAAACCTCCTCTGGACCCTATCCAATGCCAGCATATCTTTCCTCACATAAGGGGCCCAAAACTGCTCACAATATTCCAAATGCAGTCTGACCAGAGCCTTATAAAGCCTCAGAAGCACATCCCTGTTCTTGCATTCCAGCCCTCTTGAAATGAATGCTGACATTGCATTTGCCTTCCTAACTGCCAAATGCCCCATTTCTGAAGCCTTTTCCCCATTTATCAAATAGTCTATGCCTCTATTCTTCCTACCAATGTGCAAAACCTCACAGTTTCCCGCACTGTATTCCATCTGCCACTATTTTGCCCATTCTTCTAGCATGTCTAAGTCCTTCTGCAACCTCCTTACTTCCTCAAAACTGCCTGTCCCACCTATCTCTGTATCGTCTACAAACTTATCGACCTCAGTACCTTTGTCTAGTTCGTTAACATATAACGTGAATAGTTGTGGTCCCAACACTGACCCCTGTGGAACTCTGCTAGACACCAGCTGCCATCCTGAAAAAGACCTCTTTATCCCCACTCTCTGACCTATGCCATCAGCCATTCCTCAATCCACACCAATAGCTTGCCCTTAGCAGCCTCCTGTCCAGCACCTTGTTAAAGGCTTCTGGAAGTACAAAAAAAAACTGGCTCTCCTTTGTCTAACTTGCTCATTACATCTTCAAAGATTTCCAAAAGATTTGTCAGATGTGACTTCCCCTTGATGAAGCCGTGCTGACTCAGTCCTATTTTACTGTGCGGATCCGAGCAGTCTACAATCTCATACTTAACGATAGACTGTAAAATTTTACCAGGTCAGGCTAACAGGCCTATAGTTTGCTGCCTTCTGTCCTCCTCCTTTCTTAATCAGGGGTGTTACATTAGTCATTTTCTAGTCCTCTGGGACTCTTCTCAGACTCCAGTGATTCCTAAAAGATCACCAGCAACTCGTCTCCAATCTCCTCAGCTATTTCTTTCAGATTTCTGGGTGTAGTCCATCCATCAGATCTGGTGATTTATCCACCTTTAGACCTTTTATATTCCTATTTACTCATGAATAATGTTGATTCGCCTATCTATCTCAGCCTTACAAATATATAATGATGCCCTTTCAGCATCTTTTAAGGCAGACAGTTCCAAATTTGAAAGAGAATAAAGTTCTCGCTTCTCTTCTGAAAGACCGTCCCCTGATTTTAAAATAGTGGTCCCTAGTTCTGGACTAACTGCTAAGCGGAAACATCGTTTCCACACCCACCTTGTCAAGACCATTCATGATCTTATAGATTTCCATCAAATCACCTCTCATTCTTCTATACTCTAGTGTCAACCAGTCCAGTTTGTCCAACCTTTCATCATGAGACAGCCTGCTCATTCGAGGTTTGAATCTAGTCAATAAAGGCAAAATATTATGCTTGCTGGAGATCTGAAATGAAAACAGAAAGGGCTGGAGACACTCAGCAGCTCTGGCAACCTCTGTGGTGGAGAGAAAAACAGAGTGAAAGCTTCCAGGTGAAGCAGCATTTTCCTCGCACTTTCAATCTGGGCTCTTGCATTCACTGCTCACAGTGCTATCTCTTCTACAATGGGGGAGGCCAAATGCAGGCTGTTACACACCACCCATCATTAGCTATTAATTGTCTACTAACAGCTATTCATTCTCCCTGGCTATCGTTTATCCACTCCTTTGTTTCTCCAACTGGTCTTTCCTCTCCTTGGGCTCTATCCCCACCTACCGCTTCCCCCACCTCGTTTTCTGCACATAAACTGATATTTTTCTAGCTACCATCAGTTCTGAGGAACAATAACCAGATCCAAAATGTTAACTCTGATTTCTTTCCACAGATGGTCCTGGACCTGCTGAGCCTTTCCAAATATTTCTGCTTCTGTTTCTGATTTCCAGCACCTGCAGTTCTTTCAGTTTCTATTAGGTCCAGCAGGCTGACTTCGGTTACAATCACCACAATAACATTCTTACCTTTCTGTTCAACGCTGTCATTATAAAGGTTAACATCCCATTAACCTTCTCCTTGATCACTTGCCGCGCCTGCAAGCTCGCCTTTTGAGACTCATGTACTAGAACACTGAGGTTCCTTTGTACTTCAGAATTTTGCACTTGTTCACCGTTTAAATAATATTCTGCTTTATTATTCGTCCTGTCAAAGAGAACAACTCCATATTTTCCCACATTGTACTCCGTCTGCTGTATATTTCCTCATTCACTTTGCTGATTTATATTCATCTGCATTCTTGTTCTGTCATCTTCACAACATACTTCCCGCCCCCCTATCTTTGTGTCATCTGCAAATTTAATCAGCATGTTTTCAACCCTCTCACTGAAGGAATTAATATAAACGAGAAAATGTTGAGGCCCCAGCACAGATCTCATTGGAACCACACTCATCACATGTTAACATTTTTTAAAATACTGTTTGTGCATACTCTCTGTTTGTTGTCAGCCAGCCACACCTCTATCCATGCTAATATTTTACATGGAGCTTCTACTTTGAACAATGACTTTTAATGTAGAACTTTGTCAAAGTTCCTTCTGGAAATCTAACAAAGTACATTGTCAGGTTCCCATTTAACCAAAGTGCATGTTACTCCGTCAAAGAGTTCCAATAAATTGGTCAAATTCAACTTCCTTTTCACAAAACCATGCTGACTTTTCCTGATTACCTTGAGTTTTTCTTCCAAACGTCCAGCTCTAACTGCCTTGATGATCAAATCTCACGCCTTTCCAATGTCAGATGTCAAGCTAATAGGCCTGGAGTTTCCTACATTCTACCTACCTCCTTTCCTGAATAGTATATCTACCCTTTTCCAGTCTTTCCTTCATTAGTTCATGGAATGCGACCATCCCTGGCAAGGCAGTGTTTATTGCCCATTCCTGAACCCCGTTTAGAGTCAACCACATTATGCTATACTCCAACTGTGGGCCTGGAGCCACATGTAGGTCAGACCAGGTAAGAGCAGTAGATTTCTTTCCCTAAGAACATAGTGAACCAGGCTAGTTTTTACAATAATTGACGTGGTCATCCTTACACTAGCTTTTTACTGAATTCAAATTTCACCGTCTACCTATGGTGGGATTTGAACCTGTGTTTCCAAAACATTAGTCTGGGGTTCTCGGTCACAAGCCCAGTAGCATTAACACAATGTCACCACCTCTCCAGATTCTGTTGGAACATTTATGGAGGTGAATGAATTTTGCAAAATTAACAGCAGTGCATCTAAGCTCATTAATGACTTCTTTAAGACCCTAGAATGAAGTCCATTCGAACTCAGAGATTTATCAAACCACAGTTCTATCTGTTTGCTCCGTATTGTTTCCTAGTGTTTACAGCTTCACCAATTACCTCTCTTCCTTCACACTCATGTATTACGAGAAAACTGTACATATCTTCTATAGTGAAGACGGAAGCAAAATATTTATTTATTATATTTGCCATTTCTTTATTATTTGCTATTAACTCCCCATTCTCATCCTCTAAGGAAACAACCCTCACTTTATTGAAGGTTTGAGTCGCACAGAGAGGTTGGATAGGCAGGGACATTTTTCACTGGAGTGCAGAAAGTTGAGGGGTGACCTTACAGAGGTTTATGCAATCATGAGGGATATAGCCAAGATGAATGGCAGGTATCTTTTTCTCTAGGGTGGAGGATTTCGAGACTAGGGGGCATATTTTTAAGGTGAGAGGAAATAGATTCAAAAAACTAGATGAGGGGCATTTTTTTTTTTGCACAGAGATTGGTGTGCATGTGGAATGAACTTCCAGAGGAAGTACTGAATGCTGGTACAGTTAAAACATTTAAAAAAATTTGGACAAGCACATGAATAGAGAAGGTTTGGAGGGATATGGGCCAGGATAAGGGAGGTGGGCCTAGTTCAGTTTGGGATTCCGGTTGGCATGGACTGGTTGGACGGAAGGAACTGCTTCTGTGCTGTGTGACTCTATGACGATGATTCCATTCGTTCTTTTGATAACAGCAAAGTACTGCGGATGCTGGAAATCTGAAACAGAGAGACTTTTGCAGAAACTCAGCAGGTCTGGCAGCATCTGTGGAGAGAGAAGAAGAGTTAACATTTCAAGTCCAGTATGACTCTCTTTTTCTGTTCAGATACGTACTGAAGCTCCTGCTATCTGTTTTTACATTTATAGCTAACTCGCTCTCATGCTGTAGTTTATTTATCTTGGTTAATCTTTTAGTCATTCTTTGCTTTTCTTTATTGTCTGACTAGTCGTCTGACCTGCTGCTCAACTTTCTGTAATCATGTGCTTTTTCCTTAGGTTTGATGCTGTCCTTAACTTCCAGGCCTAGAATCCTTGCAGTGTGGAAGCAAGCCATTCGGCCCTCCAAAGAGCATCCCACCCAAAAACCCCATCCAACCCTGACCCTGTAACCCTGCATTTCCCATGGCCTATCCACTTAGCTGACTGGCATTCAGAAGCTCCCACACCCTGGATCAAATAATTTAGAGAATCATAGAGTTTTCACCACAGGGAAAGAAGCCATTTTTCCATTGTGTCTGTGCTAGTCGTCCATCTGCTCTAGTCCTGTTTTCCAGCAATTGGCCTGCAGCCTTGTATGCTGGATTAGAAATCCTGGTAAATCTCCTCTGTACCCTCTCTAGTGCAATCACATCCTTCCTAAAGGGTGGTGACCAGAACAGTGCCCAGTACTCCAGCTGTGGTCTAACTAACATTATCACCACATGCTGATTGGCATCATGATCTTCTTCCTCCACACATCGTCCCCATCACTCGTTAGCTGCACTCGAACACTCTCTGCAGAACCACAGTGGGCACAACGTGCCATACATGCCATTGGGAGCCAAAATGTCTCTTATATCTACAGAAAAAGTGCTTAGCACTGAGGCTGAATTCTGAGGCAGCACTCCTGTCCACAGGCAGTGTCAGTTTGGATCTGAGTAAGGATGATGAGCTTATATCCTTGATTACAGCCAGTGCTGGCGAGGCTAGCATTGGGCATGAAATGGTCAATCCAATACCCAAGTGTGCCAATGTGGCTGGCAATGAATAAAACTAGCACAGACATCAAAGGTTCAGCCTTTTCTTCATGTGAGTGCCAACTGATTCATGGTGAAATAAATGCGGGATTAATTCAAGCAGACAGGGTGATGGGAATTTGAAATAAAGTCAGTGAGACCCAGTCTGTAATCAGAGGGAATATTCACCATGGTACAGGTTATTTACGGCCTCTATACCACATCACTCCTTTTGAAAGGGCATCACTGTGAGATATTGGCTTAGACTTCATGGTGGCATCATTGGGAAGCTATCTTGGCATGAGCTTGACTTATTAGCCTCTTGTCTCCTGCCCAACAGGAGCCCAAAAAATTCTGCTCTCTGTGATAAGTTAAATTGGCTTAAAGTTGCAAGCAATAAAAATAATTCCCTCATCTTATTGTTTGTGAATTTACATCAGGACATCTTCAGATTCGAAGGGCCAACCCTATAGGGTTTGGCACAGCTATTCAAACACAGATTGAAGTTTCCATTAACTGTTTGCCTGCAATAAGAAAACGTTGTAAGGGGTGATTTACGAAAGGACAGTAATGATGACTGTGTGTTAATGGTAATCAAGCCTTGACTGGTTAACAGTCTGAAATCACTCCTTAAACTGAACTGGGCCCCCTTGGGCAGGGAGAGAGGGAGAGGAGCTGACATTGTTTAAATGTGTCCTCTGGTAACTGAAGGCAGGGAAATAAATGATGACAGTGGGTAATCCAATATTCCAAACTGAAGAGTATAATCCGATTCTTCGAATCACATAATGGATTTACCCCAAAACCTGTGGTTTATTATTGGGGATTACTTGAGCTAATTTGTAAAGAACCGCACATTTTTTAAAAAATTAACACAGGGGTAAGTGAAGGTTAATTACTTCTCAAATGGATTTTGCAGAGTGATGTGTCGAGCACCACTTGTAATGTAAATTATTTCCTCCTGTGCCTCATTGATTCGATATGCCTAGGGGACATATTAGAGTTGGGAATGCCAGGAATTCTGGTCACTGATACATGACGCCGGTTATATACAGATAGTGTACTGCATATTTAACATTTCAACTGTATGCTCATGATGTATGTAGAACTGGTGAGGGTCTGAAAACAAACTAATAGAAGAACAACAAGCACCAGACTGGGAGGGAAATGAATGGCAGTGACACCATTATATTGATGAGACCACACTTTCACAGCTACTTAGATGTATACAATTATATTAACACCCTTGAGGTTGTGCCAAAACTCTCATGAATAAGGTTAATTAAAAAGTTTGTACTGTAGAGAAAAGAAAATCATTGAAGTTAATTAATAGTCATCTATCAAAGGCATCTGTAGCTGGAGCTGTCTTCAAGAAACATCTTACCCTATCAAATGAAAAGTATGAAAATAATAGTAAGTTGTGTTTTATGCCTCAGATATGATAGAGGTGATACACTTTAGGTTATATGTGTCAAACAGGAGTTTAATCCATTACTTTTGCTGAGAGAACATATACATCTATATTGATGGACGATGTGGCAAGCTGGAAGATATTGAAATGTTTGGACACTTTCTAGGATGTTGATTGTCCTTAATTGCTGGAATCCCTGTCACACTGCTGATGGCTGCCCGACTATCTTTAACTTCTGGTCTGGACTCCTGCGGCATCAAAGAAAAGCAGCTGCATGAATCGGAATGCTACAAGTGTTCTCTCTATGTCTTCCTTCAAGCTGTCTCAGTTTAAAAAGCAATTTCTCTTTGTGTCTGTCTTTCTCCTGGTTGAAACCTGATTAAGTACCCACCTGTTGGTCAAACATCATCTTGATTTGAATGTTTTTATCCTTTGTTTTCAAATTCTCCATAACCCTCCTCCAAGATCCAAGCACTGTCATCCCTTGTGCAATCCCAATTTTAATTTTAATTCCCAATGGCGGTGTCTGTGCCTTCATTTTCTCTGAACTGAAACTATGGAATTCCCTCCCTAGACCTCTCCGTCTCTCTATCTTGCTTTCATTGAGGGCATTCCTTAAAGATTAACCTTTTAACCAAGTTGTCTGACCTAATAAAAACCGAAAGAACTGCGGATGCTGCAAATCTGGAACAAAAATTTCTGCTGGTCCCAAAACGTTAACTTTGTTCTTTCCTTCACAGATGCTGCCAGACCTGCTGAGCTTTTCCAGCAACTTTGTTTTTGTTGTCTGACCTAATGCCTCCTACATGGTTCATCTGATATTTGTTTTATAACATTCCTTTGAAGCATTTCGGGATGGGTCAGGGGCTGCATAAATGTAACTTGTTGTTATATTAGAAAGGCAGCTTTTTGGGGAAGCTAAAGATCCCTCTTTATTGCATTAGGGAAGTGGGTGAGCTATCAGGAAGGATTTTTTCCTATAATGTGAAGAGGTTCCAGCCTCTCACAAATGATGAGGTTATGTGGTTTATATCATGGGATTTGGGCCTAATGTGAGGCCACAGCGAAAGAAGCTGAGACTTTGACCTTTTGAAGTTTCCTCTCTATTTTATTCTACTGCCAGCTCAGGCCCTGATTCTGCAGCAGTCAGCATTGACTCATTAGCCATAGCTAATGTTGAGTTAAAACACTTCAAATCCATGTTCCAGCTGCACTGCACTGTCTTCACCTGATTTGAGAGTCTGAGAAGTCGCAGTGCTGTGTTTATGTGATGCTTTTCATGACCTTCAAAAGTCACAAACACTTTATTGCCAACGGCGCAAGGTGTAACCACTTGTTGTGATATGAGAAACACTGCAGCCAGTTCGCACATAGCAAGTTCCTAGGCAACACTGTGAGAGCGACCAGATCATCTGTGTTTTTGTGAAGGTGACTGAGGTTAAACATTGCCTGGGGAGAACTTCCTTCTGCAAAATTAGTGCCTTTGGATTTTTCACATGCACCTAAAACAATGCCGCGAGTTGCAATTTAACGCAAGTTTTGGATATTTGGTGGACAGTAGGAAGACATGGGCAATGTGGTACATGGGAATGGTGTTGGGATGATGGAGCAGGAGAATTATAGAGTGAGCCTTAAGACATCAACCTTCTGATCCAGTGGCAAGAGATCTAGCTTCCAAAACCAAGTGGTTCGGACCATCCTCACAAAGGACAGACAGTCATCTCATTGTTTAACCTTCCACAGGCGACCAACAAGGGCCCCACACTTGGAGCAGTGGAGACTGATCTGAAACACTCACACCTTGTTCCGTAGCTCACTGGAGGAATCTTCACATTACACCAAATCTCTTCTTATATGTAACCACAGTCAGAGTAAGATTGTTCCTTCCTATATCTCCCTTGTATTCAGACAGTGCTGTATTTGAATTATATTCTAAATTTTACATGGAGCATGGAGTTAAATAGTCCTGCTGTGTACCAGTAACAGACTGGACTGTATCAAATAACAGCTGGAAAGCATAGGACATTTACAGCTCAGAAACAGGCTATTTGACTTATTCTAGTGTCTATGTTTAACATGAGTCTCCTCTTCATTGAACCCTACAGATATCTCCTATCAACCCTCTCTCCTTCCCATTCATACCTAGCTTCCTTTTACATGCATCTGACATAACACCGATGCCCAAATGATACATGTCCTGTAGAAGTTCACAAATTACAAAGTGACGGAAATAAAAAAGGAACAAAGTTATGCTTTTCCATAGAATTAAGAAGAAAAGTAGCTAAGGCATAGAAAGAGACCATTCAGTCTGTTGTGTCTAAGTCAGCTCTTGGTAAGTGCAACTCATCAATCCCATTTCATTGCCCTTCCTATGTGGCCAAGAGATTTATTTTGTCTTCAAAAAACTGTTTGCTTTCTTTTCGAACGCTACCTTCAGCATGCTGTCAGGTGTTCCTTTCAACATTCTCACCACACACTGCATGAAGACAGTTTTCCTCATGTCACCTTTACTTCTGCTGTTGATTGTCCCCAGATTGGGTTAAATGGAACACCGCTCCCCAACTGCCAACACAGCGGTAAGAACACCAAAAAGGTAATCAGGTTGGGACCATGGTGCTTAACTGACTGTTTATTGACCACTCAAAGGCCATAATTTGATGGGCATGGAGACACAGTGGCACAGTGATTAGCACTGCAGCCTCACAACACCAAGGACCTGGGTTCAATTCCACCCTCAGGTGACTGTCTGTGTGGAGTTTGCACATTCTCCTTGTGTCTGTGCGGATTTCCTCTGGGTGCTCTGGCTTCCTCTCACAGTCCAAAGATGTGCAGGCTAGGATGGATTAGCCATGGGAAATGCAGGGTTACAGAAATAGGGTGGGTCTGGGTGTGATGCTCCAAAGAGTCTTGGTGTGGACTCAATGGGCTGCTTAGCCTATTTCCACACTGTAGGAACTCTAGGATTAAATAAAAATGAAGGGGGCAAGTATCTTTTCCAGGGGAAACTAGCCAAATTGTTTGCCCATCTTGCCACTTTTCTCACAACCTCCAGGGAGGAGATAGTCATCTATGCTGTCAAATCTGGAAAAGATCAATGGTCTCCAGACATCACTGGAATTTACAATGAGCTGCAGATTAATGAATCTTCATTGAGCTCCTGTCTTGTACATTAGCTTTGTTTTTTCAGTGGATCAATGCATGGAGATTGACCACCAGCTATTACTGAAACCTTCTGCAGATCATTGAAGGTGGAAGAACAAGTAGAGAGAGAGATAAGTAAAGCAGACAGTGTCCTTAGCTTTGTTAATAGGGGCATAGGGTACCAGAACCAGGAGGACATGTATAACTTGTATAAGATGCTAGTTAGACCTCAGCTGGAGTACTGTGTACAATTATGGGAACCACATTATGGGGGAGATGTGAACGTATTGGAGAGAGTGCAGACGTGATTTACAAGAACAGTTCCAGGAATGAGAAACTTCCATTATGCGGGTGGATTGAAGAAGTTGGGACTGTTCTCCTTAGAGTGAAGAAGGCTCAGAGGAGACTTGGTCGAGGTTCTCAAAATCATAAGTGGGCTGGACAGAGTAGGTGGGGAGAAAATGTTCCTGCTTGTGAAAGGAACAAGAATGAGAGGGGCATAGATTTAAAGTGATGTGCAAATGAAACAAGGGTAATGTGAGAAAACAAACTTGCTCATACAGTGAGTAGTTAGGGTCTGGAATGCACTGCCTGGAAATGTGGTGGAGGCAGGTCCAATTGAGGCATTCAAGAGGGGCATTGGATGCTTATTTGGAATTGTAATGATGTGCAGGGATATAGAGAAAAGGCAGGAGGTTGGCGTTTGGTAATACAGCCACTGCAGGCACGCTGGGCTGAATGGCCTTCTTCTGCACTGTAACAATTCTCTGATTCACTGAACCTGCTGGCAGCTTTCAACTATTGGTGACCATCTTACACAATGCAAGCTTCACATTGGCCTGCGGGACTGTAAATGAGTCTGTGTTCTCGTAAATTTGCTGGCACAGTCTAATCCCGGAAAGCCCCCTAGGAAGCTGTGAAACATTCCACATTGCTTCATGCACAAAACCAAACAAAAATCTCAAAGAATTTAGTTTTTGTGCAGAAGCATTGCCAAGTGGAGTCATGTGCGAAGTTCTGGCCAGCCACATTACTAATGAAAAGACGTTCTGGCCAGTGGGAAGAGGCCAGCTTAATTCCAGTAAAATAATCATTAGTGTGAAAATTTAGGGATGAAAATAGAGAGTCAAAATATTATTTCTTTCTGTATTGAACGAAGGAGGTCAAGATAAAATCTAATCGCGGTTTCCAGGCAATAAAAGACTGTTTTCACTGGTTAGTGAGTCAGTGGCAAGAATTATAGATGGGAGATTAGATTTTATTGGGAGAGTAAAGCAGGAAGACAGGACACGTTTTTCTCAGAGCGGATCATTAAAATGTCTCACCACAAATGGTGACTGAGGCATATTTGAAAAGGAAGATTATAAAAGAGAAGAAAAAGGGAAACAGGATTAGAGGACGTAGATTCAGTACTTGGAAGATAGATCAACTGGTGCCTTTCAGTGCTCTACTTACTGTGAACAAATCTCAGAAGTTTTCAATTGTTTGAACAACAATATTCCAATTCATGCTTTGGCTAAATGGGCAATTAGAAGTGTGGAGGAAACCTCTCTATAATTAACAGCGTAAAGCATTTAAGCAATGTACTTCGTGCTTAGCTGTAGAATTAGATCTCTTGCACATACTATTCGTGTCTGTAAAAGGTAAAAGGTTAAATACTATGCATTTTCCCACTGGGTCCAACAACCAATGCATTTTTCTACTAACAGCCATTACAAATTAATCATTTTAAAGGCTTCAATTTCAACTCATTGTATCATTTAGGTTTTTGCTCTTTTAAAAGAGAATCTGACCTAGTTGGCTGTCGCTGGGCAAGTAATGTTGATGAGATAACAATTGAATAAAACTCTAACAGTTATGTGCAAAGGAAGCACTGAACCTTGCCCATAAAGCAACATTTTGATATTAGAGATCACTGTAAGGTGTTTTCCCCACACTGGTCCACCCAGGCGTAAATCCAAAATTCTGTTCTGTTCCCCACTATCGGGCAGTTCCTGCCAATTGTTGTTGGAGAAATCATGTTTTCTACACCTCATGTTACCATCAGCATAATGTACATAAGAACATGAGAAATAGGAGCAGGAGTAGGCCATCTGGTCCACTGAGCCTGCTCCACCATTCAATAAGATCACTTTTGCGGACTCAGCTCCACTTACCCGCCCACTCCCTATAACCTTTAATACCTTTACTGTTCAAAAATCTATCTTTGTCTTAACAACATTCAACAAGGTGGTCTCAACTGCTTCACTGGGCAGGGAATTCCAGATTCACAACCCTTTGGGTGAAGAAGTTCCTCTTCAACTCAGTCCTAATTCTGCTCCCCCTGATTTTGAGGCTATGTCCCCCAGTTCTAGTTTCACCCACCAGTAACCCCTATTATTAAGGTGTAGTAAGATGTCTGGGGGCTGGCTAGCCCAGTTGATTGGACATCTAGTTTGTGATTCAGAGTGATGTGTAACAGTGTCGCCTCAGTTCCCTGAGGTTTCCATGAAAGTCTCAACCTTGCTTGAGCTGTGGTGACCCTCAGGTTAAAATTATCTCCAGTTCTCTCTTTCTCTCTTTGATGGGACAGCAGCCCTATGGTAACTTTACTTGCCTTGCTAAGACGTAATAAACCTTATCTTTTCATCTTATCAAAGCTGGAATTTACTCATGGTTCATCCTTCACTGCAGACTACTCGAAAGCCCCTAGACTGGCAAAAGTAAGAGAGTTGGTGGCAGCATTGTCACGAAGATCAATTTGCAATGAAGTCAGCAAGGTGGACCTCACAGAATATTGTTAATTTGGTCCAATCAGTGAGCCCTGGTTGATAGATAAGAGCAGGAGCGTCAGAGGCACTGCTCACACTGAGAAAGCCAAACCAGTGTCAAGGACTTGCCATCTGCAAATAAAGGGTGATTGATGAGGGGATACTGGCCTCTGTGGAGTTATTTCAATGATGATGAGAAAAAAGCATGCTCCTCAAGAAATTCATTTGGAACAGTTGTCCTTAAGTTGGGGTAGGCTTTTCTGGCATCATGTCATTATTTGGGAAGCTTGACCTTTTTGATCCTGCTATTGAAGACTGGGCCTAGTACGTGGAAAGAGTGTGTTATTTTTTCTGAGCAAATGACATCAGGGCAGATGAAAAGCAATGAATAATTCTCCTGACAGCTTGTGGACCTGCAGCTTTTTTTTCGTTATTAGGAGCCTGACTTTCCCTGAGGCACCAGATACTAAGACCTTTAAAGAGTTGACAGATTTAGTTAAGGAATATTATGACCCCAAGCCTCCTCTAATTCTGAGATGCTATCAGCTTTACTCGTTAATCTGAGATCCACGGGAATCTGTATTGGGGCTTTTGATGAAGTTAAGATGACTGGCAGAAGCATGTGACTTTGGCTTAGTCCTTAATGAGATGCTGAGAGACTGTTTGGTATGTGGAATGAATGATGTAAACATGCAGAAGCACCTTATGGCTGAAGCCCAACTGTATTTCAAACAGGCACAACAACTGGCTTTATTGTTGGAAAATGTTGCAAGTGGAGCATATGAGTTGCGGGGTATTCTAATGGAAGTGGACTCCCTCGCTGGTCCAACTGAGCATGGGGAGCAACACTTGAATAAGGGCAATTGCATGGCCTCACTCAGGGCACATCCTGAACAGGCAGTGCACAGCAAAACCCCAAAACAAATCCAAACTTCGGCCAAACAGTGACAATTTTCTTCAGGATCTGGCTCAGCAAGCCATTGTAGTTGCTGCTGGCACGTGGACGTACAACAGCAAACGAGTCTCATTCATAAACTGAGTAAGAACTAGGCGAATCTTTCTCAACCAGTTTTGTCTCATCAAGCTTGGGCCTGAGCCTTTTATGACAATCACTGGTAACGAAACCATCTGCCAATTTAGATTTGGAACAGTTAAATTGCTGAACAACATCCAAAGCAGAACCAATCAAAATAAACATCTGCTGAAATAGTCACCTGGTTTTAATGGAGTGCAGTGGTTTCAGGGAACGCAGAACCAGTCTTTAACAAAATTCACTCTGGACTCCAACCCTTAAGTTTGTGCAGGAGCTCAGCTAGACTAAGAACATATACTGGAGAAACATTACAGATTAAGGGTGCAACTTCAGTTCCTGTGTCTCATAAGAAGCAGATAGTTCCGTTACCACTGCTTGCAGTAAAAGGCTCAGACCTAAGCTTGATGGGGTAAAATTGGTTGAGCTCAATATTTTTTGATTAGAAAATGGTCGCCTGAGTGAAGTCCTAATTAAATACCTGGAAGTTTTTCAGGAAGGTCTAAAGACTAATAAAGGAGCCAATGCCACCTTGCTTGTTGACTAGGGAGTAATTCCATGATGCTGCAAGGCCTGCCCAGTATCATTTGCCTTACTGGCAAAAGTAAAGGTGGAAATCAGAAAGCTGGAAAGTGAAAGACTCATCAAACTGTACCGACACTGGCCCTAAACCCAACATCTTCCTCCGTTACATTGATGACTGTATTGGCGCTGCCTCGTGCTCCCACGAGGAGCTCGAACAGTTCATCCACTTCACCAACACCTTCCACCCCAACCTGAAGTTCACCTGGACCATTTCCAACACTTCTCTCTCCTTCCTGGACCTCTCTGTCTCCATCTCGGGTAACCACCTGGAAACCGATGTCCATTTCAAGCCCACTGACTCCCACAGCTTCCTGGAATACACCTCCTCCCACCCACCTTCCTGCAAAAATGCCATCCCCTATTCCCAATTCCTTTGCCTCCGCCACATCTGCTCCCAGGATGAGACATTCCACTCCCGTACACCTCAAATGTCCTCATTCTTCAAGGACCGCAACATCCCCCCGGCAGTGGTCGAGAACGCCCTCGACCGTGTCTCCCGCATTTCCCGGAACACATCCCTCACGCCCCGTCCCCGCAATAATAACCAAAAAAGAATCCCCCTCGTCCTCACGTACCACCCCACCAAACTCCGGATCCAATGCATCATCCTCCGACACTTCTGCCATCTGCAATCTGACCCCACCACCAAAGACATTTTTCCCTCCCTACCCTTATCTGCTTTCCAGAGGGACCACTCCCTCTGCGACTCCCTTGTCCGCTCCACACTCCCCTCCAGCGCCACCACACCCGGCACTTTTCCCTGCAACCGCAGGAAGTGCTACACCTGCCCCCACACCTCCTCCCTCACCCCAATCCCAGGCCCCAAGAAGACTTTCCACATCAGGCAGATGTTCACCTGCACATCTGCCAATGTGGTATACTGCATCCGCTGTACCCGTTGCGGCTTCCTCTACATCGGGGAAACCAAGCGGAGGCTTGGGGACCGCTTTGCAGAACACCTGCGCTCAGTTCGCAACAAACAACTGCACCTCCCAGTTGCGAACCATTTCAACGCCCCCTCCCATTCCTCAGATGACATGTCCATCCTGGGCCTCCTGCAATGCCACAGTGATGCCACCCGAAGGCTGCAGGAACAGCAAATCATATTCAGCCTGGGAACCCTGCAGCCCAATGGTATCAATGTGGATTTCACAAGCTTCAAAATCTCCCCTCCCCCAGCCGCATCCCAAAACCAGCCCAGCTCATCTTCACCTCCCTAACCTGTTTTTCCTCTCACCTATTCCCTCCTCCCACCTCAAGCCCCACCCCCATCTCCTATCTACTAACATCATCCTGCCCCCTTGACCAGTCCATCCTCCCTGGACTGACCTATCCTTTCCCTACACCCCTACCTACACTCACCTTTACTGGCTCCATCCCCGCCTCTTCGACTTGTCTGCCTCCTCTCCATCTATCCTCTCCTCTATCCATCCTCTATCCGCCTCCCCCTCTCTCCCTATTTATTTCAGAACCCTCTTCCCCTCCCCCATTTCTGATGAAGGGTCTAGGCCCGAGACGTCAAGTTTTCCTGCTCCTATGATGCTGCTTGACCTGCTGTGTTCATCCAGCCCCACACCTTGTTATCTCAGATTCTCCAGCATCTGCAGTACCTTTTATCTCTGACTCATCAAACCAGTCCAGTTTGTGGTATGGACTACACCAGTGTTACCAACTGTGAAGGTCGACAGGTTTGTTCATCTTTGTGGAGATTTTAGACAAACGGTAAACCACTTTTTGCAGCTGGACAAATTCCCAAGCCCTCGCATAGAGGATTTATATGCAAAGCTGGCAGAAAGAGCAGACTTAACTTTGAAGGCAGGCTTAAACTAACAGCCTAAAATTTCACGAGATAACAAACTGTCCCAGTTCCTATTTGGTTTATAGGACCACTCCCCATGCACCTACAGGAATAGCTCTGGAGTTGCTCATGAGAAGACTCTGTGTACCAGGTTAAATCTGATCTTCCTGGACTGGGTGGGGGAAGGTGAAATGGTATCAAGAACTCCAATGCTGGACATAAGACTCTTCTAAGCAGGACAGATAGCATACTTCAGTGATAAGAGGCATGGTTGATGCAAGGCCAGGTCCAGTGACATATAAAGTCCTGAACAAGCACATGAGCCATATGAAAGCTGCAAACTCACAAACAGTGCAGCAGCAAAACATGCCCAGTTCCTCAACTGCCTTTTCCAGCTGTTCTGGAACCCCTGGGTTCTTCGTTTCTTGTCAAGCATTGGAGTTACCTCGGAACCTGAGAATGGACACGGCAGATTTCGCTGCCTCAACACTTTTGCTGCCTGAAAAGAATAAAATTCTTCTGAGGTGAGCTACTGTGCTGTTACATGCCATCTGTGTCAGAGGCAAAGCTGAGGGAACCTGACCCAGTGCTAAAACGCCCCAGGAGGAGCTACAAAAAAATAGAACTAGCCTATGTCCTTAGACTGAGGTGGGGGCTGGGGGGGTGGTGGGTGCTGGACCTCATAGAATATAAGTTCCCTGATTGGGGCTGTTAATCTGCTCCAATCAGGGAGCCCTGGCTGACAGATAAGAACAGGAGCGTCAGACATTCTGTTCGCTCAGAGCTGGCACTGAGGGAAGCTGGATCAGTGTCAAGGACTCTCCATGTGTAAGTAAAGGGTAACTTGATGACAATATTCCGGCCTCTGGAGTCATTTCAGTAGAAGCCCAATCATTAAGTATGCTGTAGACACGGGTTGATAGCTTTCTACTCCCTAATGCCATAAAGGAATATGAGGACAGTGCAGGAAGTTGGCATTGAGGTAGATGAATGTCAGAGCAGGTCTGAGGGGCTGAATGGCCTCTTCCTACCCCTTTGTTTCTTCCTTCCTAAATGAAGAAGGTCAACTAAACTTTGACAGTGCAGCAATATCATGCTGTGCCCATCACATGTAAACTGTAACTCCCAGAACGTATCCACTGTCAATGTATTTTGATTGATTACAATTCCCCACGAGGGGCTGTTTCTCTCACAGGTAAAATAGACTCATTTAAACCTATGGAAAGAGTCACACCATCACAGGAAGTGATGCAATGCCACTATTTGGGCATGTCACAGCTGCCATCTTAGTTAATGCCCACAGTTAGTCTCAGCAAGGAGAAACTCCATTAACATTCTGTGTACTATCTGTACACCAGTCTTCAATTTGTTTTTGTCACTAAAGATATAATTCAACAGATGTTGCTCATGAAAATGAAAGCTTGTGCAATTTGAGATAACCTTTTTAGGTGGAAAAGCTGAGCATGTGGACAAACATAATTGATAAATGTGAAGTTATATACTTTGGCTTGAAAGACAGAAAAGCAGAGTATTATTTAAATGGTCATATAGTGAGAAGTGTGGATGTACAAAGGGATCTGGATGTCCTTGTACACCAGTTAATATAAATAGACAGGCAGGTACAGCAAGCAATTAGGGTCATAGGTCGTCATTTTAGGATGAGGGGTGGCAGAATTAAAACACAAAGAAGGAATGCTTCTCAAAGGAGATAGCAAGGTGTTGAGCTGGATGAACACAGCAGGCCAAGCAGCATCAGACCCTAGACCTTTCTTCAGCATCTGCAGTTCCTACTATCTCTGCTTCTTGAAGGTTTGTGTATTTGTGGAATTAACCATCCCAGAATGTGGCGGATGCTGAGACATTGAGTACATTTAAGGAGTAAATTGACTTTTAATTACCACTGGGTTGGAGGGTTATGGAGAGTGGGTAAGACAATGGAGTTGAAGCTGAGATGAGATAGCCATGATAGCATCAAACAGCAGAGATATTTCAAAGGACTGAATTGCCTACTCCTGCTCCCAATTCGTACTTTCATATTTCAGTAGCCTCACCTCCTCATGGTCATAGAGATGTACAGTATGGGAACAGAACCTTCGGTCTATCTCATCCATGCTGACCCGATATCCTAAATTAATCTGCTCCCATTTGCCAGCATTTGGCCCATATCTCGAACTCTATCTATTCATGTACCTATACAGATGCCTTTTTAAATGTTGTAATTGTACCAATCTCCACCACTTTCTCTGGAAGTCAACACTCCAACCCTGCGAACTTTCCTTGTAAATTTTTTCTGAAACGCTTTCAAGTTTCACAACATCGATAGCAGGGATACAAGAAATGCACACAGTATCCCAATAGTGGCCAAACCAATATCCTGCAGAGTTGCAACATGACCTCCCAACTGCTATACTCAATGCACCGACCAATAAAGGCAAGTATACCAAATGCCTTCTTCACTATCCTGTCCACCTGTGACTCCACTTTCAAGGAATGATGAACCTGTACTCCGAGGTGTCTCTATTCAGTAACACCCTCCATAAAAGAGAGCTTTCAATGAGCCTTCAATATTGTGTTGTAGCTCCATGTGAACATGTAACTCAAACTAACATCTGGGAGGTCATAGAATCAGGGAGTTGTACATCATGGAAACAGACTCTTGGTCGAACCCATGCCGACCGGGTATCCTAAATTAACCTAATCCCATTTGCCATCATTTGGTCCATATCCCTCTAAACCCTTCCTATTCATGTACCCATTCAGATGCCTTTAATTGTACCAGCCTCCCCTACTTCCTCTGGCAGCTCATTCCATACACACACCAACCTCTGCATCAAAAGGTTACCCCTTAGGTCCCTTTTATATCTTCCCCTGTCACCTTAAATCTATGCCCTCTCATTTTGGACTCCCATATCCTGGGAAAAAGACCTTGGCTATTCATCCTATCCATGCCCCTCATTATTTTACAAACCTCTATAAGGTCGGCCCTCAGCCTCCGCTCCAGGGAAAATAGCCCCAGCCTATTCAGCCTCTCCCTGTAGCTCAAACCCTCCAACCCCAACAACATCCTTGTACATCTCTTCTGAACCCTCTTAAGTTTAACAACGTCTTTCCAACTGGGAGCCTTGCATCCAGTCTAACTTAGTTGTACTCCCTAAGTCATTATTTCCATGGATGTGTCCTGCCCTATCAGAGACAAAGTCCAGTGGGAGTGGCCCTGAAAGTCATTGATTTGACTGTATTATCCAATTAGACTGCAGAGCATCAGATTAATCATGGGTAAGGGAACCTCCTGCTGATCACCACGTATTGCCCTCCCTCAGCTGCTGAATCAGTGCTCCTTCATGTTGAACATTAACTGGAAAAGGCACTGAGGTTAGCAATAGTAAGAAAAACAAAACAAACCCCTAACTGTTCAAATCCCATTATCAAAGTAACATTTTACCAAGTGTCGTACTAGACATCTTTAATAAATCTGAAGTTAATGGGCAAAAGCTCACTGTTTTCCAAGCCTGTGTGTGGAACAAAAGGAGATGGTCCTAATAGCTGGAGGCCATTCCTTTCAGCTGCAGTATATCCTGGTGTAGGTTCTTCAGGATGGAGCACTAGATCACCTCATTGCTGACCTTCCCTCCATCATAACGCCAGCACTGGGGATGTTTGCTAATTGTACAGGTACTGAATCAATCCCCAATCAATCTTTATTTCACCAGACTTGGACAATATCTTGGCTTTGGTACATAAGTCGGAGGTAACATTTGTACCAAAAAAAATGCCACAGAACGACCGTCCCCGATATTATAGACTCTGACCGCCTCCTGTTTGACATTCAACAGCATTGCCATCACTGAATCAGTCCCCAACAACATCCTGGGGGTTACCATTGACTAGGAATTAAACTGGACCAACCACTTCAGTATAGTGTCTGTAAGAGCAGGTCAGAGGTGGGAAGTGTGTGTTGATAACTCCCGACTCCTCAAAACCAATTAATCCAGAAAGCACAAATCAGGAATAAGATGGAATCGGATCCATATGCCTGGATAGGTGCAGTTCCAACAAACTCTGAGGCTCAACATTACAATAAGCCATCAAGGGTCCCTTGATAGCACCCCTTCCTAATCTGTGACCTACACCATTCAGAAGGATAAGGGTAACAGATGTACAAGGAAACTCTCACTTGCAAGTTCCCCTAAGTTACATGACATGGAGTGCAGTGATTCTAGAAGGTAGCTCACCACCACTTTCTTAAGGGCATTGACTAGCCAGCTATGTCCATGTAAAAATATTTTTAAAAGCCCTTCTCTACCTTTCCCACAGGAGGGCAGGGGATGGTAATAAACAGTTTCTGGGTTAATTAGCTTTCATGTCTGGTGCAGTGTTATAAAGGGAGAGGCATAGGACTATCTCAGTATTGCAGCTGGAAAGGTCTCATGTTAGAACATGTTATTAAAATCCATCCAGTCTGCAGCTGGGTGAACAAATGCAGTTGTAGGGGAAAACCTTGTAAACCTGCCTCCTTCAATGTCAGCCTTTACCTATTCTCAATCCGCTGTTAAGATTACACATTGCTCAGTGAGCCTATTTGGAAATAACCACTGACAATTATTGAAATTAAACCTTGTTCTGCTTTTTTACAAGAATCCACACATCTGATTTGTGTCAGAGATAGCACAGTGTGGAGCTGGAGGAACACAGCAGGCTGGGCAGCATCAGAGGAGCAGGAAAGCTGACGTTTCAGGTCGGGACCCTTCTTCAGGGCTCCTCTGATGCTGCCTGGCCTGCTGCGTTGTTTCTGACTCCAGCATCTGCAGTTCTTGCTGTCTCTGATTTTGTATCAGTTTTGCTTAACAGCAGACGTTGCTCCCAATCCGTTTCCCTTGCACATGGTTTAGATCACTATGTTCTGAGTTCCTCTAGCTGCCCTGCCCATTTTGAGTGGTCTGTTGCTAGCGCTGGACTCTGTGTAGGCCTGTATCCATGATCATGGTGTCTTGTGTGTAAAGGTTGGATGAGATTTCACACTCTGTACCGTTCCCATTCAATGCCACTGGGTGTAACACATTGATCGTGAAGCTGAAAATTAGGCAGAGTATGAGTGCAACAGAAACTACAGAAGGTAGTGTGCACAGCTCAGATCATCACAGAAGCCAACCTCCCATCCACAGACTCCATTTATATTTCTCTGTGCTGTGGAAAGGCCACCAACAATATCAAAGCCCCCTCCCACCCTGGTAATGTTCTCTTCTAAACTCTTCCATCAGGCAGAGATGCAGAAGCTTGAACACACTTAACAACAGGTTCAAGAATAGCTTGTTCCCTGCCGTTATTAAACTGCTGAATGGACTCTCTAACTTCAAATAATGTTGATCTTGTTAATGTTAATCTTGCTTTGTGCACATCCTGTGCCGCCATAACCTTGTGCCTCGCCCTGTTGAAGCACTGTAAAATCTGTCCTTGTTTGCTACAATCTGCCTGTATGGCTCACTAAACAAAGCTTTTCACTGTACTTAGGTACATGTGACTATAACAAATCAAATCAACTCAAACAACAAACTCCAATCTATAATTAGTGAACCTAGTTTACTCAGTTCTATTGTTAGTGCTGTCATTTACCAATTGAGAAAACCATTGCTACAACTCTAGACTGTTACACAAACAGACCACTGACCACATATCAGGGTGTCATAAAATTTCCTGTCCCCTGAAGTCTTCAGGTGGAGCCTGGTTAAAGGTTGATGGAGAAATGCAACAAGATGTGCCAAAATAATTCAGGCTGAATCACGGCACTGCCTCCAGTGGTGGTTGGCTGTGGTCACAGTATGATATGTTTACATGGGCTGTTCCCATTATAAATGCTGACCTACAAATGTAGGTTTGGTCACTGTGACACCAGGAAGTAAAGACTTATAGACAGGAAGATTGTTTATAGATTCTAATCATGAAGAAATACTTCCATCATGCCCGAATAAGTTGTGCTATCCATTTTATGGCATGGAAATAGAAGCTAAAGGGCAAGGGTAAAGACAACAAAGTGAGTCACCAAAGAGACTAACAGTTGAACCGAGGCTGTTGAGGAAGCAAGCTGTGAGTTGAAGTCACATTCTAGGGTGTGTACACAAAGACTAAGCATTTCAGCATCTGCACTCAACCACTCTTGACTTGCTGGCCATTGCGGTGATTGGGTGGATGGAAGTGTGTGTGTGTGTGTGTGTGTGTGTGTGTGTGTGTGTGTGTTGATGAACGACTGTAGCTACAGCCTAGCCTGCAGGGACTGTGCACAGTCAGTAACACTGTCTTTGAAGCTCACAGCTGCCTGCATGGATCTAAGGTACACTGTGGTAGTCCTGGCCAGGATACAGGCCCCCAGCAAAAGTAACTTTAAAAAAGTTTTGCTCTTTGTGTGATCCCACCACGTGTGGAAATGGATGCTGTGTTAATGGAAGTAAAAGCACTGATTATGTGAATGTGCAGCACTCAGGGATTTCCCCGCAGAACTACACACTTGACAGTCCTCTATCCTTCCATCCTTCTATCCTTTCTTACCCCACTTTCAAACTCCATTCCTCCCTCCTTTCTCAGCCCCTTCCATCCTTGTCTCATTCCTTACTTTTCTCCTTCTTTCTTCCTTCCCATTCTTTCTCTTCCTTCCTTCCTGCTCCCTTCCTTTCCAAACGCTTCCCTTCCTTCCCTACCTCCTTCTATCCTTCATTTGTTTCTTCTTTCCCTCCTTTCTCTCCTTCTTTCTTTCCCTCACAACCTCTCTCCTCCCTCCCTCCTTCTCTTCCTCCCTCCTTTCTCTCCCTCCTGTTCTTCCTTGCTATTGTATGGTGGAAGTGAAGTCAGGTGCTACAAGTCTATGGTCATTTCTGAGGGATGTTGGTAGATGAAACAAATGCAACATTATAAATTGTTTGAAAAGTGTGCAAATTCCTGCACAAAACTGTATTGGAGGTCAAGGAATGAATGCCAAGGTATAAAATAGGACAGGAAGTTGTCTTGAAGTTAAGAATGAGGGTAATTCTGAGAGACAATAATTTGAGCTGCTCAAATACTTAGAGTTTCCTTTTGGATTAGCTCCGAATGCCCTACATTTCACTTTATTGACAGCATCAGTAGGAAGAGTGCTTCCAGTCATTGATTGTAGTAAATTATGTAGGAAAGTATGACACACCAAGGATTAGGAACATCAAACTAATTGGTTCAGAATTAAAGTATATCATTCACAAAATATGATTGAAAAGAAGGTAATTATGTCTTAAAGATGCAAACCAGTTGGGGATGAGCGTAATTGTTCAGATTGTGGTGATGCTATGGCTTTAAGAGGTTATTTTGTCCTGGTTTTTTTAAACAGAGGCTTTCAGACAGAGGTGATGAGCAGTCTGTTTGGAGAGTTAATAACGTTAACAGTTTGCGAGGCTGTGGGTTTAAGTTGGAACAATAGAAGCAGTCTGAATGGGTGTGCCCATAGAACCAGGATTTTTAATTGAAGTTTTTCAGTAGCAGATGTTGCTGGGTCTGTTGCTGCAGTACACCTCTCCCTGCTGTACACTCTGAGTTCCCTTGATGTTTTACCTCCTGGGCTGCTGCAGTTGCATGTGAGACAATCTGGTTTCTGATTTGGCCTTTTGCCAAGGGTATATCTGTGGGATGTTACCGTATTGGAAATGTTAACCAGTGATAGTTATTGAATCCATTATTCTGTTAAGTTTTCCAATAGTTACAGTTAAGCCAATTCTTTCCTTGTATTTTAACTAGATGTACGAATAAATTGTGTTTTGCTTAACGTCGAGTAGTTTGACCAAGCAAATTGCATTTGGAATGCAGCACCTTACATTTGCTTTTAAAATAAGAAAACGTTAGGTCTAGGCTTCCTTAATGTATTTTGAGGGGTTTTGGTCTGATCCATAAGAAGATACATTGTGTTCGTCATCCTTTGACTAATTCTGGTCACACAATCTGAGTGCCTTACAAATACACAGGGTTGTGCTAAGGAGGAAATGGTTTGGACATGAAACTGAGCATTACTTCACTAAGACAAAATTGTACTTTTGCAGCAAGATGAGAAGTTATTGGCATTTACAGGTTAGAACTGCTCAGATATAAGTGGCATGAAACTAAGACTCAAAGATGGAAAATCAAAAATACCAATATTTCTGACTTGGATCTTTCAACTGAGAGAAGGAATGGTAAGTTAATGGTTAAGACAAGGTGGAGGGATTCAAACTTATATGGAACAAACTCTCTGAAGAAGGCTTTGTGTTTGCTAGTGCTGTTGGGGAAGGTTTAAACTAACACGGCAGTGGGATGGGAACCAATGCAGGAAGTCAGAGGGAAGTAAAGTAGGGACAGAAACAAAAGGCAGTAAGAGGAAAAGTAGAAGGCTTGAGGAACCAAAGACCAAAATCAAAATGAGCCACGTTGGATCATGATTCTAAAATGGCAATAAATGTCTCAACAAGCAAGCCTGAAGGTTCTGTCTCAATGTGAGGAGTATTTATAATAAGATGGATGTGCAAGCAGTTATTAATGGATATGATGTAATTGGGATCACGGAGACCTGGCTCCAGGGTGACCAAAGGTGGGAACTCAACATTCAGGGGTATGCAATTTTCAGGTAGATGGACAGAAAGGAAAGGGGGGTGGGATAGTATCACTGGTTAAGGAGGTTAACACAATAGTAAGGGAGGCTGATGTGCAATCTATATATGGGTGGAGCTGTGGAACACTAAAGGGGAAAAAGTGTTTGTGGGAGTTGTTGTGAGGTTGGGGATGGCATCAGACAGGAAATTAGAGATGTGTGCATTAAGGGTACCACAATTATTATGGGTCACTTCAATCTGCATATTGATTGGACTAACCGTACTTGTAGCAATGTGATGGAGGAAGGCTTCCTGAAATGTATGAGGGATAGTTTCCTTGACCAATATATCAAGGAACCAACTAGGGAACAAGCCATCCTAGCTGGGTATTGTGTAATGAGAGACGATTAATTAGCAACCTTGTGGTGCGAGATCCTTTAGGGAAAAGTGACCATAACATGGTAGAATTCTTCATTAAGATGGAAGTGTTACAGTTAAATCTGAAACCAGGGTCTTGAACTTGAAGAAAGCTAACTTTGATGCTATGAAGCATGCATTGGCTGGGCTAAGCTTGCCAAGAATATATAAGGGGTTGATGATGGATAGGCAATGGTAGACATTTAAAGAACACATGGATAAACTTCCTATCTGGCATAAGAGTAAAACAGGGAAGGTGGCTTAACCATGAATAACAAGGGAAATCAGGGATTGTGTTAAAGCCAAAGAAGCACATAAATTGGCCAGAAAAAGCAGCAACCTGAGGACTGGGAGAAATTTAAAATTCAGCACAGGAGGACAAAAGGGTTTAATTCAGAAGGAGAAAATAATGAGAGTACACTTGCAGAAAATGTAAAAAACTGACTGCAAAACCCCCTATAGATATGCGAAAGAGAAAAAGACTGTGAAGACAAATGTAGGTCCCTTACAGTTAGAATCAGGTAAGTTCATAATGGACAACAAAGAAATGGCAGACCAGTTGAACAAACACTTTAGATCTTCCTTCACTCAGATGGACACAAATAACCTTCTGGAAATGCTAGGGGACAGAGGTCAAGCATGCAGGAGGAACTGAAGGAAATCCTTATTAGTCAGGAAATGGTATTGGGGAAATTGATGGGACTAAAACCCGATAAGTCCCCAGGGCCTTATCCTCTGCGTCCCAGAGTACTTAAGGAAGTGGCCCTAGAAACATTGGTGATCATTTTCCAGCATTTTATAGAATCCAGAAGAATTCCAACTGACTGAAGGGTAGCTAATGTAACCTCCTTTTTGGGGGGAAAAATGGCAGGAGAGATAATGGGGAGTCGTAAGCCAGTTAGTCTGCTTCAGTGTTGGGGAAAATGCTGGAGTCAATTATTAAGGATGTAATAACTCCGCATTTGGAAAGTGGTGACTGCATCGCTCGTAGTCAGCATGGATTCACTGAAGAGAAAACCATGCTTGACAAAACCTGCTGGAATTTTTTGACAATGTCACCAGTAGAGTGGATAAGGGTGAATTAATGAATGTTGTATCTGGACTTTGAAAAGGCTTTTCACAAGGTTCCACACAAGAGATTAGGAAGCAAAATTAAAGCTCATGGTATCAGAGGTAAT
This sequence comes from Ginglymostoma cirratum, assembly GCA_024137785.1. Taxonomy (NCBI): domain Eukaryota; kingdom Metazoa; phylum Chordata; class Chondrichthyes; order Orectolobiformes; family Ginglymostomatidae; genus Ginglymostoma; species Ginglymostoma cirratum. The sequence goes on along the minus strand of JAHRHZ010000139.1, from coordinate 49,787,383 downwards.
GTATTGACGTGGATAGAGAACTGGTTGGCAGACAGGAAGCAGAGAGTTGGAATAAATAGGTCCTTTACAGGTTGACAGGCAGTGATGAGTCGGATGCCACAGGGTTCAGTGCTGATACCCCAGCTGTTCACAATACACATTAACAATTTGGACAAAGGCATTGAATACAATATCTCCAAATTTGCAGATGATACTAAGCTGGGTGGCAGTGTGTGCTGTGAGGAGGATGCTAAGAGACTGCAGGGTGACTTGGACAGAATGGTCGAGTGGGCAAATACTTGGCAAATGTAATACAATATAATAACACTTTGGTGGCAAAAGCAGGAAGTCAGATTATTATCTGAATGCTGCAGTTTAGGAAAAGGTGAAGTGCAACAAGGCCTGGAGTATAGGATTAGGGATGTCTTGCTGCAGTTACATAGGGCTTTGGTGAGGCTACACGAGTATCGTGTGCAGTTTTGGTCTCTTAGTCTGAGGAAGGAAGTTCCTGCTATTGAAGGAGTCTAGCAAAGGTTCCCAGGATGGCAACACTGACATTTGAAGAAAGATTGTATCGACTGGGCTTGCACTCACTGGAATTTAGAATGAGGGGGCTTTCACAGAAAGATACAAAATCCTGATAGGACAGGACAGGCTGGTGTGAGAATAATGTTCCCGATGTTGGGGAAGTACAGAACTAGGGGTCACAGTCTAAGAATAAGGGGTAAGCCATTCAGGACTGAGATGAGGAAGAATTTCTTCACTCAGCGCTGTGCAAGCCTGTACCACAGGAAGCTGTTGGGGCCAGTTTGTTAGGTTCAAGAGTTATGTTAAGTTATTCAAGAGGGAGCTGGACGTGGCCCTTGCAGCTAAAGGGCTCAAGGAGTATGGAGAGAAAGTGGGAGTGGGATACCCTGTGATCATATTGAATGGTCGTGTAGGCTCAAAGGGCCGAATACATACTCTGCACCTATTTTCTGTGTCGCTATAATTCTAAGAGATTCATAAATAGGTTTCCACTGGTATAAGTTGAACAGAAGGTTTCTGCATAATCAACCTTTGTGTTCAAAAGCTTTCAACCAATCGAGCAACACTCAACAGTTCCATAACTGAAATTTGACAGTGTTAGATACAGACTCTCTCACACGCACACACGCACACGCACACACACACACGCACACACGCACACACACACACGCACACGC
>JAHRHZ010000139.1:49763441-49786099 GCA_024137785.1 Ginglymostoma cirratum | reverse complement strand
CACACACACGCACACACACACGCACACACGCACACGCGCACACGCACACACGCACACGCACACACACACACGCACACACACGCACACACGCACACACACGCACACACATGCGCACACACGCGCGCACACACACACACGCACACATACGCACACACACGCACACGCGCACATGCACACACACGCATGCACATGCACATGTGCGCACGCACACACACACATGCACACGCACACGCACACACACACGACTTCCAGATTCCTTATGTAACATTAATCAAAGTCTGGGTAGTTTTTCGCATTTCTGCAAATGAACATGCGTCGGCTCAAAGAACAATTTTGATTCAGTTCCAACTTAGGAAATCACTTCTCAGTCACTTTCATGGTTCGAATTGGTGGTTGAAAACTTTTATTATTAAACCATGATCAAAGTTTAAAATGTTTCCAATATCTGTTTTACGACAGGTGGGGTTGGCTGCCACAGCATAGTTTAAGTAGAAGGTGGAGAATGTTTCCATATTGTTGTATGAGTACGGATGTATAGATAGTGCTCCCACCCTATTGTAGAGATAGGGAGTGTTTTCATTCCATCGTACAGATAGGGAGCATTTCCATGCCATTGTACACAAAGGAGTATTTTCATGTCATTGCAGAGAGAGGGACTATTTTTTGCCATTGTCCAGCAAACATTCATCCCACCTTGCAAACATTGCTTAACATAACTGCTTGATCTGAGCACATTTCTCATTTGCCTGTGTGCTAGTGTTGCTGCATACTCAACCAACCACCAACCATCCATTAGGTGATGTGTGAAATATCATCTCATCTTGTATAAATAAACCTCTTCTGAATTGTAGATTTCAGAACCTATTCTTGCACATAGTACTCATGTTTATTCATTTTCATGATCCCAGCAGGATTCCATCGTACAACAGATGCACGTTTGTCTTTATCGAGTAATTTTTGATGACTTCAAGTGCTCTCCAAAGTCATGCCTCTCTTTAGATATAACTCAGCTACTTATTTGTGAATGTCAGCACCTAAAACCAAGTAGATTTTATCCAGACCGGTATTTTTAAAGTGATGGCCTTCGGGTGGCTTATGTAAAGGCCGGGCAATCTCTTGTTCCAGTTTAACCAACAATAGGCGACTTTTGGAATGGTCCTTTCAATTCTGGTCTCCCTGTTATCGGAAGGATGTTGTGAAACTTGAAATGGTTCAGAAAAGATTGACAAGGATGTTGCCAGGGTTGAAGGGTTTGAGCTGTAGGGAAAGGCTGAATAGCCTGGGGCTATTTTCCCAAGAGCGTCAGAGGCTGAGGGGTGACCTTAAATGTTTATAAAATCATGAGGGACATTGGGTGAAGGTCTTTTCCCCAGGGCACTGGTGTGCACAACTAGGGGGCATAGGTTTAAGGTGAGAGGGGGAAAGATATAAAAGGGATGTAAGTGTCACCTTCTTCACGGAGTGGGTGGTGCATGTATGGAATGAGCTGCCAGAGGAAATGGTGGAGGCTGGTATAATTACAACATTTAAAAAGCATCTGAATGGGTATTTTAATAGGAATGGGTTCAGAGGGATGTTGGTCAAATGTTGGAAAACAGGACTAGACTAATTTAAGATATCTGGTCAGTATGGACAAGTTGGACCGAAGGATCTGTTTCTGTGCTGTATATCTCTATAACACTATGACACGGGATAATCCCCCTCCCCCAAACATGTCTGTATGTTGTGATTCATGGTTTTTTGATGCCTGTCTCTAGCCTCCTTAATTGAATGATTCTGGAACTTATACCTTCCCTGGGAAATACTGGATTGGAAGCTTCATCTATATCCATTGTAGCTTCCCAGAGAAAATATCTAACTTGAAAACCTGTTTTGCAGGAGCAAGTTATGTAAAACAAACTAAGTGATCCAACGTGAGAAGTGCTTTTCATCTAACAGGAAACTTAAGGGAAGAAAGGAATAGAAAGTTGTGTTGATAGTGTGAGGTGAGCAAAGTTAGAAGGAAATAGGTCAAAGGAGAGTAACAGTTAATGAATTTTTTTAGGCTGGGAAAGTTTGTAGTGGAGCTCCCTGGAGATCAGTGCTGGAATCCTTGTGTTTCCTCATATCTGTGTACATAATTATCTAAACCACAGGTTATACAGGATAATATCAACATTTTGGATAATACAAAACTTGGAGGCATTGTAATCTATGGGGAAGATAGTGCATGGCTCCAAAAGGACATTGGCTAAATAATGGAATGGGCAGATGAGTGGCAGCTGTTCAGTGTGGAGGAGTGTGAGTGATGTATTGTGGTAGGCAGAACTTGAAGAAAGAAGACAAAACAAGGAATACAATGTAAAGCGGGTGCAGAGGATCTAGGTGGATGCGCACATAAATTAGTAAGATTGAGGGAGCAGTTAACAAAGTATAAAGTAGCCTGGACTTTATCAATAGAATCCAAGAGCAGGGACAGAAAGTGAGGGGGCGTTGGCATCAAGGAACCCTGGACAGCTGAAGTCAATGGTCATCAATGGAAACATCCTCCACTAGTTGACATCATACTCAGCACAAAAGAAGATGATTGGAGGTCAGTAATCTCAGTCCTTGGACATCTCTGTAGGAGTTCCTCAGGGTAGTGTCCTAGGCCCAACCATCTTCAGCTGCTCCATCAGTGATCTTCCTTCGATCATAAGGTCAGAAAAGGAGATGTTCACTGCACGATATTAGCACCATTCACAACTCCTCATAGACTGAAATAAAACCCAGAGGTGTCAATGCTAGGCACCTGAAACAGAAACAGAAATTGCTGGAGAAACTCAGCAGGTCTAACAGCATCTGTGGGAAGAAAGCAGAGTTAACATTTCAAGTCAGACAACTAGGCTGGTCAGGGTTCTGATGAAAAGTCACTGAACTCAATGTTAACTCTGCTTTCTTTGCACAGATGCTGTTAGATCTTCGCGTAGGTGTTGCCAGCAATTGTTCTCCAGCAATTTGTTACTGTTTCCTCAGATACTGAGGAAGTTCATGTCCAAATGCAGGATGACTTGGCCAATGTCCAGGCTTAGGTCAAAGTTTTTTTAAACTCATTCACAGGATGTGGGTGTCGCTGGCTAGGCATTTATTGCCCCATCCCTAATTGCCCAGAGGGCAGTTAAGAGTCAACCACATTGCTGTGGGTCTGGAGTCACATTTAGGCCAGACCAGGTCAGGATGGCAGTTTCCCTCCCTCAAGGGCATTTGTGAACCAGATGCGTTTTTCCAACAATCGACAATGGATTCGCAGTCATCATTAGATTCTTACTTCCAGATATTAATTGAATTCCAATTCCACCATCTTCATGGTGGAATTTGAACCCAGGTCCCCAGAATGTTATCTGGGTTTCTGGATTAACAGTCTAGCGATAATACCACTAGGCCATTGCCTCCCCCAGCAAGTAACATTCATGCCATATGAGTGCCAGGCAATGACCATTTCCAGCAAGATAGAATCTAACCATCATATGCTTGATATTCGATCGTGTTACCATCAGAAAATCCCCATTACCAACATCTGGGGTTCACCATTGAGCAGAAACTGGACTGGACTAGCCATATAAATACTGAGGCAACAGAGCATCAGGCTGGAATTCTGCAGCGAGTAATTACATCCCCAAAGCCTGACCACCACATGCAAGGCACAAGTCAGGGATATGATGGAATACTCCCCACTTTGCTGGGTGAGTGCAGCTCCAACAACGCTCAAGAAGATCAACACCTTCCAGGATAAAGCATTCCACTTATTTGGCACCCCATCCAACACCCTCAACATCCATTCCTACTGCCACTGACACGGTGACAACAATGTGTACTACCCATAGGATGCACTGCAAAAATGCATGAAGTTCCCTTAAACAGAATCTTCCGAATCCATAACCACTTCCATCGAGAAGGACAAGGGCAGCAGATACATGGGAACACCACTTGCAGGTTCCCTTCTAAGACACTCACCATCCTGGCTTGGAGATGTATTGCCATTCCTTCGATATCTCTGGATCGAAATCCCGGAACTCTCTCCCTAACAGGATTGTGGATCTAGCTGCATTACATTCTATGCTACAATAATTCAAGAAGGCGGCTCACCACCATCTTCTCAGAGGCAATAAATGCTGGCCTGAATAGTGACACCCATATCTCATGACAGGAGCAAAAAGCCAATGTGTACTTCTTGTAAGACAACCCCTGCTGGAGTACTGCATCTTATTTTGGCCGTGCTCTTTAGGAAATGAAGAAGTTGGGACCCTTTATCCTTGGTGAAGAGAAGGCTGAGAGGAAATCTAATGGAAGTATTCCAAATCACGAGGATGTAGACAGCGTTAAGAGAATTTTTCCACTGAAAAGATCAAGAACGATTGGGCACAGATTTAAAACAATGGCAAGTGGAAGAAGCCAGAGTGATCTGAGAAAAGATACAGCACGTGGAATGCACTAATTGAGTGTTGTGAAGGCAGGTTCATTCAAGGCATTTAGTAGAATTCAATGGATATTTGAAAAGAAGGAATGTGCAGGGTTATGAGAAGACAGGAGCAATAGTAAGTGAGATGCTCATTTGAACAACTAGTGCAGGTATGGTGGGCTGAATGGCCTCCTACTGCACATGACACTTCTGTATTAAGAAGTATGGGAGGAGTAGATTCACTTGTGAGGCATAAACATCAGGATGAGCCTGATGTGTTGAATAGCCTATTTAATGCTCTAAATTGCATGTCATAATTTCATTTATCATGCTACCTTTACAAGTTTCTCTCAAATACTCTTGTCACTGAGGGTCAGTTGTGGAAGGAACGGATATTTGTGGATGTAGTGCCAATCAAGCACGCTGCTTTGTCCTGGATGGCATCAAACTCCTTACCTTGGAGCTGTACTCATCCAGGCAAGTGGGAAGTATTCCAACACACTCCTGACTTGTGCCTTGTAGATCGTTGACAATCTCTGGGGAGTCAGGAGGTGAGTTACTCACTGCAGGATTCCTAGCCTCTAACCTGCTCTTGTAGCCATCTGCATTTGTGGCCAGTCCAGTCGAGTTTCTGGTCAATAGTAACGCCAAGGGTGTTGATTATGGGGGATTCAGTGATGGTAATAAAAGTGACTGATCAGTTTTTGGGAGCACAACAAATTGCAACTTCTGCTTTGATGCAGCTCTGCTGAATGAACATCTCAGCATCACATCCAGTGGCTTGTTCAGTCGTTCCCTATAAATGAACTGATAATAATTATCTGACGCTTCACATGTTGGAAGCCGGTTGTCTCACATTCTCCAATACCCTTTAGAAACTCTTCAAGCTATTGTTCATCCTTTTATAATGTCTGGCAAATTTTTAGCCACCTGGAGGGTAAGTGAATTCTGCTTTTACTCTGAGTACAAAGTATTTTTTCAGAAAGAAAATCTTCACAGATCTTCGCTCTCTTCCTTTCTTTCAGCTACTTTTGATATCCTGTCAAATGTTTATTTTGGACTTGGAAATCATTGCTATGAAAGATTGAATAAGAAATGAATTACTTAATGAGGAATTGCAACATTTTTACATCCAGCAGCACAATGTCTGCTGATGAATTCCTTCTGCATTTTTGGTAAGTGCCGTCTGAACTTATTTTGATACTTTTTAATGAATGTCGCTGGCTTACAAACTCAAATTAGCACTTGTTTGAGGTAAATGAAGATCACAGATAATCCTATTCCATCGATACAGGGTCCAATAACCAATGGATCTTCTGGAAATGGACATAGTTGAGACAGCGGGTCTAATTCCTCCAACTTGTCCTTGTTTTGACCAATAGGTGAAGCACCAGAACAGTGTAAAGTACCTCATCCGAACAATCATTGTTCTTCCTATTCGTGCTGTGTTCATTTTGTTTTCCATTTTTATCATTGTTATTGTTTGTTTCTTTGTCTCTATTCACCTTTGATGCTTCCCTCACCCTCTCTGTCTGTGTTCACCTTTCGATTGCTTTCCCTGGTTTTTCTTTATTCTTATTTGACTACTTTCCACTCACTCTCCCTCTTTCAGTCTGCCTTTACCTCCTATTCATCATCTGAGCCTCTGTGACAAGTAGACTGGTATTGTCACTAGTTCGATGTAAACAGATATGGAAGTAGATTTATGTTTTACCGAATACATGAGGCTCTGTATAAATTTGAACTATTACTTGAAAATGTCTAAAATAGAAGCTATTCTGTAGCATCAGGGTTATAGGAAATGTTCCTTTCCCCCATCCTTTGATTGTACAAACATGTGAATTAGGAACAGGAGTTAACCATTCGGCCTCTCGTCTGCTCTACCTTTCAATAAGGTCATGGCTGATCTCATCACAGCCTCAGCTCCACTTTCCTGCCTAACCCCATAACCTGTGGTTATATGGACATTTGCATCCAAACTGTGTTAATGTGGTGGCTAAGCCAGGAGAATGGAGTGAACCATGCTCTACTGTGGACTTTCCAGACTGGAAATGGGATAGCCAGAGAAACGATGAAGGAACTATTATATGCAGCTCAAAGGTTGATGAGTGATTTCAGACACTGGCTCATGAGAGAAAAAAGACAGGTTCCTGAAGTGTGGAGGGACTGATGTGGAGGTGCTGGTGTTGGACTGGGTTGGACAAGGTCAGAGATCACACGACGCCAGGTTATAGTCCAACAGATTTATTTGAAAACACAGGCTTTCAGACCTTTGCTTCTTCTTCAGGTGTTAGTGAGAGAGGTGGATCCAGACACAGAATCTATAAGTGAAACATCAAAGGGTCACAGCACTGAGGATGTATTAAACTAGCCTAAGATGTTGTTAAATCTTTAATCAGTTAGAAGGTTTTAGTTGATTAATATGTATATGTAAATCCCCGAATTTCCTCTGAGTCATTGTCCTGAGAGAACGAAAGGTTTTATCAATGTAAAGAAGAGGTGACATTTTAGGTCAGACAATGTATGTTAGATGTGAGGCCATCTTTACAATCTGTTTGTGTTTTGGTTTGGAGTCAGACTGGTTTTATTTCTAAAGTAGGAATTTAAAAAAAGCCACATTGACTGACTGTGTCTATAAATTGTGCTTTTTGAACAAAATAAAGTGTGTGCATGTGCGTGTGCATGTTGCTCACCATGGGTTAAGACTGTACAATTCAAACACTTTGTAGGTTTGTCGCATTATACCAAACACTGGGGCTGCTCCAACCAAAGATGTGCAGGTTAGTTGGATTGGCCATGCTAAATTGCCCATAGTGTCCAGGGATGTGGGGGTTAAGTTGGTTAGGCATGGGAAAAACAGGGTTACAGGGATATGATAGGGAGGTGGGTCTGAGTAGGATGTTGCTTTCGAGGGTTGGTGTGGACCCGATGGGCCAAACAGCTTGCTCCCACACTGTAGGGAGTCTATGACCGGCATGTAACTTACTTTCTGTAAATGAAATCAATCAATCAATCAGTCTGGACCCTTAGTCCACTCCAAACTTTGGTTGAAGTAGCACATGTCAGCAGGGGGTAGGGGCATTAGTGATTTGACAGAGTTACTTTGTAGAGGAAGGAAACCAAATGAGATTGGATGATCCCTTTGACTGAATAATGGCCTTACCACTGTTTGACTACACTCCCTTGATCTCCACCGAGGACTGATTCCTTTTGGCTATTTGACATGGTCACTGGTTGAGGCACATGCTCGCACATTAGAACATAGAACATAGAACAATACAGCGCAGAACAGGCCCTTCAGTCCTCGATGTTGCGCCGACCTGTGAACTAATCTAAGCCCACCTCCTATACTATCCCATCATCATCCATATGCTTATCCAAGGACTGTTTAAATGCCCCTAATGTGGCTGAGTTAACGACATTGGCAGGCAGGGCATTCCACGGCCTTACCACTCTCTGAGTAAAGAACCTGCCTCTGACATCTGTCTTAAATCTATCACCCCTCAATTTGCAGCTATGCCCCCTCGTACTAGCCGACATCATCATCCTAGGAAAAAGACTCTCACTGTCCACCCTATCTAATCCTCTGATCATTTTGTAGGTCTCTATTAAATCCCCTCTTAGCCTTCTTCTCTCCAATGAGAACAGACCCAAGTCCCTCAGCCTTTCCTCATAAGACCTTCGCTCCAGACCAGGCAACATCCTGGTAAATCTCCTCTGCACCTTTTCCAATGCTTCCACATCCTTCCTGTAATGGGGCGACCAGAACTGTACGCAATATTCCAAGTGAGGCCGCACGAGCGTTTTGTACAGTTGCAGCATGACATCATGGCTCCGGAACTCAATCCCTCTACCAATGAAACCTAACACACCGTATGCCTTCTTAACAGCACTATCAACCTGGGTGGCAACTTTCAGGGATCTATGTACCTGGACACCAAGATCCCTCTGCACATCCACACTACCAAGAATCTTTCCATTGACCCAGTATTCTGCCTTCCTATTATTCTTCCCAAAGTGCATCACCTCACATTTATCTGCATTGAACTCCATTTGCCACCTTTCAGCCCAATTCTGCAGTTTATCCAAGTCTCCCTGCAACCTGCAACATTCTTCCACACTGTCCACCACTCCACTGACTTTAGTGTCATCTGCAAACTTACTAACCCATCCACCTATGTCTGCGTCCAAGTCATTTGCAAAAATGACAAACAGCAGTGGTCCCAAAACAGATCCCTGTGGCACACCACTAGTAACCGGACTCCAGGCTGAATATTTTCCATCAACCACCACTCTTTGGCTTCTTTCAGAAAGCCAGTTTCTAATCCAAACTGCTAAATCTCCCTCAATCCCATGCCTCCGCATTTTCTCCAATAGCCTACCATGTGGAACCTTATCAAAGGCTTTACTGAAGTCCATGTACACCACGTCAACTGCCCTACCCTCATCCACTTGCTTGGTCACCTTCTCAAAAAACTCAATGAGGTTTGTGAGACACGACCTGCCCTTGACAAATCCATGTTGACTATCTCCAATCAAATTGTTGCTTGATAGATGATTATAAATCCTATCTCTTATAATCCTTTCCAAAACTTTTCCTACAACAGATGTAAGACTCACTGGTCTGTAATTATCTGGGTCATCTCTACTGCCCTTCTTGAACAAGGGCACAACATTTGCAATCCTCCAGTCCTCTGGTACTAAACCTGTAGACAATGACGACTCAAAGATCAAGGCCAAAGGCTCCGCCATCTCCTCCCTAGCTTCCCAGAGAATCCTCGGAAAAATCCCATCTGGCCCAGGGGATTTATCTACCTTCACACCTTCTAGGATTGATAACACCTCCTCCTTACTAACCTCAATCCTTTCAAGTCTAACAGCCCGTATCTCAGAGTTCTCCTCTACAATATTCTCCTTTTCCTGAGTGAAAACAGATGAGAAATATTTGTTTAGCACCTCTCCGATCTCCACAGGGTCCACACACAGCTTCCCACTTCTGTCTTTGACTGGCCCTATTCTTACCCTAGTCATCCTTTTATTCCCCACATACCTATAGAAAGCTTTAGGGTTCTCCTTAATTCTACCTGCTAATGACTGCTCATGTCCCCTCCTTGCTCTTCTTAACACTCTCTTTAAATCCTTCCTAGCTAATCTGTAACTCTCCATAGCCTCACCTGAACCATCTCGTCTCAATGTCACATAAGCCTCCCTCTTCCGCTTAACAAGAGATACAATTTCTTTTGTAAACCAAGGTTCCCTTACCTTATCACTTCCTCCCTGCCTGACAGGGACATACCTATCAAGGACACGCAATATCTGTTCCTTAAACCAGCTCCACATTTCGATTGTCCCCATCCCCTGCATTTTGCTACCCCATTCTATCCCTCCTAAGTCTTGCCTAATCGCATTATAATTGCCCTTCCCCCATCTATAACTCTTGCCCAGTGGCATGTTCCTATCCCTTTCCATCGCTAAACTAAACGTAACCGAATTATGGTCACTCTCTCCAAAGTGCTCACCTACCACTAAATCAAACACCTGGCCTGGTTCATTACCAAGTACCAGATGCAGTGTGGCCTCCCCTCTTGTCGGCCCTTCAACTTACTGGGTCAGGAAACCCTCCTGCACACATTGGACAAAAACTGATCCATCCGACGTACTAGAGTTATAGCATTTCCAATCAATGTTGGGGAAGTTAAAGTCTCCCATAATGACCACCCTGTTCCTTTCACTCCTGCCCAGAATCGTTTTGCCGATCCTCTCTTCCACATCCCTGGAACTTTGCGGAGGCCTATAAAAAACTTCCAGCAGTGTGACCTCTCCTCTCCTGTTTCTGACCTCAGCCCATACCACCTCAGTAGACGAGTCCTCGTCAAAAGTTCTTTCAGCCACCGTTATACTGTCCTTGACTAACAAAGCCACACCTCCCCCTCTTTTACCACCTTCCCTGATCTTTATGAAAGATCTAAACCCTGGAACCTGCAACATCCATTCCTGACCCTGCTCTATCCACGTCTCCGAAATGGAACATTAAACACAGAGCTGTAGGTGGGATACTGACGTAGCATGGTGCTGTATAGCGACATGCCCACCCCAATTGTTTAGTGCTCCGAACAGTGACGAGCTGCCAAACTCTTCCTCCACGCTGAGCAGCAAAGCAAAACACAACGACTGACAACGTCCAAGCACAAAGTGAGTGAACACCAAGAAAGTAAGCTAAGAGCTATAAAAGTGCCCTGGCAGAAACGTGAAAGACCCAAATGTTCCGGAGCTCCGAAGGACTTCAACCTGAAAGCTGCCACGGTGATAGAGTGCAGCTGGTGGTTATGGAATGCCAACCCACATTGATGAAGGCTTTAAGACGATAGTTTGGTGGAATGTGCTGGGAAATGTGGTGGTGGAGCTGGATGGAGGCTCAGGGAAAGCAAGTGGTGAGATGCTACCACCAGTTAACTGTGCTGAGTTTCACGTGGGACATTGCTACAGTTTAGAATCTTGGGGGGAAAAGCAGCGAGAGCAGCTTCACAGAACTGAGGAGTGTTTAGCTGATAACGAGGGGCAAATACATTAAAACAAAGTCATCGCTAATTAACAAGATTCAAAATTCGGTTCTCAAAATCCACAGGGAGCATTGGAATGTTCCAAAATTGGAACCTGATTTTTCCATTTTTTGCTGTGGGTTCTCACCAATGCCCACACTGTTCTTAGAAGAGTTAACTTCTGCCCTGTTTTCCCAGTCATTGTTACAGTTCAGGGACAATCGAAGACCAGATCAGAACAGTAAGAAATAAGACTCACTTGCGCTGAGAAAATCTGTTCCCAATTTTTGAACAGTTCCACTTTTTCTTCCAATCATTTCAATTGTAAGAATGTTCCAAATATTGCAACTAAAATTTCCGGGTCGCTGGGCCCATCTGCTTTTGCAACCACAGTAAGAATTTACACTGATTCTCAAAGTATAGCGAGGAAAGAGCTCATTTGTGGGTAATAAACTGTTAAGAATGTTCCTGGTTCATTAGCTAATGGCAGCAAGGTCTGACGCTTCACTGCCCAGGTTCGATGGATCCCCTGGATCTCAAAGCAATTGACTTGTCTCAAATGTTGAAATGCCTGTGTGTGCTGGTAAAATCCTGCTAACAGACTAATGTTCCCAGTGTGTCCACCTACAAGCAGCATTCTGTCAAATTGCTTTACAAAATACACATGGGTGTTGAGAAGTGGCAGGGCTTCCATTAAAGCATAACTCTGAAATCAAAGGAGAGTCTAATTAACCAAGGGTGTCAGACTTCAGACTTTTGCAAGTGATTTGAATGCCATTGGTGACAGTCAATGCCCATATAGCAATCACACAAATAGAAATTGCTGGAAAAATTTAGCACAGGTCTCACGGCATTGTGGTGAGAAAGCAGAGTTAATAACACTTCAGGTCCAATGACCCTTCTTCAGAACTGATTGTAGCCAGGAAATGGTTGGTGTATATGCTGAAGAAGTGGGGAAGAGTAAACAATAGCCCAGAGAGAGCACAGCAGCTGGATATACAATGGGTAAAAGTCAGTCTGGGAGAATCAATAGCTGCTAATGGGGGCTATGAGAGGCTAACAATGGGTTCTGTGTGGTAGCTGCCTGTGTGATGACAGGGCCTGGTGTGTGGGGATTGGGGTAAAAAGTCATGGCAGAAAATGCTAAGGCCCCAAAATTGTTGAACTCTGTATCGAGTTCTGAAAGCTGCAGAGTCACCAACTGGAAAATGACATGCTGTTTTTCCACCTGATGCTGAGTTTTGCTGGACAACTGCAGCAAGCTGTGACACAGAAGGTGGCCAGAGAACCGGTGGGTGTGCTGAAGTGGCAGGCAACTGGAAGCTCAGGCTCCTTTTACACAGAACATAGAACATTGAACATTACAGCGCAGTACAGGCCCTTCGGCCCTTGATGTTGCGCCGACCTGTGAAACCAATCTGAAGCCCATCTAACCTACACTACTCCCTTATCATCCATATGTTTATCCAATGACTATTTAAATGCCCTTAAAGTTGGCGAGTCTACAACTGCTGCAGGCAGGGCATTCAACACCCTTACTACTCTGAGTAAAGAACCTACCTCTGACATCTGTCCTATATCTATCACCCCTCAATTAAAACTATGTCCCCTCGTGCTAGCCGTCACTATCCGAGGAAAAAGCCTCTCACTGTCCACCCTATCTAATCCTCTGATCATCTTGTATGTCTCTATTAAGTCACCTCTTAACCTTCTTCTCTCTAACGAAAACAGCCTCAAGTCCCTCAGCCTTTCCTCATAAGACCTTCCCTCCATACCAGGCAACATCCTGGTAAATCTCCTCTGCACCCTTTCCAATGCTTCCACATCCTTCCTATAATGCGGCGACCAGAACTGTACGCTATACTCCAAGTGCGGCCGCACCAGAGCTTTGTACAGCTGCAACATGACCTCACGGCTCCGAAACTCAATCCCTCTACCAATAAAACCTAACACACCGTACGCCTTCTTAGCAACCCGATCAACCTGGGTGGCAACTTTCAGGGATGCATGCACATGGACACCGAGATCTCTCTGGTCGTCCACACTACCAAGAATCTTACCATTAGTCCAGTACTCCGTATTCCTGTTACTCCTTCAAAAGTGAATCACCTCACACTTTTCCGCATTAAACTCCATTTGCCACCTCTCAGCCCAGCTCTGCAGCTTATCTATGTCACTCTGTAACCTGCAACATTCTTCCACACTATCCACAACTCCACCGACTTTAGTGTCATCCGCAAATTTACTAACCCATCCTTCTACGCCCTCATCCAGGTCATTTATAAAAGTGACAAACAGCAGTGACCCCAAAACAGATCCTTGTGGTACACCACTAGTAACTGAACTCGAAGATGAACATTTCCCATCAACCACCACCCTCTGTCTTCTTACAGCGAGCCAATTTCTGATCCAAACCGTTAAATCACTCCCAATCCCATGCCTCCGAATTTTCTGCAATAGCCTACCATGGGGAACCTTATCAAACGCTCTACTGTAAGCCATATACACCACGTCAACCGCTTTACCCTCATCCACCTGTTTAGTCATCTTCTGAAAGAACTCAATAAGGTTTGTGAGGCATGACCTACTCTTCACAAAACAGTCTTGACTATCCATAATCAAATTATTCCTTTCTAGATGATTGTAAATCATATCTTTTATAATCCTTTCCAATACTTTACCCACAACCGAAGTAAGACTCATTGGTCTATAATTACCAGGGTTGTCTCTACTCCCCTTCTTGAACAAGGGAACAACATTTGCTGTCCTCCAGTCTTCTGGCACTATTCCTGTAGACAATGACGACATAAAGATCAAAGCCAAAGGCTCTGAATCTCCTCCCTAGCTTCCCAGAGAATCCAAGGATAGATCCCATCCGGCCCAGGGGACTTATCTGTTCTCAGACTTTCCAGGATTGCTAACATCTCCTCCTTATGAACCTCAATCCTGTCTAGTCTAATAGCCTGTATCTCAGTATTCTCCTTGACAACATTGTCTTTTTCATGTGTGAATACTGATGAAAATTACTCATTTAGCACCTCTTCTATCTCTTCGGACTCCACGCACAATTTCCCACTACTGTCCTTGACTGGCCCTAATCTTACCCTAGTCATTCTTTTATTCCTGACATACCTGTAGAAAGCTTTAGGGTTTTCCTTGATCCTACCTGCCAAAGACTTCTCATGTCCCCTCCTGGCTCTTCTTAGCTCTCTCTTTAGGTCCTTCCTGGCTAACTTGTAACTCTCAAGCGGTCTAACTGAGCCTTCGCGCCTCATCTTTACATAAGCCTCCTTCTTCCTCTTGACAAGAGATTCAACTTCTTTAGTAAACCACGGTTCCCTTGCTCGACCACTTCCTTCCTGCCTGACAGGTACATACTTATCAAGGACACGCAGTAGCTGTTCCTTGAACAAGCTCCACATTCCAATTGTGCCCAGCCCCTGCAGTTTCCTTCCCCATCCTATGCATCCTAAGTCTTGCCTAATCGCCTCATAATTGCCTTTCCCCCAGCTATAACTCTTGCCCTGCGGTATATGCCTATCCCTTTCCATTGCTAAAGTAAACGTAACCGAATTGTGGTCACTATCACCAAAGTGCTCACCTACCTCCAAATCTAACACCTGGCCTGGTTCATTACCCAGTACCAAATCCAATGTGGCATCGCCTCTTGTTGGCCTATCTCCATACTGTGTCAGGAAACTATCCTGCACACATTGGATAAAAACTGACCCATCTAAAGTACTCTAACTATAGCACTTCCAGTCAATATTTGGAAAGTTAAAATCCCCCATAACAACTACCCTGTTACTTTCGCTCCTATCCATAATCATCTCTGCAATTCTTCCCTCTACATCTCTGGAACTTTTCGGAGCCCCAAAGAAAACTCCCAACAGGATGACCTCTCCTTTCCTGTTTCCAACCTCAGCCCATACTACCTCAGTAGACGAGTCATCATCAAACATCCTTTCTACCACCGTAATACTGTCCTTGACTAACAATACCTCACCTCCCCCTCTTTTACCACCTTCCCTGATCTTACTGAAACATCTAAACCCCGGAACCTGCAACAACCATTCCTGTCCCTGCTCTGTCTATGTCTCCGAAATGGCCACAACATCAAAGTCCCAGGTACCAACCCATGCTGCAAGGTCACCCAGCTTATTCAGGATGCTCCTGGCATTGGAGTATACACACTTCAAACCACCTTCCTGCCTGCCGGGTACACTCCTGCGACCTTGAAACCTTATTCATGACCTCACTACTCTCAACTTCCTGTACACTGGAGCTACAAGTCAGGTTCCCATCCCCCTGCTGAATTAGTTTAAACCCTCCCGAAAAGCATTAGCAAATTTCCACCCCAGGATATTGGTACCCCTCTGGTTCAGGTGCAGACCATCCTGTTCATAGAGGTCCCACCTACCCCTGAATGACCCCCAAGTATCCAAATTACTCAATTTGCAATCAGAGCCTATGTGTTCAGCAAAGGAGTCGCATAGTCTGTCCCTGATCTTCCCAGTGTAGAGAAGGCCACATTGTGATCTGCAGATGTAGTAGACTAGATAGACACACCCTCCAGGTGAAGCAGGGGCCTTGGATAATGAGGAGGGAAGAAGTAAGTGGGCAGGTGTTACACTTTTTGTGATTGTAGAGGAAGGTCCTGTGGGGCTGAGGCAGGGTGTTGGGAATGGAGAACAAGTGGATCAAGGTGTCCTAGATGGATCTGTCCTTGTGAAAGGTTGAGAAGGGAGGGGAGGGGGATAAGTGTCTGGTGGTGGCATCCTGCTGGAGGTGGTAGAAATGACAACTAATGATCCTCTGGATGTGGATGCTGGTGGCATGGTAGGTGAGGATCGGGGGACCCCATCACTGTTGTGGGAGGGAAGTGAGGGTTTAAGGGCCCAAGTGTGGGAGATGGAGTCAGACATGGCTAAGGGCTCTGTCAACTACTGTCCTGGGGAATCCTTGGTTGAGGAAGAAGGTGAACATCTGAGGCATCCCTGCGAACAATACGTAACACACGACCTGTTACACTCTGAATTGAATGGTGATAGATTGGGGAAAGAGGGAGGTGCAGTGAGACCTGGGCGTCCTTGCACACCAGTTCCTGAGCATAAGCAGACAGCGAAGAAGGCAAATGGTATATCGGCCTTCATGGTGAGAGGGATGAAGAACAGGATCAGGAATGTCTTGCTGCAGTTATACAGGGCCTTGGAGGAACCACACCAGGAGTATTGTGCAATTTTAATCTGATCTGAGGAAGGATGTTCTGGTGATAGAGGGAGTGCAATGAAAGTTTATCAGACTGATTCCCGGGATGACAGGACTGGAGAGACTGGATGAAGAGACTGGATCCATTAGGACTATATTCATTGGAGTTTAGAAAGAATGAGGGGAAATAACAGAAACCTATAAAATTCGAACAGGACTAGACAGGGTAGACACAAGAAGGATGTTCCTGATGACCAGGAGACCAGAACCAGGGGGTCACAGTCTAAAAAGATATGGGGTAGGCCATTTAGGACTGAGATGAGGAGAAATGTCTTCACCCAGAGAGTGGGGAGCCTGTGGAATTCTCTGCCACAGAAAACAGTTGAAGCCAAAGCATTGGCTGTTTTCAAGAAGGAATTAGATATAGCTCTTGAGGCTGAAGGATCAAAGGGCATGGGGAGAAAATGGGAGCATGTTACTGAGCTGGATGATCAGTCCTGTTCATATTGAATGGTGCCCAGATTCAGGATATCTGAATAAAAACCAAAGAAGAACTGCGGATGCTGTAGTTCAGGAACAAAAACAGAAGTTGCTGGAAAAGCTCAGCAGGTCTGGCAGCATCTGTGAAGAGAAAAAAAAATCAGAGTTAACATTTCGGGTCCGGTGACCCTTCTTTAGAACCAGACCCGAAATATTTTTCTGAAGAAGGGTCTAGGCCCAAAACATCAGCCTTCCTGCTCCTCTGATGCTGCTTGGCCTGCTGTGTTCATCCAGCTCTACACTTTGTTATCCCTGAAATATTAACTCTGATTTTTTTTCTTCAATGTTTCGGGTCCGGTTCTGAGGAAGGGTCACCAGACCTGAAACGTTAACTGATTTTTTTTCTTCACAGACACTGCCAGACTTGCTGAGCTTTTCCAGCAACTTCTGTTCTTGTTCAGGATACCTCATCTGGGCTGCGGAAGAAATTGGGGATTTGGCCCATTTGACTCAGGCACGCCCCATAAGACTGCCGGCTCTCCAGGAATCAATCTAATGAACCTTTTTTACGTTTCTGAAGCTGGTGATGTAGTGCTAACACCATGATGAAATGGTATATCAAAGGCTCAGTCTAAGGGCTTGCAGCGAGGGTTCCATTTCTAGGAAGGCAGCTGCTGCCATTTACATTCAGAGTGTTACAGATTATCAGCCCCACACTGCTCAACACACTCACCCTTGCACACTGGCACAACTCAAGTATGCCCATTACTCCCAGATAATGCTGAGCTCAATGCTTATAACCTTTAGTGCACCTCGCCCATGACGTTGCTTACCCTCAGCCATAGCCTGCTCAGCCTGACCCAAAGACTAGGAATACTGCCACAAGGAGGGGTCACCGAGGAAGGGTCTGAGGAAGGGTCAGCGGACCCGAAATGTTAACTCTGTTTTTCTCCTCCACAGATGCTGCCATACCTGCAGAGCTTTTCCAGCAACTTTGTTTTTGTTCCTGATTTACAGCATCCACAGTTCTTTCGGTTTTTACTAGGAATACTGCAGCAAGTTACTCACCATCTCACTCCCCAAAGCCTGTCCACCATCTACAAGGCACAAGTCAGGAGTATGATGGAAAACTCCCCACTTGCCTGGATGGGTGCAGCCCCAATAACACTCAAGAAGCTTGACACCATCCAGGACAAAGCAGCCAGCTTGATTGGCACCACATCCACAAGCATTCACTCCCTCCACCACCGACGCTCAGTAGCAGCAGTGTGTACTATCTACAAGATGCACTGCAGAAATTCACCAAAGATCCACAGACAGCACCTTCCAAACTCACAACCACTTCCATCTACAAGGACAATGGCAGGAGATACATGGGAACACTACCCCCTGCAATTTCCCCTCCAGGCCACTCATCAGCCTGACTTGGAAATATAACACTGTGTTCCTTCACTGACACTGGTTCAAAACCCTGGAATTCCCTCCCTAACAGACTCCCTGAGACTTGCCTCTATACATCACTGGACATAAATAACTCCTGGGTGCCTTCTAATTTCCTGGTGCTATAAAGGATCAGATATGACTATTGTGATTGTTTGGACAAGTCAGAAAGGACAATGGGTTTAGCTCCACTTCACCCTAATACTGCTTAATTGCTCTCTCTGCATTGTGTCCCCACACCCATCAAACTTTGAAAATACTGTCAATGAGACTCAAGATCATGAGACAACTAAGGACAATTTAGTCTTTCTCTCTCCTGTCCCTCTTCGTGTTGGACCTAGTATATACCTTACCATGGAGAAAATTGGCTGACTAATAGAGGATAGTTGGGGTAAGGCGGGCATTTTTAGAATGGCAGCCTGTAATAGTGAAGTACGACAAGGGTCTGTGCTGGATTAGTTATTTAATTATTCACAATATATACGAATGACATCGATGAGGAAAGTGAATGTACTGAATCCAAATTTGCGGGTGACGCAAAAGTAGGTGGGAAGGCAAGTGATGAGAGTTGCCGCGTCTACAGGGGAATATAGACAGGTTCACTGACTGGGCAAAACTTGGCGGATGGAATATACTGTGGGGGAAATGTGAGGTTATACACGTTGGCAGGAAGAATAGAGGAGCTGAATATTATTTAAATAGAGAAAGACTGCAGAAAGCTGCAGCGCAGAGGGATTTGGGAGTCCTTGTGCGTGAATCATAAAAAGTTAGCATCTGAGTTCAGCAGGAAGGCAGATGGAATGTTGGCCTTTCCCTGAAAACTGAATTGGAGAATGGCTATTGCCTGTTAGGTCGAAACAAGTGCAATGCGTGTGCATGTTCTTTCCACCTCCAAAAAGTAGCTCTCTGTATACTAATTAGATGTAGCTTTCAGTATTGTACAAGTGAGGGATCATGGAATTTGTAAGCATTGAAATGGGGTCACAGTGGGGAAAATATCCAGGATGTGTGACGCTATGATGTTATTTTCTACACTGAGTTCATTAACATTTCTAATCGTACTCTCGGCTTGGAATGTTCTGAGTCTCAAAACTGGATTAGAAGCAGAAAGGACTGTGCGCATTTTATTTGGTGCAATTTAGAGAATGAACAACTGGAGCTGGGTAAAGTTTGACATGGTTTAAAGCACAGGAGGGCAGGGAGGGTGATCCATCAATGTTCCTTTAAAGTTAAGCCAGGATTATTTGCCTTCAGCTGACTCTCAGACACAACCTGCAAAAAAGTGAGCAAATACGCATATCCAACACTGGGATCTATCTGTCTGTCAGTTTGAGCCTTTGAGTTGGTGAGATTAGGGGGATGTGACACAGGATCAAAGATTTCTCCTGCACTTTTAAGTCTCCAGATTTGAAAATTCCAGCAACACACTACTTGAAACTGTTGCAATTCCGGCAGATTTTATATCTTGACCTGAACTTTATAACATTAACTTGAGGAAGTAATAGAGGCACTCACCCCTTTCAAAAGTCACAAAATGAACATGGTTTGTGAATTCAGAAATGAAAACCTGATCGAAAAGCTGCGACCCAAATCTATTTTGCAAAAATGATTTCTGCATTTTTTTTCCCCTGTTTTTACAAAGCAGCTCACTGGTAATAATTTTACCTTTACGCTTGAGCACACCATCGTAGTTTGAAATTTTGAAACCAAAGCTTTGAGGGTTGGAAGGTAATCTTGAAAGGTCAGATCCAGATGGAACATGGGAGGGTAGATACTAACAGGACATAGAACATAGAACGTAGAACAATACAGCCCAGAACAGGCCCTTCGCCCCTCGATGTTGCGCCGACCTGTGAATTAATCTAAGCCCATCCCCCTACACTATCCCATCATCATCCACATGCTTATCCAAAGACTGTTTAAATGCCCCTAATGTGGCTGAGTTAGCTACATTGGCAGGCAGGGCATTCCACGCCCTTACCACTCTCTGAGTAAAGAACCTGCCTCTGACATCTGTCTTAAGTCTATCACCCCTCAATTTGCAGCTATTCCCCCTCGTACTAGCCGACGTCATCATCCGAGGAAAAAGACTCTCACTGTCCACCCGATCTAATCCTCTGATCATTTTGTATGTCTCTATTAAATCCCCTCTTAGCCTTCTTCTCTCCAATGAGAACAGACCCAAGTCCCTCAGCCTTTTCTCATAAGACCTTCGCTCCAGACCAGGTAATATCCTGGTAAGAGAGATAAAAGGTACTGCAGATGCTGGAGAATCTGAGATAACAAGCGTGGGGCTGGATGAACACAGCAGGCCAAGCAGCATCATAGGAGCAGGAAAACTTGACGTTTCGGGCCGAGACCCTTCATCAGAAATGGGGGAGGGGAAGAGGGTTCTGAAATAAATAGGGAGAGAGGGGGAGGCGGAGAGAGGGGGAGGCGGATAGAGGATGGATAGAGGAGAGGATAGGTGGAGAGGAGGCAGACAAGTCGAAGAGGCGGGGATGGAGCCAGTAAAGGTGAGCGTAGGTAGTGGGGTAGGGAGGAGATAAGTCAGTCCAGGGAGGACGGACAGGTCAAGGGGGCGGGATGATGTTAGTAGATAGGAGATGGGGGTGGGGCTTGAGGTGGGAGGAGGGGATAGGTGAGAGGAAAAACAGGTTAGGGAGGTGGAGGTGAGCTGGGCTGGTTTTGGGATGCGGTTGGGGGAGGGGAGATTTTGAAGCTTGTGAAATCCACATTGATACCATTGGGCTGCAGGGTTCCCAGGCTGAATATGATTTGCTGTTCCTGCAGCCTTCGGGTGGCATCACTGTGGCATTGCAGGAGGCCCAGGATGGACATGTCGTCTGAGGAATGGGAGGGGGAGTTGAAATGGTTCGCGACTGGGAGGTGCAGTTGTTTGTTGCGAACTGAGCGCAGGTGTTCTGCAAAGCGGTCCCCAGGCCTCCGCTTGGTTTCCCCGATGTAGAGGAAGCCACAACGGGTACAGCGGATGCAGTATACCACATTGGCAGATGTGCAGGTGAATATCTGCCTGATGTGGAAAGTCTTCTTGGGGCCTGGGATTGTGGTGAGGGAGGAGGTGTGGGGGCAGGTGTAGCACTTCCTGCGGTTGCAGGGAAAAGTGCCAGGTGTGGTGGCACTGGAGGGGAGTGTGGAGCGGACAAGGGAGTCGCGGAGGGAGTGGTCCCTCCGGAAGGCAGATAAGGGTGGGGAGGGAAAGATGTCTTTGGTGGTGGGGTCTGATTGCAGATGGCGGAAGTGTTGGAGGATGATGCGTTGGATCCGGAGGTTGGTGGGGTGGTACGTGAGGACGAGGGGGTTTCTTTTTTGGTTATTATTGCGGGGACGGGGTGTGAGGGATGTGTTCCGGGAAATGCAGGAGACACGGTCGAGGGCGTTCTCGACCACTGTGGGGGGGAAGTTGCGGTCCTTGAAGAATGAGGACATTTGAGGTGTACGGGAGTGGAATGTCTCATCCTGGGAGCAGATGCGGCGGAGGCAAAGGAATTGGGAATAGGGGATGGCATTTTTGCAGGAAGGTGGGTGGGAGGAGGTGTATTCCAGGTAGCTGTGGGAGTAAGTGGGCTTGAAATGGACATCGGTTTCTAGGTGGTTACCCGAGATGGAGACAAAGAGGTCCAGGAAGGAGAGAGAAGTGTTGGAGATGGTCCAGGTGAACTTCAGGTTGGGGTGGAAGGTGTTGGTGAAGTGGATGAACTGTTCGAGCTCCTCATGGGAGCACGAGGCGGCGCCGATGCAGTCATCAATATAACAGAGGAAGAGGTGGGGTTTAGGGCCAGTGTAGGTACGGAAGAGGGATTGTTCCACGTAACCTACAAAGAGGCAGGCATAGCTTAGGCCCATGCGGTTACCTATGGCCACCCCCTTTGTCTGTAGGAAGTGGGAGGAATTGAAAGAGAAGTTGTTGAGGGTGAGGACGCGTTCGGCTAAGCGGATGAGGGTGTCGGTGGAGGGGGATTGGTCAGTTCTGCGGGGGGGCCTTTAGGCCATCTCCATGGGGATGCGTTACATTGATGACTGCATCGGTGCCACCTCGTGCTCCCACGAAGAGCTCGAACAGTTCATCCACTTCACCAACACCTTCCACCCCAACCTGAAGTTCACCTGGACCATCTCCAACACTTCTCTCTCCTTCCTGGACCTCTCTGTCTCCATCTCGTAAATCACCTAGAAACCGATGTCTATTTCAAGCCCACTGACTCCCACAGCTACCTGGAATACACCTCCTCCCACCCACCTTCCTGCAAAAATGCCATCCCCTATTCCCAATTCCTTTGCCTCCGCCGCATCTGCTCCCAGGATGAGACATTCCACTCCCGTACATCTCAAATGTCCTCATTCTTCAAGGACCGCAACTTCCCCCCCCACAGTGGTCGAGAACGCCCTCGACCGTGTCTCCCGCATTTCCCGGAACACATCCCTCACGCCCCGTCCCCGCAATAATAACCAAAAAAGAAACCCCCTCGTCCTCACATACCACCCCACCAACCTCCGGATCCAACGCATCATCCTCCGACACTTCCGCCATCTGCAATCAGACCCCACCACCA
>JAHRHZ010000139.1:49737829-49763041 GCA_024137785.1 Ginglymostoma cirratum | reverse complement strand
TCCAATGCTTCCACATCCTTCCTGTAATGGGGCGACCAGAACTGTACACAATATTCCAAGTGAGGCCGCACTAGCGTTTTGTACAGTTGCAGCATGACATCACGGCTCCGGAACTCAATCCCTCTACCAATGAAACCTAACACACCGTATGCCTTCTTAACAGCACTATCAACCTGGGTGGCAACTTTCAGGGATCTATGTACCTGGACACCAAGATCCCTCTGCACATCCACACTACCAAGAATCTTTCCATTGACCCAGTATTCTGCCTTCCTATTATTCTTCCCAAAGTGCATCACCTCACATTTGTCTGCATTGAACTCCATTTGCCACCTTTCAGCCCAATTCTGCAGTTTATCCAAGTTTCCCTGCAACCTGCAACATTCTTCCACACTGTCCACCACTCCACCGACTTTAGTGTCATTTTGTGACATTTTCCCCCTTGTCGGGGAATCTAGAACAGGAGAGAACAGTTTGTGAATAACAGGTTTCCCATTGGAGATGGGGATGAGGAGAAATCTTTCAGAAGGTCACGAGTGGGTGACTCAGTGGTTATTACTGCTGCTGCACAGCACCAGGGACCTGGGTTCAATTCCACCCACAGGTAACTCTGTCTGGAATTTTCATATTCTCCCTGTGTCTACACAGGTTTCCTCCAGGTGCTCTGGTTTCCTCCCACAGTCCAAAGAGTCTTAATCTAAGAATCCCTACAGTGTGGAAACAGGCCCTTTGGTCCAACAAGTCCATACTGACCCTCAGAGCATTCCACCCAGACCCATCCCCCTGTAACCTACCTAATCTACACATCCCTGAACACTATGCGCAATTTAGCATGGCCAATCCACCTAGCCTGCATATCTTTGGACTGTGGGAGGAAACCCATACATACGTGGGGAGGATGTGCAAACTCCACACAGGCAGTCACCAGAGGGTGGAATCGAACCTGGATCCCTGGTGCTGTGAGGCAGCAGTGCTAACCACTGAGCCAATGCAAGTTAGTTTGGATTGACCACACTAAATTGCCCATAGTGTCCAAGGATGTGCAGGCTCGGTGGGTTAGCCATGGGAAATGCAGAGTTACAGGAATACGGTAGAGGGGGTGGGTGTGTGTGGGATGCCCTTTGGAGGAATGATGTGGACTTGATGGGCCGAATGGCCTGCTTCCGCACCGTAGGGATTCTATCAGTGGGGAATTCTCTTCAGCAGAAAACAGTGGAGGCTCAGCCTGTGGAAATGTTTAGGGCTAATACAGACTGATTTGTTGATCAATGAGTGCATCAAGGTAGCCAGGGGAGTAGGGCTGAGGTCAAAACAGCATCATGATCTTACTAAATAATGGAACCAGTTTGAAGGATCCTTTCGCCTGCTCCTTCAACAAACTTGTACTGTTGTGTTGAGAACTGATTTGCTAAATTCGCGCTCATAGCAGCATGAAGCAGACACTGAAACCCTGATTGTAAAATCCTCTCGAAGCTGAATGGAAAACTGTGATGTAAACACTTATGCACAATAGACAATTTCTGCCAAAAAAAACCCTTACTGAGTAACATCTATCCACGTTAAATTTAAACAAAAAGATATTACAAACACACCGCATTTCACAAGCTCACATGTTTTGTAGTGAAGCATTAAATTGTAATCAAGGCAAACACCTGCAGGTTCTCAGGAACGGTATTAGTGATGAAATCATTGAGCTTTTTTTAAAACCTTGTGGTACTGGTTGAGGTGTAAATACTGGGTAGGATACAACTGCCCTCTTGTGATTCAAAGTCGCACCATGTGTGTTACAAGCAGGCCCCAAGTGGGAATCTCCACCTTATCCCAGTTCCAGACGGGATCCTGCAAATTGGGTGAGAAAGCGATGACATGCCTTTTTCTCTCTTAACCCACTCTTGTGTTTGTTTCAACAAGATTGACTCAGAGGAACCCCTCTCCTTTCACCAAGACCGAATGGTTTAAAAGGAGCCAACTTAACCAGGCTTTCTTAAGTTAACCTAAGTGTGTTTGTTGGTTACAAAATGTGAGATGAAATAATACTACAACATGCATACACCCAGTAAAAATGAGAAGTGAGTTCAGTAAATGGTAAAAGGTGTTTGATTTGCTTGTGAAGAGTGAATAGTGGAACGTTGTGGTTGTGACAGTGCATTTAAGATTCTGGTTTTGTGGTTTGATGGTTTTATTAAACTGGAAAGGATGCAAAGAAGATTTACAAGGATGTTGCCAGGACTGGAGAGTTTGAATTATAAGGAGAGGCTGGGGCTTTTCTACACCTCCCCCCACCCCCAGAGTGTAAGAGGGTGAGAGGTGACCTTAGAGGTTTATAAAATCATAAGAGGCATAGATGAGTTGAATTATCAAGGTTTTTCTCCCAGGATAGGGGAGTCCAAAACTAAAGGGCATAGATTTAAGGTGAGAGGGGAAAGATTTAAAAGGGACTTGAGGGGCAACTTTTTCATAGGGGATGGCGTGTTTATAGAATGAGCTGCCAGAGGAAGTGGTAGAGGTGGGTGCAATTACAACATTTAAAGGGCTGCTGGGTATATGAATAGAAAGGTATTAGAGGGCAATGGGCCAAATGCAGGTAAATGGGACTGGTTCAGTTTAGGAAACCTGGTTGGCATGGACAAGTTGGGCCGAAGGGTCTGTTTCCATGCTGCATGCATCTATGACTATTTTGTCCAATTTGCTGTTGACTGCTTTACTGGCTGGCTGGTTTAGATCATTAGGCACAGCAGCAGATTTAGGCCATTCAGCCCATTGAATCTGCTCTGCCATTCAGTGAAATCATGGCTGATCTGATCATCAAGTTCATTTCTCTCCTTAGCCCTCCATTCTCTTCCTTATTGAAAATTTCTCTCTCTCGGCCATGAATACATTCAACAAGCCAACCTTTACAGCCCTCAGTGGTAAAGAATTCCATGGATCCACACGCTCTACAAGAAGAAATTCCTCCTCATCTCTGCCATAAATGTGTAACCTTTTACTGAGATTATGTCCTACAACCCTAGGCTCTCCCACAGGAAAAATAACCTCTGCGCAACTACCTTATCAAGTTCATTAAAAATCTTGTATTTTGCAATAACATTGCCTCTCATTCTCCAAAACCCCAGACAGCCTGCCCAAGTCAACGATTCCTCAAAATCTTTTCTTAGATAAGGTGACTAGAACTGTTCAGTATTCCAGCTGTGGTCTGACCAGTCCCTTTATACAGTTTTAGCAAGACCTCCCTATTTTTATACTTCATTTCCTTTCAAAGAAAGGCCAATATCCATGTGTCTTCCCCTTTTACCTGCTGAACTTAGATGTTAGCTTTTTGTGATTCATGGATGAGGACCCACAAATACCTTTCTCCTGCAGCTTTCTATAGTCTTTCCCGATTTAAATGATATGCAGTGCCTCAATTTTTGCTGCCAGAATGCATAAACTCACATTTTCCCCACATTGTATTCCATCGTCCAAGTTTTTGTCCACTGTCTTAACCTGGCTATATTCCTCTGCATACTCCGTGTCATCCTCACCACTCTCCTTTCCATCTGTTTTTGTGTCATCTGCAAACTTTTACCCAGTATGTTCACTTTTTTCTCATACAAGTCATTGATATATATTGCAAATAATTGTGGCCCCAGCACTGATCTCTGCGGTACACCATTAGTTGCAGGTTGCCATTCCGACAATGCCCCCTTATTCCCAAATTCCTGATGTCTATTCATTAGCCAATTCTATATCCAGGCTAATACATAACCCACAAAACCATGGACCCTTAGCTTATTTCCATGGCCTTTTGTATGGTTCCCTAATGCTTTGGGGAAAATCTTACTTATTCCACTTTATTTACCAGTGTTCTGTCCCTTCTCAAACAACTGTTATAAATTGGTTAGGTATGACTTCTCTTTCATGAAGCCATGCTGACTCTGGCTGATTATATTATGTATTTACAAACCCTCTATTATTACATCCTTTAAAATAGACTCAAACATTTTACAAATAAGATGTTGGAATAGAATAGAACAGAAATGTATTGTCGTGCGTCCTTTTACATGAAAAATACAGTGAAAAGTTTGATAAGTCACCCCACAGCAATGACTATATCAGTGATAGAAGTCATACATAATAATAAAAAGTAAAATTAATTCAAAGGTCATAACAGTTCAGTTAACAGCTCCTGGACGCTCGGGAAGCTGATAGTAAGAGCTGCGGTATTTTTCATGTAAAAGTACATGTGACAATAAATTTCTATGATGTATTCTGTTCTATTCTAATGGTAAGTGAGGTGACTGGAAGAGAGATGAGTGGGTGGTTATTCAAATGTGACCTTCACAGCACACTAATGCTTGAAAGTAGGCTAGTACTCACAAGTACCTCAGCTCACTAGCACACCTTCTACTAGGGGCACCCCCACACACAACTCAATTGAACTGGCTTTTAATCCTTGTTCTCATGCATTCTTGAAAGGGGAGGACTCAGTGTATGTCTCCTGTCCATACTGCTGTCTTTTCTCCCATCAGAAGGTCAGAAGTGGGCATGTCCCCTGATTGTGCAATGTTCAGTGCCATTTGTGACTCTTCAGATACTGAAGTATGGATCTGGACTTGGACTGACAACAACTATCTCCATTCAGAGACAATCTAACCACTGCCCCTTGACATTCAATGGTGTTACCATCACTGAACTCCCCCACTATCAATATCCTGAGGATTACCATTAACTGGAAACTCAACAAGACTCTTCACTTTAACTTACAGGCTGGGAATACTGCAGCAAGTAACTCACCACCTGCCTCCCCAAAGCCTGTCCATCATCGACAAGGCACAAGTCAGGAGTGAGAGGGAATATACCCCATTGCCTGGAAATGTAGCTCCAACAACATTCAAGAGCATTGACACCATCCCCCCGAAGCAAAATTTCACATTGAATAAACTATAAAATATCATTCGTAATGTTCTACTCAAAACAGAGGGGAGGCAATGGGAAATGGTCACCAGAATTAGGTCAGTGATGTGGGTCCAAATCCCACCATGGCTTTGTATTCAATTTAAAAATAATATGGAATTAAGTGCTAATCTAATGGCAACCCTGTAGCCACTTTCAATTGTAGTAAAAATATAACTGGTTCACTTTAGTTCCAACAACACTCAAGAAGCTGGACACCATCCAGGACAAAGCAGCCCACTCAATTGGCACCACATCCACAAGCATTCACACCCTGCACCACCGACGCTCAGTAGCAGCAGTGTGTACTATCTACAAGATGCACTGCAGAAACTCAGCAATGATCCTTAGACAGCACTTTCCAAATCCACGACCACCTCCATCTAGAAGGACAAGGGCAGCAGGTACATTGGAACACCATCACCTCCAAATTCCCCTCCAAGCCACTCACCATCCTGACTTGGAAATATATCACAGTTTCTTCACTGTTGCTGGGTCCACATCCTGGAATTCCCTCCCTAAGGGCATTGTGGGTTAACCCACAGCAGGAGGACTGCAGCGGTTCAAGAAGGCAGCTCACCACCACCTTCTCAAGGGCGTCTAGGTATGGGCAAGAAATGCTGGCCCAGGCAGTGATGCCCATGTCTCATGAGTGAACATAAAAAAAAAATTAAAAGTTCAGTATATCCTGAGGTGATCTGGGTTTTTGATCCATTGTCTTGATCAATGGAATTTTCGATATCCACCTAGCCAGGCACAGCCTTAGTTTAACAACTCATCAAAAAAACAGTCTCTCCCACTCTAGGAGGTTTAAATGTCAGTGCAGACCTTTGTGCTCATGTTTGATTCAGAGCTGGTAGGGTTGCTCCAATGAACCATGGCAGGATTTGAATAGGTTATTTTGCTTTCAACAGGTAGTAGTGCCAGCTGCAGCTACCTATTGAACATTAAATGGGGCAAAAACAGAACAACGTGGCATCGATACCATCGGAAGAATGTTGGTGGGATGGCGCTGCTATCTCAGCTCAGGGTCAAATTGGAAGCTGAGCTTGGGAACCGTCTCATTTCAAAACGCAGGTTGTGGCCAGGAGAGACTGAAATCAGTGGCCAGGGGTCAGAGCTCATCACTGGTGCTCAAGGAAATAACTTCAGACCTGCCAGAGGGTTAACAACCCAGACATGACATCAACCAGGATAGAACTGAGGCCATTGCTGTCAGCTGCCTGAAACCACAGCTAGTGGGAAGGTCAACAGAATTAGACAATGGATGGTTTGGTCTTACTATATTCTTAGACATGGTATCTCCTGGGGAAGAAGGGGAAGAAGGGGAAAGGATAGACCCTGGGAATAGTGCAGTGGTAAAGGATGTGAAAGCAGCAAGGGAAGCCTGCATCTTTTTAAAACCGCAATCTTTACCTCCAAGATGAACAAGGGTAGCAGATTCATGAGAACATAACTATGTGCAAGTTCCCTTCCGAGCCACACATCATCCTCAGTTGGAACTATATTGCCATTCCTTCTGGATTAAAATCCTGGAATTCCTGCCTTAACAGCACTGTGGGTGCACGTACAACAGATGGACTATAGAAAGCAGCTGACCAACACCATCCCAAGGGCAATAATGCTAGAATTGGTTATGACTCCTGGATTGACCAATAACTTTTCAAAAATGTTTGAGCTTCAAGTGATTGAAAAGATCACACAACGAGACTTCAAGTTTGAAAACTGTTATTGTAACAAACAAACTAAAAGCAACATTGTTTAGATACTATTGATAAGACAACTTGTAACAAACGACAGGCAAGAAATTCACAACTTAGCTCTTAACGCGACCAAAGATTTCCCACTACAATTATACTT
Organism: Ginglymostoma cirratum; assembly: GCA_024137785.1. Taxonomy (NCBI): domain Eukaryota; kingdom Metazoa; phylum Chordata; class Chondrichthyes; order Orectolobiformes; family Ginglymostomatidae; genus Ginglymostoma; species Ginglymostoma cirratum. The sequence goes on along the minus strand of JAHRHZ010000139.1, from coordinate 49,756,249 downwards.
TATATTGTTCCTTAATTGGATGCTTTATGCTGTGGGTACTGTTCTCAATTTACTCTCAGCTTGCTTCCTTTTCCTTCTCCCTCTCCTACTCCAGTCAGGTATCCTCTAAACCCAGAACAGAACACAACCTTTTTAATCATCTATAGTGACCAATGGAGGCAGCATTTTCTCTGCTTCAGGTGCAGGACTGGGTGCCTCAACCTCCAACTCTCTGTCTGATTGCTGCAGCCTGCCTTTGTCTCTGAGTTTCAGGGATATTATAGGAATCCTGCAACCTGATGATACGGTGGCTTCTAATGATGTTTCCTTTCCTGAAGCTCATCTGCATGGCAATGTGAATCACATGGTCCACGTATCCAGGTAGAAATGCTAAATCACAATGTTCTAGAAAAGGAATACAAATGCACTATGATCACAGTCACAAAAAGTGATGTGTGGTTCCAATTATGTCAATTGATAAGATTCAAAGTGGAGGAAAGGTGGGCAGAAACTTGAAAGGAGACAATGCTTGAGGGCTCTGTAGTAAAAAGGAGGTCAGAAATGGGACAGTGATTTTTAAGTATAGAGGAGATGTGAGTGGATTGTTTAAGCAGAGCGATAAAGACTGCAGATTTGTTGGGTAGGAGATGAGTGTGAGAAGAGGAAACTTTCTGTATTCAGCAAGCTTGGGATCAAGGAAGAAAGTTTGGTCATTAGCTAAGATTGAATGGGATGAAAGGAACTGAAGGTGAGTCTCCTTGGCAAGGTGAATTCAGAAAGGGGAAATGTAAAAGTAAAATTAAGTTCAGGGTCAAGTTCGAGTGAGCCTATTCTGTCAGAACTTGTCAATTTGATTCTTGTATCATTGTATAAATATACCTAATTTGGAATTGCTAATATACAGTCCTAACCCACACAATAAATCTGTGACTTTGCCTCTGTAAAGTTAGTTGGAAAAGATGGGTGTGCATATTTTAGTTAATATGGACCAGAGGGAGATTTACTGTCCATGATGGATCACCCAGGGTGGGACGTGTGTATTCAATTTTGTCTATTTTTATAACCAAAGTGACCTGTCAGTATTTCTGCCAAACATTGTCTTCTGATGTGAAGCAATGAAACAATAATGCAAATGAAAATCTGCCTACTAAAATAGTAAAAAAATCTCACATTAGTGAGACACCACACTGCTACAGATTTGTTCATTCTGCTCTGAGCGATATTTTTTAAACTATGACGAGGCTGCTGGCTAATTATTTTTCCCTTGCACTTGTGATTACTTACAAATGTTTAATTGGCAAGTCCGCTTGTAGTTACGTTGCTATTTTAATCCTTGGAGGCAAGGTATATATGAAAGCTACATAGGAGAGGGTGGTTGATACAGTTTGTGTGAAGGAGCCCTGATGACAGAGCAGTTTAGGTTGTAAAAGTATGTGTTGGGTTTTTTTTTTACATTCTGTAGTGCTAATTAACCATTGTGATAGGACCAGTAACCTGGTGTGAAACAAGCTGTCCATGGAAGCGGGAGGAATGAGGGTGGGAATCGAATGGGGATGGAATAAAAGCTTTCGTTAAAGGTCCAGGATTCAGTCAGGAGAAGTGTGAGGTCGTAGAGTCATACAGCATGGACATGGACCCTTCGGTGTAACCAGTCCATGCTGACCATAATCCCAAACTAAACTAGTCCCACCTACCTGTAATTTGCCCATATCCAGCAATATTTTCTATTTGTGTGTACTTATCCAGAAGTCTTTTAAACATTGTAATTGTACGCACAACATCCTCAGGAAGTTCATTCCACAGGCAAACCACCCTCTTTCTAAAATGTTTTGCCCCTGATAACTTTTTAAAATCTCTGTCCTCTCCTCTCACCTTAAATATCTGCACCCTGGTCTTGAAATCCCCCATCCTAGGGCAAAGACAAATACGATTAACTCTCGAGACCTCTCATTATTTTTAAAACTTCTGTAAGGTTGCTTCTCAACCTCCCACGCTCTAGTGGAAAAAGTCCCAGCTTATCCAGCCTTTATTACTTCCATATCCAGCAACATCCTGGTAAATCTCTTCTGACCCCTCTCCAGATTAATAATATCCTTCCTAAAACTGGGTGACCAGAGTTGGACACAGTACTCCAGGAGAGGCCTCACCAATACAAAGTGATGTATTTAGGGAGGCAAACAAGGAAAGGGAATACACAATAAGTAGTGGCATTCTGTAAAATGTGGAGGAACAGAGGGGCCTTGGAGTGCATGTCCACAGACTCCTGAAGGTAAAAGGACAGGAGGACAAAACAATTAAGGCACACACAGGGCAAATCTGTTTCATTTGTAGTTGACGCTTAGAGTATAAGAGCAATTAGTTTAAACTCAAACTATATCATACTCTGGCTGTGGCCTAAGTGGTGTATTGGGTCTGGTTATGCAAAAGGGTACAGAGGAGATGGATCAAAATGTTACCCTGAATTGAGAAGTTTAACAAAGAGGAAAGTGAATTCATTGGGGGAGAGAGCTCAGGAAATTTGACTGAAGGGCATGCATCTATGACGGGTCATGATACAGTGGATAGGAAAGATGTATTTTCTCCTGAGCAGTGAGATCAATAGCTAGGAGACAAGGATTTAAAGTAGTCAGTAAGTAGATTAGAGCAGATTTGAAATTTCTTTTTACCTGGAGAGTGGTGAAAACCTGGAACCTACTACTTGAAAGGGTGATTAGGCATTGGAGATCTTCAATACATTGAAGAAGCCGTTGGAAATCCAGCTGATGTACTGCAGTTTAAATGGCCATGAGCCCAGAGCTGGACAACGAGTTTAAACTGGTAGCTGTTCTTTAGCCAATACCAATGTGATGGACCAAACTGCCTTCTGCTGTCTTTGAAAGTTCTATGATTCTATCACTTGTCCTCATCAGTAAAACCTAAAGGCCCTGGTATCACTTTTTAAATCCAATCCATTGTCCCCACAGATTATTTTATTCACCTTTTCGATTTCTTTCCTGTACCTGTCTGTTTGCCTTCTTTAATGACTGTGCACATCAGTACCTAACAGTCTTTACTCCACCACAGCTCATAGTCTCTACTGTGAAAATATTCCAATTTTAATTTTCCTTGATCCAAAGTGGATGACCTCGCACTGGTCCACGCTCCGACCTGTCATAGATTGCATGACTTACTTAGTTTTTAAAATTTCTGCCTTTGGATCTTCCTGTTCCCATATCGTCAACTTATTTATGCCTCAACATTTCTTCAAATTTGGATTTGCAAATCCGTATTTGTTCATTTCAAACGATGTTGAAACATTCAGACTCAGCCTACATCACTGTGGAATGTCAGTTGTTATGTTATATCAGTCAGAATGGGGCACTGGGGAAGACAAAGTAGTGGAGAAACTCAATGGGTCTGGCAATATCTATAGAGAGAAGAATAGTATTAATGTTTCAAGTCCACTGTGTCATCTCTTCAGAAGAGAATGGGGCACTCACTGGCTCCTCATTTCCAAACAACCCTCGAGCCGTTTCACAAGATGCCTTCAAATTTGTCTACCTTCCCATCAAGCTAATCAAACAGAATTGCATCAGGAACATTAGAAATGCTGTGCATCAGGCATGTTGATCACTTTGAGAGTCCTGATACTGTGGTGCACGTAAGGTACAAAGTTGTTATTATGTGGTTGGGGTGGAAGTGAGATTCTGGAACAAGAATCGCTGAGATTGTTTCTGATCTGATCTAGGCCTGCGGTACTATGTTTTATAATGTGCTGCTAAGTTTCATCCCCTCAATGGGACAGCATAGTGACTCAGTGGTTAGCACTGCTGTCTCAACATCAGGGAACAGGGCTTGATTCCACTCTTGGGCAACTTGCAAACTTCACACGGACATTCTCCCCGTGTCTGTGTGGATTCCTGCTGGGTGCTCCGGTTTCCTCCCACAGTCCACAGATGTGCAGATTAGGTGGATTGGCCACGAGGAATGCAGAGCTTCAGACACAGGGTAGGGGAGGGCTGGGTTTGGACGGGATGCTTTTTGGAGGGTCAGTGTAGACACTATGGGCCAAATGGACTGCTTTCACACTGCAGAGATTCAATGAATGGTGTCGACCTTCAGTTCCTACTGGATGTGTTCTCATTGACTTGCATTGGCTCCCAGACTGGTAAAGCATCTCTTGTAACATTCTTCTGTGTTTCAAATCGCTCAACACTATCTCTAAACCCCTCCAAGGCCTACAACATTCTAATTATCTACTTTCATCTAATCCCTGAATTTAATCGTTTCAGCACTGATATCCATGCCTTCATCACAAGCAACCTAAACTGTGGAATTCTCTCCTGTCACCTCTTGGTATCACATTCTAAACCTGAAGATGCTACTTCAAACCTACTACCCTGTTAGAACATAACTTAATGTTACCTGACATTATATTTTGTTCAATAAATTCATGTCGGGCATCATAGGGCATTTTTCCGTCTAAATGAGATGATAGAGGTTCATGTTTTTGTTGGTGGTGTTCTTACACTAGGTTCAGAACAAGGAATAACTGTGCCAGGGTTGTTACATCTTCCAATTGTCCAACTCGAATCTACTCCTGATGAATGGCTTTGAAAGTTTTGGCTATGTATGATGATTCGGAAGGAATTGGATTTAAAACTCCTCTTTCAAATGGGCAACTGGATCTCAGCAGCGCTGGCAGAAATTGTGGAGGTACAAACAGTTAACATTGAGTCTGAAAATGATTCTTTCAGAACTCTTTAGGACTGAAGAGGGGTCATCCTATTGGACTACAAAGATGACTCAAAACATTAACTCTGTTTTCTGTCTCCACAGATGTTACCAGACTTGCTGAGTTTCTCCAGCTTCCTCTCTATTTCAGATTTCCACCATCTTTCTTTCTCAAGGGCATGTCTGCTCGACCCAGATGTTTCATTGTGCCAGTTCTGAAGACACAGCTTGATTGTGGTGCAGGTTGCAAATTCTGTTTTAAGCTGCAATGATGATACACCGAGTCTAGAGAACGTGTCACGAATTGACATGAGCCAGTGCACAGATGGGTGATACTGAAGTGTGGGTGAGAAAGTGCTTTGCCTTTCATCCTCCTATCCAGATTATTACAATGTTTTCTTGAGCAGTGTGAAGTCAGGAACATGTTTCCTGCAATAGCTGGAGTGATTAGAATGAGGTTATTATGAGGTGGATCTCATAGAATGTGTTCCTTGACTGGACCAACCCCAATCAGGGAGCCCTGGCTGACCGATTATAACCAGGAGTGAACAGAACCCCTGACACTCCAGGAGCCAGCTGGGTCAGTGTCACATACTATGAACGTATAAATGAAGGGTGACTTGGTGAAGGGATACCGGCCGCTTGTGGAGTTATTTCAATACCCTCCCATCAGTTGTCTGTGTGGACAAATGATCATTTATTTGAGAGCCACAGAGTATGGTATAAGTTATCAAAAGATTCAGCATAGAAAGAGGCCACTTTCCATCATGGCTGTGCAGGCTCTATCAGACTTTGACAATTTGCTTTGCACATAGCACTGCAATTTTGATCCCTTCAAGTGATTTATCTCTTTTGAAGATTCCTAGAGAACCTACACCCACCACCAGCCCTCAGTGCATTCTAGATCACAACACCCTGCATTATTAGCAGCTCCTTCTATTTTAACACAAGGCATTGTTACACAATGAATTTACCAGTCTCTGTTGACAGTCTACAGAGAAAGACAGAAGTCTGCTTGCAAGCATCCAAATTGAGTTAGATTCTAATGTTAGTCAAACAGTGCGTTAAAAGCACAAACAAGACTGGTATTCAAAAATTCTTTGCCAGCTATCTTCAAGTCGTTTGCAAAGCTTGAAGCAATTCAGCTTTAATTATCCAAAAATGATTTCTCATCTCTTGAGCTCAGTACCTGAATGAAAATGGATTGGAATAGTAGCATCTCTTCCGATCAACACAAAGCCTGCTCCTAAACCACAGATGCTGCACTTTTCATGCTAGAGATGAACTGAAATGTCCACAACCCTTGAGATAGATTGAGAGGGTTCGGCAGGAATTAAGATTCTGCAGCTGGGAGCCTACCACCAGTGATGGAGCAAAAGGTCAGAATTCTTGGAGGTATAGAACATAGAACAGTACAGCTCAGGAACAGGCTCTTTGGCCCAGGATGTTGTGCTGAACATGACACAAAATTAAACTTATCCTTTCTGCCTGCCCTTGGTCCATATCCCTTTGTTCCTTGCGTATTCAAGTGTTATCTAAAAGTCTCTTAAATGACCATATCGTATATTCCTCCACCACCAGTCCTGGCAGTATGTTCCAGACTCCTACCCCTCCGTGCCTCTCGCGTCTCCTTTAAACTTTGCCCCTTTGACCTTACATGCATGCCCCCTAGTTTTGGACATTTCAGCTCTGGGAAAAAGATTCTGATAGTCAAATCCATCTATGCATCTCCGACTTTTATAAACTTCTATCAAGGCTCCTCTCAGCCTCCGCCACTCCAGAGAAAACAACCTGAGATTTTCCAGCCTCTTCTTATAGCTCATACCCTCTAATCCAAGCAGAATCCTGGGAAACCTCTTCTGCACCCTCTCCAAAGCCTCCACACCCGTCCTGTAATAAGGCGACCAGAATTGAACACAATACTCTAAGTGTAGCCTAACCAAAACTGCAACATGATATCCTGACTCTGTGCTCAATTTCCCCACCAATATAGGCAAGCATGCCGTATGCCTTCTTTACCATGCTCTCTACTTGCGTGGCCACTTTCAGGGAGCTATGGACTTGAACCCCAAGATCCTTCTGTACATCCATGCTGTTCAGGGTCCTGCCATTAACTGTATACCTTTCGTTCTCCCAAAGTGCAGCACCTCACATCACAGGGATTAAACTCCATCTGCCATTTCTCTGCCCATATCTGCAATTGATCTATATCCCGCTGTATCCTTTGACAACCTTCCACACTATCTGCACCTCCACTGAACTTTGTATCATCTCCGGAAACTTACTAATGCACCCATCTACATTTTCATCCAAGCCATTAAGGTATATCATAAACAGCAAAGGTCCCTGTACGGATCCGTGTGGATAACCACTAGTCACAGACCTCCAGCCTGAAAAACACCCTTCCACCACTACCCTCTGCCTTCTATGGTCAAGCCAATTCTGAATCCACGCGACCAAGTCACCATAGATCCCATACATCTTAAGCTTCTGGATGTGCCTACCATGAGGGGCCTTGTTGAAAGCCTTACTAAAATCCACGTAAACAACATCCACTGCTCTACCCTCCTCGATCACCTTCGCCACCTACTTAAAAAATTCAATTAAGTTAGTAAGACATGACCTGCCCTGCACAAAACCATGCTGACTGTCCCTAAATAGGCTATGCTTTTCCAAATGCGCACAAATCCTATTTCATGGCCCATTCTTGCTCTCCTAATTCCCTGCTTGAGTTGTTTCCTGCTTTCTTTACATTCCACACAGGCCCTGTCTGTTTTAACTTCCTAAACCTTACATATGTTTCTTTTTTCCCTTTTGACAAAATTCATAACCTCCCTCATTTTCATAGGGTCCCTTACCTTGCCACCCTTGTCCTTCCTCTTTACTGGAACATGCTGGTCCTGAACTCTGATCAGTAGGTCTTCAAACAACTCTCACATGTCAAATGTGGACTTGCCTGATAACAGCTCCTCCCAATTAACACTCCCCAGCCCCTGCCTAATACTGACATAACTTGCTATCCCCCAATTTAGTACCTTACTAGGTTTGTTGGAGACTACTAAGACAAAAGGGTGACAACACTAGAACAAGGAAACAAGGATGGGAATGTTAAACCTGAGGCAGTGCTGGGCCAGGGGTCAGAGAGCACACAGGTGACGGGCTATCAGAATTTCTCACTCCCTATTTACACATGGGCAGCTGAGTTTTAGATAAGCTGAGGAATTTTGTTCTAATCTTCTTTTTTGAGGCATGAGGACATCATTGGGTAGGTCAGTCAACTAGTCTTGAGCTGAATGGTTTGCAAGCCCAATTCCCAGAGTCAATGACATTGCTGTGGATCTGGGACCACAGATCTTAAGTAAGGACAGCTAATTTCCTTACCTAAAGGGCATTCCTGAACCAGAGATAGTAGGAACTGCCGATGCCGGAGAATCTGAGATAACAAGGTGTAGAGCTGGATGAACACCGCAGGCCAAGCAGCGTCAGAGGAACAGGAAAGCTGATGTTTCGGTTCTACACCTTTCCTCAGAAATTTCTGAAGAAGAGCCTAGACCCGAAACGTCAGCTTTCCTGCTCCTCTGACGCTGCTTGGCCTGCTGTGTTCATCCAGCTCTACACCCTGTTATTCCGGAACCAGATGAGTTTTAAACACCAGTCAATTATAGTTTCCTGGTTGCCATTACTGAGATTGTCTTTCAATGCTGGCTTGTATTTTTTTTAAAAAAGTTCATGAAACGTAACTTCTCCCAGTTGTTGCATTGAGAGTTTAACCGGTATTTCCAGAGCATTAACCTGGTTTACTAGTGCAGTCACATTACCTCCATCTTCCTGTCCATTTATAGATGATTTAATATGGGACGCCAGTTAAGATAGCATTGCCTCCTTGAGGCAGCAAAGGCACGGGTGAGGGTTTTGGTGAACAAAGGCAACAACAGATCTATTGATGCATGTGATAACACGGTGTAGAGCTGGACAGACACAGCAGGCCAAGCAGCACCAGAGGAGCAGGAAAGCTGATGTTTCGGGCCTAGACCCTTAGAGGGTATAGGTCCGGAATGTCAGCTTTCCTGCTCCTCTGATGCTGCTTGGCCTGCTGTTTTCATTCAGCTCGTCACCTTGTTATCTCAGATTCTCCAGCATCTGCAGTTCCTGCTATCTCTATTGATGCATGTGGCTTGACAAAGGTGGCATGGTGGCTTGGTGGCTCAGTGGTTAGCACTTCTGTTTCACAACACCAGGGTCCTGGGTTCAATCCTACCCTCGGGTGACTGTGTAAACTCTGCACAGATGTTCTCCCTGTGACTGTGTGGTTTTCCTCTGGGTGCTCCCGTTTCCTCCCACAGCCCAAAGATGGGCAGGTTAGGGTGGATTGGCCATGCTAAATTGCTGATGGTGTGCAGGCTCAGTGGGTTAGCCATGGGAAATGCAGGGTTGTGGGGGGCTGGGGCTTGCTTTTCAGAGGGTTGAGCTGGGCTCAATGGCCTGCTTCCACACTGTAGAGGTACTATGACTACTCCAATCATGTGCTTTCTAAAGCCTTGACAGTAAATCTCCCCAACTTTAGTGCTTATAGCAGAATCTTCAGTTATGGGGGGGGGGCAAAAAACAGACATCTACTCTATCATCGTGATGTGCTATTGAGTCAAAATATTTATGATCCTTTGACTGAGTAAGTTCTCTGCTATGTCATTTCACTGGTCGGTGAATCGGCAACACAGCGCCAATGGTTCAAAAGCTTTAGTTGTGTCTTTGTGAAGCAAGAACCGATTCTTAGGTTACAGGGGAACTCACTGAAAGACACTGCTGGAGGTTGAATTAGCAAATCATAACGAACACAGAAATGTGAGATGTATGCCACAGCAGTACTTAGAAGTGCCAAGTATTCTGAAAGTAATTTGCACAGTTTGTAATATTTCCAAGGGAGGCATTAAACATTTCCTGACAATGCACAGCTGTGGAATGTCTGTTTTAGACTTACATCAGTGCTTTTAAAAAAAAGTCATCTGTTTGTGGAAACAACTTAGACAATGTTTAACTTTTCCAGTTGGGGCTGGAGGGAGTAGGAGGGCAAGTTGTGGGGAGGAATGGTGGTGGTGGTGGGGGGGAAGCGGGTTGGGTTCCAGATGACGTAAGGTGGAGTAAAAAGTGAAAAGGTAAAGTTACCACACTCCTACCAGACAATAGGGTTGCTCTTTCATTAGAGGGAGAATTGGTGCTGGTTTAACGTTAGGTGAGGAGAGGGGTTAAGGAGGAGAGTCATTGGTGGACTGACCTCAGAGAGATGAATAGATCATGTTAAAGCAGACAACACTGGAGTTTTCAACTCTGGAGTTTACCATCAGCTTCTCACACATGTTGCATGAATAGTTATTCCTCCCCCAACACCAGCAACACTCTGTAGAATCATAAAATAGGATCCTTACAGTGCAGAGAGAAGCTATTCAGCCCATTGAGTCAGCACTGATCCCCCAAAAAGCATCCCATTCAGATTCACGCTGTCCCCGTAACCCTGCATTTCCCATGGCTAACGCACCTAGCCTGCATATCCTAAGACTGTGGGAGGAAACCCACACGGACACGGGGAGAATGTGCAAACTCCACACAGACGGCCATCCGAGGATGAAATTGAAGCCAGGTCCCTGGTGATGTGAGGCAGCATTGCTAACCACTGAGCCACCATGCCCCTCCAAAATATCCAGTACCCAATATATCTACAGATTAATAAATCAAGGAATTTCAAGAATGAGAGGAAAGAATATCATTTCTATTTAATGGCGCAGACATGTTTCTCCACTGTACAGGTGAGGAACAGGTCCTCAGGACAGCTGATCAGAACACAGGTCAGGGTACAGGCAACAAGGTATAGATCTGGATGAACACGCAAGCCAAGCAGCATCAGAGGAGAAGGAAAGCTAAAGTTTCGGGCCTAGATCCTTCTTCAGAAATGGGGGAGGGGAAGGGGAGTCTGAAATAAATAGGGAGAAAAGAGGAGGCGGATAGAAGATGGATAAAAGAGGAGGTAGGTGGAGAGGAGACAGACAGGTCAAGGAGGCAGGGTTGGAGCCAGTAAACGTGAATGTCGGTGGGGAGTTATGGAGGGGATAGGTCAGTCCAGGGAGGACGGACTGGTCAAGGGGGCGGGATGAGGCTAGTAGGTAGGAGATGGGAATGGGGCTTGAGGTGGGAGGAGTGGATAGGTGGGAGGACAGGTTAGGCAGGTGGGTACGAGCTGGGCTGGTTTTGGGATGCGGTCAAGGGAGGAGAGATTTTGAAGCTTGTGAAGTCCACATTGATACCATTGAGCTGCAGGGTTCCCTAACAAAATATGAGGTGCTGTTCCTGCAACCTTCAGGTGGCATCGTTGTGGCACTGCAGGAGGCTCAGGAAGGACATGTCGTCCAAGGAGTGGGAGGGGGAGTTGAAATGGTCACAACTGGGAGGTGCAGTCGTTTGGTGCGAACCGAACGTAGGTGTTCCACAAAGCGATCCCCAAGCCTCCGCTTGGTTTCCCTGATGTAGAGGAGGCCGCATCTGGAATAGCAGATCCAGTATACCACATTAGTAGATGTGCAGGTGAACATCTGTTTAATGTGGAAGATTTTCTTGGGGCCTGGGATGGGGGTGGTGAGGTGTAGGGGCAGGTGTAGCACTTCCTGGATTTGCAAACTTCAAAATCTCCCCTCCCCCGACGACATCCCAAAACCAGCCCAGCTCGTTCCCACCTCCCTAACCTGTCCTTCCTCCCACCTATCCATTCCTCCCACCTCCAGCTCCACCCCCATCTCCTACCTACTAGCCTCATCCCACCTCCTTGATCTGTCCGTCCTTCCTGGACTGACCTATCCCCTCCATAACTCCCCACCTACACTCACCTTTACTGGGTCCAACCCCGTCTCCTTGACCTGTCTGTCTCCTCTCCACCTATCTTCTCCTTTATCCATCTTCTAGCCGCCTCCCCCTCTCTCATTTATTTCAGAACCCTCTTCCCCTCCCCCATTTCTGAAGAAGGGTCTAGACCCAAAACGTCAGCTTTCCTGCTCCTCTGATGCTGCTTGGCCTGCTGTGTTCATCCAGCTCTACGCCTTGTTGTCTCAGATTCTCAGATCCTGTTGTTCTCAGGATCGGCAGTTGCTACAATCTCAGGGTACAGGCAGATGAGTTCTAGAAATTAACATAATCTTTGTAGAAGCTTCTTTAATTAGATCGCTTTTTTTTGGTTGACTTGTATTGGTAAACAATCATGTTTGTAGTTTTGTTTCATGCCTTCCTTTTTAGAAGCAGGCAGCCTATAATTTTACTTTTGCATCAGCGAAGATGAGAGACCCAGCGTGTATTCACAGGAATGAGTGCAGTTGGAAAATCACTGCTTAAATTCTTTGTATCCAAACCGTATTCCAGGATTCTTCACTCTGCTTAAAATACAGCTTTTCATGGGTTGGCGTATTCAAATCAAAATCCCACCTGAGACACTGCCCTATTTAATTTCACACATTTACAACTTAAAACGCAGAAGGGCAGTGATGCATACAAATACTTGTAGTGTGTGTCTGCCCTGATTCTGAAAGACTAGAGGTTTTCATTTCCTTTTGATTTATTCCTTCGTGGGATGGAAGTTTGCTGCGAAAGGTCAAAATTTGTTGCCTATCCCTAATTTCCCTGGAGCTGGGTGGCTTGAGACCTTTGTCAGAGGGCAGTTGAGAATCAATCACACAATCTTACATCTAAGAGACCCATGGAAATTTGGCATGTCCACGATAACTCGTGACAATTTTTATAGATGCACCACAGGAAGCATCCTATCCGAATGCATCACAGCATGGTACGCCAACTGCTCTGCCAGGGACCACAAGAAATTACAGACAGTTGTGAACATAGCCCAGTCCATCATCAAAACCAGCCTTCCTTCCATCGACTCCTTCTACCCTTCCTACCTTCTCATGTCAACATAATCAAAGGAACCCCACCATCCCAATTATACTTTCTCTAACCCTCTTCCATCATGCAGAAGATACAAAAGTTTGAAAACATTTAGGAACAGCTTCTTCCCCACTTATCAGAATGGATTGCTCCTATATGAAAGTTGATCTTTCTCTGCACTTTTTCTGTAGATGTGACACTATAAAAGAACATAGAACTAGACAGCACAGGAACGGGCCCTTCAGCCCATGATTTTGTGCTGAACATGAGGCCAAATGGAACTAATCCTTCTTGTCTGCCCTTAGCCCATATCCCTCCATATTTATGTGCTTATCTACAAGTCCCTTAAATGCTCTATCGTATCTGTCTCCACTACCACACCTGAAAGCATGTTCCAGAATCCTACCACTCTGTGTAAAGAAAAATACCTGCCCCTCATTTCTCCTTTGGACTTTCCCCCTCTCACCTTAAATGCACGCACCCTGGAATTAGACATTTCACCTCTGGGGGAAAAAAGATTTAGACCATCAACCCTATCTATGCATCTCACAATTTTATAGACTTCTATCAAGTCTCCCCTCAGCCCCTACTGCTCAGGAGAAAACCACCTGAGTTTTTCTACCATCTTCTTAAAGTTCATGCCCTCTAAACCAGGCAGCATCCTTCTGCACCCTCTCCAATGCCTCCACATCCCTCCTGTAATGTGCTGACCAGAACTGAATGCAGTCCTCTTTGTGTGGCCTAACCAAAGTCCTATAAAGCTGCAACATGACATCCTGACTCTTGTACTCAATTCCCCAACTAATCGGGGCAAACATGCCATACACCTTCTTTACCACCCCATCTACTTGTGGGACAACTTTCATGGAACTATGGACTTCTACCCCAAGATCCCTTTGTACATCAGTGCTGTTCAGGGTCCTGCCATTAACTGTATACTTTTCCTTAATATTTGATCTCCAAAGTGCAGTACCTCACATTACAGGGATTAAACTCCATCTGCCATTTCTCTGCTCATATCCGCAATTGATCTATATCCCGCTTTATCCTTTGGCAACCTTTTACACTGTCCGTAACTCCACAGATCTTTGTACTGTCTGCAAACTTTCTAACACATTCATCTACATTTTCAGAGATAGTAAGAAATGCTGATGATGGAGTCAGAGATAACACAGTGTGGAGCTGGATGAACACAGCAGACCAGGCAGCATCAGAGGAGCAAGAAAGTTGACATTTCAGGTATGGACCCTTCTTCAGAAATGGGGGAGTGAGAAGGGAGCTCTGAAATAAATAGAGGACGTGTGGGGCCAGGGAAGGTAGGTGGGATGGTGATAGGTGACGGCAGGTGGGCAGTGGTGGGGATTGGTCAGTGAGATGGGAGGATTGGATAGGTGGGAGAGAAGATTGACAGGTTGTGTCAGGTCAAGGAGGCGGGGATAAGCGAGAGGGTTGGTCATGGGATGAGGCCGGGGGGTGGGGAGATTTTGAAACTGATTAGTTGAGTATTTTCCTCCTTTCCTTATATTCCTCATGGGCCCTGTCTGATTTTAGCTTCCTATACCTTACATATGCTGTTTTTCTTCCCTTTTGACTACGTTCACAGTCTCCGTCATTATCCTAGGGTCCCTTACCTTGCTGTCTTTGTCCTTCCTCCTTACTGGACATGCTGGTCTTGAACTCTGATCAGCAAGTCTTTAAACAGTTTCCACATGTCAAATGTGGTCTTGCCTGATAACAGTTCCTTCCAATTAACATACCTTAGCTTCTGCCTAATACTAACATAATTTGTCCTCCCTCCAATTTGGCCATTTCCCAGCAAGGTCCTGACCTATCCTTGTTCATAGCTATCTTAAACCTTAAGGAGTTGTGATCACTGTTTCCAAAATACTCTCCCACTGAAAGGTCAGTCACCTGGCAAGGCTCAACAGTCAATACAAGGATCAATAAGACACCCCTTCTAGTTGGACGATCCACAAAATCGTTTCAAGAAACTCTCTTGGATGCACTTAACAAATTCTGCCCCGTCCAAGTCTCTTGCTCTAAGGGAGTCCCAGTCAATACTGGGGAAGCTAAAGTCACCCAGTTTGACAGCCCTGTTACTATTGCTTCTTTTCCTAATCTGCCTACATATTTGTTCCTCAATGTCCCAGAAGCTGTTGGAGGGCCTACAGCATAATCTTATCAGAGAGATTGCATCCATCTTATCCATATTGCCTCAGTGGATGAGCCCTCCAACAAGTTCTCTCTGAGGATAATCTGCATTCTGATCTATTATCCTGATGCAATAATGTAAGGTATGATTTGTCCGAATAGCACATAAAACAATTCTTTTCATTGTACCTTGGTAGATGCAGAAGTATTAGATCAAATCAAATCAGATTCAAGCCAGACCAAGTTAGGTAGGCAGATTTCCTTCCTTTACAGGGCATTAGTGAACCAGATGGGTATCTATAACAATCGGTAGTTGTCTTCAAGGTCACTGTTGTTGAGATTAGTTTGCAATCCCAGATTCTTTGATTAATTGGACTTAAATTCCACCAGCTTTGATCCAAGTGATGGAATTTGAATCCTTGTACTGAGAACATGAGCCTAAGCCACTAGAGTAACCAGCGATGGTGCCCTGGTCTCCCTTCTAACACCTTCTCACGAGGAGAGGCGAGGGCCTAGTGGTATTATCGCTGGACTGTTAATCCAGAAACCTAGGAAATTTTCTGGAGATCTGGGTTCAAATTCTGCCATGGCAGATGGTGGAATTAAGAGTTTGATGACCATGAATCCATTGTTGATAGTTTAGGGAGAAACCCATCTAGATTTCTAATGACCTTAATGGAAGGAAACTGCCATCCTTACCCTGGTGTGGCCTATATGTGACTCCAGACCAGCAGCAATGTGGTTGACTCTTAACTGCCCTCTGCGCAATTAGGAATGAGCAATAAAAGCTGGCCTGGCTAGTGACACCCTCATCACATGAATGAATATAAAACAAATCCAAACCACTTTACAGCCAATCAAGAACTTTCAAAGTGTAGGCACTGTGGGCTGAGTGGCCTCCATTTGCGCCATTACAATTCTGTAAGAGTTTTTGTTTTGGTGATGCACTGCGCCATGCTCCCCTTCATTGGTGCCACAGAAGCTTTTCCATTCAGCTCCAGGGCAGCTCCTGACCCTGGTATGAGTTCTCACTCTGGAGGATGGCACTGTCAATTGAAACCTCCACAAACATCACACTCAAACTGGGCTGGAAGGGTTGAGGGAGAAGGCCCCTGGAGTTTAGTCAGTGATGGAGTAAGAGGCCAGGATGAGTATGGAATTGTCAGAGACTGCAGAGATAAACAATTCAGAAAGAAAATAGTAAGAGTTGTGGCTGAGACAGATCAAATCATTTTGTTTTCAAAATGGAGCACCAGCACGTTGATTTTGAAGTGTCATTTGTTTGTTTCTCTCCCGCCCTGGGAAGAGCAACAACGTTTGATCACAATGGGTGACCATTTTAAATTTGAGGTGTTAACGGGCTGTAAATAATATGACACTCCCTCAGTACAGCGCTGGAGAGTCAGCCTGGGATCACCCAAACTAGGTCATCCACATCAGAGGCAAGACTGACATTTCAAAGCACTTTCCTTTAAATTCTTGTTTTGTAATTTTCAAAAGAGTCCACCTGGAGAGTTTGTTTGATCGTGAATCCTATGGGACCACAACTGGAGTTCTGGTCTCCACATTCGAGGAAGGATGTAATTGCTCTGGAGAGCAGAGGAAATTCACTAGAATCACTCAGAACCAGTTCTGAGGAAGGGTCACTGGACCCAAAACGTTAACTCTGTTTTCTCCTTCGCAGATGCTGCCAGACCTGCTGAGCTTTTCCAGCAACTTTGATTTTGGTCCTGATTTACAGCATCTGCAGTTCTTTTGGTTTTTGTTTAGATTCACTAGAATGTTGCCATGGCTGGAGAACTGTAGCCATGAGGAGTGATTGGAGAGGCTGGGATTGTTTTCCTTAGAACAAAGAAGGCTGAGGGGTGACATGATTGGGGTATACAAAGCTGTAAGGAGTAGAGATACAGTAGATAGGAGGAGCCTGTTTTCCTTGGCAGAGAATTCAAATCCAGGGTTCATCGATTCAAGCGAAGTGGCAGAAAGATTAGAGAGGACGTGAGAAAAACATCTCTACACAGAGGGTAGTGGGTATCTGGAACTCGCTGCCTGAGTTGGTGGTGGAGGCAGAGACACTAAGCTCTTTTAAAAGGTACCTGGTTCTGCACTTTAAATTCTGTAAGCTGCAGGACAGTGGGCCATGTGCAGGAAGATGGGATTAGAAAGGGCATCTGGGTGTCTTTGGGTCAGCATGGACACGATGGGCCAAACGGCTGCTCTTCGTGCTGTATCATTTCTGTGATTCTCATGGGAAATTTATTCATTTCTTTTGTAAGTTGGATCCCCTCGTGTTTAATTTGTTGCATGCTCTTGGTCAGATCTATAACCTGCACAGACAAAAAACGTGTTTTGATATGAAACTATGCCTAAATCACTGATTTATCTTTGAGGAGAGCGTGGACTGAGTAGGGTATGTTTATATAACTCTCTTCGCTGTAAATACAAAAACCATTTTGAAAAAGGTGGAATGGTGCTCCCTGCCAAGTGATGCAGTTTACAGAGGCATTTAGGACACTGAATGACATTACTTATTTAGGGGAGATATTCCTGAATTACGTTACACATTACAGTTCCTTTTTTGTTCTCAATTCAAATGCTAAATCTGAACTTGATGCTCCAGTGACTGTTCATTATGGCAATGGTGTGGAGCCAGTCAGTTCAGATCCCTGAGGTGATAATCAGGGGTCTAGTTATTGCCACAGTACAATAGATTTAAGAGCTATTGATTCTTTCCTTCTACGCACTCCAGGAGCACTCTTGTTAAAAACCTCTGTTGCTAGAGGTTTGATGAAAGGGGCACATTGCCTGTCCTCTCCATGGCTTCACACGTCAACCACGGTTGGCACTAGCTGTGAGGAGAGTTAGGCTGCCAGCCCCACTGGACTTGCTGAGCTACACTATTTCCCCTGTCACTGAATCAAATTGGAGGGCAAGTTAATAGTGAGATGTTCTTGTACAGCTAATGTCCGATCCTGAGGAGAGTAGCCAAGCAGTGGGTTAGGCGAAAGAGCAGGGTATATCTGATAGATGACAAGGTGGGGCAGGAACATAGAATGCTGAGCAACTGTTTCAGTAACTTGAAATCTGTCAAATGTTTCTTGATGAGAGTTCGAAGAGATATACAAAGAACAAAGAAAACTTACAGCCCAGGAACAGGCCCTTCGGCCCTCCAAGCCTGTGCCGATCCAAATCCACTGTCTAAACCTATCGCCCAATTCCTAAGGATCTGTATCCCTCTGCCCCCCACCTACTCATGCATCTGTCCAGATGCACCTTAAATGAATCTACCGTGCCTGCCTCTACTACCTCTGCTGGCAACGCGTTCCAGGCACCTACCACCCTCTGTGTAAAGTACTTTCCGCGTGTATCCCCCTTAAACTTTTCTCCTCTCACCTTGAACGCGTGACCCCTCGTTATTGAATCCCTCACCCTGGGAAAAAGCTTATCTCTATCAACCCTGTCTATACCCTTCATGATTTTGAAGACCTCAATCAGGTCCCCCCTCAATCTCCTTTTTTCTAATGAAAACAATCCTAACCTACTCAACCTCTCTTCATAGCTAGCACCTTCCATACCAGGCAACATCCTCGTAAACCTTCTCTGTACCCTCTCCAAAGCTTCCACATCCTTTTGGTAATGTGGCGACCAGAACTGTACACA
>JAHRHZ010000139.1:49688901-49723812 GCA_024137785.1 Ginglymostoma cirratum | reverse complement strand
GGAAAACTTGACGTTTCGGGCCTAAACCCTTCATCAGAAAAACCCTGCATCATCCTATGATGCTGCTTGACCTGCTGTGTTCATCCAGCCCCATGCTTGTTATCTCGGATTCTCCAGCATCTGCAGTACCTTTTATCTCTAGAACATTAGTTGAGTTTCTGGATTGACAGTCCAGCGATAGTATCACGAGGCCATCACTCCCCTCTAAAAATGTCAGTGATATTTCTGTTTCACTGCACAGAAAGCAGTTGTTGACAGGTGTTCAAACTTAGTGGAGCACAGTGTCGCTACAGTGTTCAGACTGGTGCTACCTGCCTGTGGTATCCAGGGTGGGGAGACCTACATTCAGAACTATGCTGAGAAAAATGATCACGTTTCCAACGTTGTAGGCTTCTCTTTGTTTGAAGAACATCTGTTTACGAAACTTGAAGGGCCATGACTTATGTCATCAGGTGTATCCCCTTGAGCTTTGCTCTGTCTGAGTGATTGTTTCTTTGTCGCTGTTGGAGCTGCTAGTCAGCCACCTCATGTCTGAATTGGTTTGGTTTGTGATGTGAGTTTTGTACATGGACTCCATACCATCAGGCAGAAAGGAACTGAAGCTACACATGTACTGGCAGAACTGATATTCCTTCCACTGGAGACCAATGTGATGGGGGTTGTTTGTGTGTCATCTCAAATGGATTGGGAACACACAATCCACTTCCAATATCAATCTAATTCATTCTTGAAAACCTCAATCAAACCTGTCTCCATTACAATCTAGGGCAGTGCAAAGTTGGACACTAATCACTTTCTCCTCATCTTCGTTTTGCTTCTTTTGCAAATTCCTTTACATCTGTGCCATCTCATTCCTGATACTTTTACATTTCTTGCTGACCACTCTGTCCAGGCACCTCATGGTGTTGAATGTCGCTCTTGATTTCAGACTTAGGAACACAACAGAAAGAACTTCTACAACTCTAACTAAAACATCCCAGACTGCTGTATATTTCAAAGTGTCTGGGTGCAGATAGCAAGCTCCCACAAACAACAATACGATAAATGAGCAGATTAGCTATTTTGGTGATGTTGGTTTAGGAATTAATATTAGCCAGAGAACATGGTGACTGACCCCACCCCCCACTACCTACCCCCCTCCCCCAACTCCCGTTCCTCCTTGAACAGTGCTGTGAGATTGTTCAGTGCATCACAAGCAATTCAGAGAACGTTTACCCGACTAATATCAGGAATGTGTGCAGAAAGCCCTATATAGATAGCTAAGCAGGTTAGGCATGTATCCTCTAGACATTAGAAGAGTCAGAGGTGACTGAATTAAAACATATAAGAACCTGAGGCCACTTGACTGGGTCGATATGGAGAGGATGTTTCCTCTTCTGTGAAAGAATCTCGAGTGAAGGGTCATTGTTTAAAAATAAAAGGTCATCTATTTAAAACAGAGATGAGGAAAAAAAATCATTTCTTTCGACGGGTTGAAAGTCTTTGGAATTCCTTTCCTCAAAAGGCAATGGATGCAGAATTTTTAAATGTTTTTTAGGGAGATATAGATAGATTTGTGATTTGTCGTCATTGGCAATCATTCACCCACGAGTCAAACCGTCCACCCAGAAAATTCCGTGTTTCTGATCATGGTGGTTGATGACCCTAATCCTAGAGTCACATCTCCCACCACACATTTGGCAAGTGTTTCCGGGAGGTGGAATTGGTTCTTGGCCTTGAGATCATTAGTATTCCTTTTACAGGTTCGTCTTCCACACTTCCACTTCCTGCTGGATATTCTGAAAGGATTGTGTCCCTTCAGAGAGGAGTTTCCTCCAAGTTGGTTTATTCTGAATGAGAGTCTCCCTTACATTGTCATCTGCATTGACCAGAATCATGGGCAACAGTACATCCCTACCTGATGAGCTCAATGCATTCTATCCTCGCTTTGAACAAAAGGGCAGTGAAACAATGTCACCTATTCCATCAGCCTTTGATGATCCTTTGCAATGTGCCTCCCAGACGCCATCTCCCTGGCCCCATACTCATCCCTGGAACATCTGGTCAGAAAGGATACCTATGTCAGGCTTCTATTTATTGACTACAGTTCCGTCTTCAACACCATAATTCCAAACAAACTCATCTCCAAACACTGGGACCTAGGTCTCAGCTCACCCATTTGTAAATGAATTTTCAACTTCCTGACCAACAGACCGCAGTCAGTAAGGATACACAACAATACCTCCTCCACAATAATCCTCAACACCAGTGTCCCACAAAGCTGAGCTCTCAGCCCCCTATACTCTTTGCTTCTTCCAGATCCACGACCACTTCCATCTAGAAGGACAAGGGCATCAGACATATGGGAATACCACCACCTCCAAGTTCCCCTCCAAGCCACTCGCCATCCTGACTTAGAAATATATCGGCGTTCCTTCACTGTCTCTGGGTCAATATCCTGGAATTCCCTGCCTAATAGCATTGTGGGTCAACCCACAGCACATGGAGTGCAGTGGTTCAAGAAGGCAGCTCACCACCACCTTCTCAAGGGGCAACTAGGGATGGGCAAGAAATGCTGGCCAGCCCATTTCCCACAAATGAATAGAAAGAAAAAGCTCATGACAGCGTGGCCAAATTCCGCACCAACTCCATTTACAACACCACTGTTGGAGTTTGGATTTCAAACAATGATGAGACAAAGTACAGGAAGGAGACAGAATGTTCAATGGCTGTAACACTGTATCCTGCGCTCTGTTCTGTTACCCTGATGCACTTGTATAGTACAATCTGCCTGGAAAGCACGTAAGACAACACTTCCCACTGTAACTCGGTGCACATGACAATAATAGTCAAATCTATGCTGAATTTCTTGAGGGAATCCTTCAGGGAGTCTTTGAAATGCTTCCTTTGTCCTCCTCTTGTTCGAGTCCCTCGCTTGAGCTGGGCAAAGAAGATGAGCTTTGGCAGTTGGAAATCAGGCTTCCTCAGCACGTGGCTGGTCCAGCAGCATTAGTTGTGGATAATCATGGCCTTGATGCTGGTGTTGTTAGCTGTTGCAAGGATGTTGATGTTAGTACACCTGTCCTGCCAGGTGATGCAGAGAATCCATCTCAAATAGCGTTGATGGTACTTCTCAAAGGCCTTAAGATGCTATCTCTACATAGTCCAAATTTCTGAGCCATACCAAAGAGTCAGAAGGATGGCTGCCTTATACACAAGGATCTTATATCAGCACAGATGTCATTGTCATGGAAAATGCTCGTCCTTTGGCATCTGAAGTTGGCATTCACAGATTGAATGCAGTCTCCACATCAATGTCACCTTTGAATGAGAGGTAGCTTTCCAGATATGAGAAATGTTCCACATATGTGGGGGGGGAGGATTTCTCTATTGATCTTAATGGAGAACTCCACCTGTGAAAGTTGGTCAAGGATTTGAGTCTTCATGAGGTTGTGGTTGAGAGAAATTCTTTGGTATGCTTCTGTAAAAGTATTACGTGAGGCTTGAGGATTCTCCTCTGAGAGATCAGAGATGACATTGCCATCCATGTACTGAAGTTCTACAAGCAAGGTCGGCGTAGTATCCTTCTTGGAATTCAGTCGGGTTGAGGTTGAAATGTTTTCCAACCATCCTGTAGGCAGTGTCCACAGCACTGAGAATTCTCGATGACCAAAGGGAGGAAGGATTATCAGGGATATGCGGTAGAGTTGAAGTTAAAATCAGATCAATATTATTGATTGACAGAACAGGCTCAAAGGGCCAACTGACCTACTATTGCTACATGCTTTTTTATATTCACTCATGGGTCTTGGGCATCATTAGCTGGGCCAGCATTTATTGCCCATCCTTAGATGTCCTCGAGAAGGTGGTAGTGAGCTGCCTTCTTGAACCACAGCTGTCCAGGTGCTGTAGGTAGACCCACAATGCCTAATGGGAGGGAATTCCAGGATTTTAACTCAGTGACAGTGAAGGAATAGCTTTATATTTCCAAGTCAGGATGGTGAATGTTTTGGATGATAACTTGCTGGTGGCAGTGTTCCCATGTTTCTGCTGCCCTTGTCCTTCTTGATGGAAGTGGTTGTGGGTTTCAAAGGTGCTATCTGAGGATCTTTGGTGAATTTCTGCAGGGCATCTTGTAGATGGTACACACTGCT
Source organism: Ginglymostoma cirratum (assembly GCA_024137785.1). NCBI lineage: Eukaryota > Metazoa > Chordata > Chondrichthyes > Orectolobiformes > Ginglymostomatidae > Ginglymostoma > Ginglymostoma cirratum. The sequence continues at coordinate 49,719,679 of JAHRHZ010000139.1, read as the reverse complement.
GCTACTGAGCGTCGGTGGTGGAGGGAATGGATGTTTGTGGATGTGTACCAATCAAGTGGGCTGCTTTGTCCTGGATTGTGTCAAGCTTTTTAAGTGTTGTTGGGGCTGCACCCATCCAGGCAAGTGGGGAGTGTTCCATCACATTCTTGACTGGTGCCTTGTAGATGGTGGACAGGCTTTGGGGAGTCAGGAAATGAGTTAATTGATGCAGTATTCCTAGCCCCTGACCTGCTGTTTTAGCTTCTATGTTTATGTGGTGAGTCCAGTTGAGTTCCTGGTCAATAATAACCCCCAGGATGTTGATAATGGGGGAGTTCAGTGATGGAAACACCATTAAATGTCAAGGGCCAGTGGTCAGGTTGTCTCTAATTGGTGATGGTTACAGCCCAGCATTTATGCTCCATGAATGTTAACTGCCACTTGTCAGCGCAAGCCTGGAAAATGACATGGACTGCTTCAGTATCTGAGGAGTCACGAATGGAGCTGAATATTGTGCAATCATTGGCGAACATCCCCACTTCTGACCTTATGATGGAGGGAAGGTCATTAATGAAGCAGCTGAAGATGGTTGGGCCTAGGACACTACCCTGAGGAACTCCTGCAGAGATGTCTTGGAGCTGAGATGAGTGACCTCCAACAACCACGACCATCTTCCTCTGTGCTAGGTATGACTGTAACCAGCAGAGAGTTTGCCCCCTGATACCCATTGATTCCAGTTTTGCTAGGACTCCTTGATGCCACATTCGGTTGAATGCAGCCTTGATGTCAAGGGCTGTCACTCTCACCTCATCCCTGGAATTCAGCTTTTTTGTCCATGTTTGAACCAAGGCTGTAACGAGGTCAGGAGCTGAGTGGCCCTGGTGGAACCCAAACTGGGTGTCACTAAGCAGGTTATTGCTGCGCGGGTGCTGCTTGATAACACTGTTACTGACACCTTCCATCACTTTACTGATGATCGAGACTAGACTGATGGGGCGGTAATTGGGCGGGTTGGATTTATCCTGATTTTTCTGTTGAGGACATACGTAGGCATTTTTCCACATTGTCAGGTAGATACCAGTGTTGTGACTGTACAGGAACAACTTGGCTAAGAGAGCAGCAAGTTCTGGAGCACAAGGCTTCAGTACTATTGCCGGAATGTTGTCAGGGCCCATAGCCTTTGCAGTATCCAGTGTCTCCAACTGTTTCTTGATATCACGTGGAGTGAATCAAATTGGCTGAAGATTGGTATCTGAGATTCTGGGGACCACTTCTGGCTGAAGATTGCTGCAAATGCTTCTTATCTTTTGCACTCATGTGCTGGGCTCTTCCAATCGTTGAGGATGGGGATATTTGTGAGTTATTTAATTGTCCAACACCCTTCACAACTAGACATGGCAGGACTGAAGAGCTTAGATCTGATCTGTTGGTTGTGGGATCACTTAGCTCTGTCTATCACTTACTGCTTTCGCTGTTTGGCGTGCGAGTAGTCCTGTTTGGTGGAGTCACCAGGTTGATCTCTCATCTTTAGGTACGCCTGGTGCTGCTCCTGGCATGCCTTCCTGCACTCTCCATTGAAACAGGGTTGATTCCCTGGTTTGATGGTAATGGTTGAGTGGGGGATATGCCAGCCCATGAGGTTACATAATGTGCTGGAGTACAACGCTGCTGCTGTTGATAGCACACAGCGTCTCATGGATGCCCAGTCTTGAGTTGCTAGATCTGTGTGAAGTCTGTCCCATTTAGCACGATGATAGTGCCACACAACATGATGGAGGGTATTCTCATTGTGCAGGCAGGACTTTGTCTCCTCAAGGACTGTGCAATGGTCAGTCTTACCGATACTGTCATGGGCAGATGTAACTGTAGACAGCAGAATGGTAAGGATAAGGAAAAGTATGTTTTTCCCTCTTGTTAATTTCACGTACCTGAAAAGGCAGAGTAACCTCTTGCTGAATATCTTGTCCAATAGAAGGCACTTCTGTCAGTGCAGAAACCTCTGCGGTAATGTTTATAGGCTTTCCCCAAATCTCAGTGACACTGCAAGATTGTGGAAGGAACACAGGACTAGGGAGTTCTCCAGTCAGGGGGCTGGCCTGTTGGACTTGGCTTATTGGGATGGTCAGCTCAGCCTGCTTGTAAGCAAAGGCCAAAAAACACTGAAAACAGATCTTGTTGGGTCCAAGGGCGACAAACACAGTAAGGTCAGTGTAAGCGGGCCTGAATGGAGAGACAAAGGTGTTGCAATTTGAGAATTTATGAGCAGTGGCAACGCTGCCTCAGATCAGAGGAGGAGTTTGATATGGGTATACACGCTCTTGCCCATGTAAACATGGATTTCCCGAGTGTTGTCATTTTGGCAATGAGCTGTTCCTGAGCCTCAGTAATCCTTTAAAATCTGCAAAGGGACCCTGTAGTGTTGGCTCAATACAAAACTTCAACCCACCCCCCAATCCCCTCAATTTGTTCTGGGAATTGAAGCTGAGATGGAGAATAGTAGTTGCAGTTCAGAGAGAGCAGAGGGCCACCATTGGCCAGTTAGAATGATTGATTCTTTACTCAGAGAGTGGTAAGGGCGCGGAATGCCCTGCCTGCCAATGTAGATAACTCAGCCACATTAGGGGCATTTAAACAGTCCTTGGATAAGCATATGGATGATGATGGGATAGTGTAGGGGGATGGGCTTAGATTAGCTCACAGGTCGGCGCAACATCGAGGGCCGAAGGGCCTGTTCTGCGTTGTATTGTTCTATGTTCTATGGATGCCCATCATAGGAACTGGGAATGTCAGGAGGGCTGTAATGTGATTAAATAGTTTTAGGTGACCAGGAGTCTGGTAGACACAAGCTGGAAGTGCAAGAACTGAAAGAAGAGGAGGAAGTGAGGGACAATAAGTGGTGTTAGGAGGGAGACAGCAGCCACTATTGTTGGAGCTAATCAATCCCCATGTCACCTTGGCCACAGCCCAACCAGAACAGTCCGATCAGTCATACGCTTAGCAGGAGCGGATTAGATTCTAGGAGAGCAATGTCAGGCAGTAATTACTGAAGCACCAAATATTGGAGCCAGTCAGTATTTGCCTTGAAAGAATATCCTTCCAGCATGGAGCTGCCATCAGAACAGGGAGATGTTATAGAAATGCTAAAAGAACAGAACAAAAGGCATGCAAAACATAACATATCCACATGGACATTGAAGCACACAAAGACACACACAAACACTCAATTCCACACCTATCTACAACACACTCACACCTACATGCATACACTCACACATATACAGACATAAACACTACCCACACACACACTTATACACACGCAAAACACGTTCACTCCCACAAACACGCACAGCTCACAGGTACACAATCACTCACTGTGCACTGATGTGATTCAATGAGATAGTAGAAGGTCTGGTGAGAGAAATGGCACAAAGGAGACATGGATAAAATGTGAACTCAAAATTGGGATCAGGAATGAGACAGATTGCCTTTGCCTGCTTCTCTGCTTTTACTTCTGGCCTCATTATCGAATTATCTTGGCTTTCCACTAAAACACTCAACCCCTTACCACTGTCCCTCCCTCATGTGAATCAGGCCCTATTTTTGCAAATGAAGCATGTTTACTGCTCAGAGACTTTTATTCTTTGAACTGTTTTGATGCTGCTGTTGACTGCAGTGTGTTCATTTTGGGTCTTTTGTTGTACCCTACCATTCTGTGACAGTAGCTGGGCTGTCCGGGGTAAAGCTTTGTCCCTGTGATAGAATGTTTATTTCCTGTTCACCCAAACCAGCATCACAGTACAGAAGTGAAGTTGGCTGCTGTCCCCTGGTCATTACTTATTTTAAATTCCAATGTGTGGGTTTGTTTACCAAACAGGGTACATCTTGTTTCTGTAGATTCAATGAGATATAATCGGTGCCCATGACTCAGGAGGCAAGTTTTCCAATTTTAGTCTTGTTTAAATCAGATTGGGAGGCATCACCACAGCCAATGCACTTTTGACACATTTCAGACACTACTCATCAATTCAAGACAGAGATAAATTAGGTTTACTCATTATGAGGAAGCCCTGCCACTTGTTAATGCCCTTTCCTCTGATCTATCGGTTTGGAGAAGCTAGCCCTCAATGGTGGGCCTTCAAGGATTGAAATTCATGGCTGCTCACTCAGTGAGGGGCCAAACCATTCAGATCATTTGATTTGAATCTGACTGTGTTTGCAAATCTCCCCAGGACCTGTGACTGCTCCTCTCTGTCACAGTCCATCTCCTTTTCAGTTACAGTTGAGCTTAATGGGCTTATTATTGTGCGTTTTCCAGATTACTTAGAATATCACTGCCTGCCTCCTTTGATCCAGGACTGATGTATTTTTAATCATAATATTTTACAGAGAAAGAGACTTGGCTCACTCTAGCCATCAGGCATGTACAGAGGAGTTCCCTTTCACAGTGGGGTCCTTCAACATTGCTGTGCATGTTGGGCCCAATGCACAGACAGTAGAACAGAAGTTGGAGCATTTTCACATATAACTGACAATCTCTTCCCTCATACTGCAAGCAACCGAACAGTGTGAGGGATTTGCTTCCAGTTTGCAATCTCAGAAACCTCTGATGTTGTGTAGCCTGTCTAGAGGGAGGTGAACTTCCTTCTCACTTCACAGAACACAGCTTTGATTCCCAGCAGCCTTGTTTAATTTAGTCAGGACACACACTCCCATCACTTTGAACTCAGTGCGACTATCCAAGAGATAGCCTCCCTCACACTCAGCATCGTCAACCCAGTGCACCAGTTCAGCCCATTCTTAAACAAACTAATTCACAGTTTAGAGTGAGTCAAAAATCCTTATTTTTGTTTTCACAGGTGCACTACTCTGTATAAGAAATTGATGCCCCTTAAACAGTCTCACCCTGGCACCACTGACATCACCCCAGTAAAAGTGCTGGAATGTTCACTACTCTCCATACAGAGCACTTAAGCTTTTGACCTGATTCCATTATTTTTTTTGCTATCATATGATTTATGATTTCTAGTTCTGCTTATTCCTTCCCATTAATAGAAGCTTTTGTTCAGTTGCATATTGTGCAGTTGTGCAGAATGTTTTACATCCCAAGCTGCTGTAATGGCACAATAACAATATGATCGCTGCAACTACATGCTGATAATGACCAGGATTTCCCACCTTCGCTAAATGTTAAATATTTGCCAGGGGTGGAATCTTGTAGACATCGTGGGAGGTCTCAGCAAGGTTCTCTAGACATCTCAGGGAGGTTCAAAGGTCTCACACTTTATACTTCATCGCTGATGTCACAGCGCATCTACAAATTGACCAATGGCTCTGATTCCAGATGTGAGATTGAAACTGCATTTGTTTACAATCCAACATACCCTCAGGCCAGCCTGAGTGTTTCACATCCAGAACAGATTTGAAATGTTCTAGGTACGGTGGGAGCCAAAGTGGACACTGTGAAGTTCCTGAAAGAGTGGATTGCCTCACCTTGTGTTACCCTGAGGAGTCTGTATAGTTTATTGCTCAGACAGTGTTGGACAGGGTTTGTGTATAGCAAACTAGCTCTGTCTAACCATTACTCCATAGTGAACATCAGACTCCAGAAGGTCATAAATACATAGGAGCAGCAGTAGGTCATTCAGCCCATTGAGTCTGCTTCACCATCCAATGGGGTCATGACTGAGCTGATGATCTTCAGCTCCATTTTACTGCCTTTTCCCTGTCACTCTTGATTTCTTACTGATTAAAAATCTGTGTATCTGACTATAACTGAATGACACAGCCTTGACAGCTCCTTAGTGGCAAAGAATTGTACTCTAGAGTCACAGAGTCATACAACATGGAAGCAGACCCTTAAATCCAACCAGTCCATGCCAATCATAACCCCAAATGAAACTAATCTCACCGACCTGCACTTGGCCCATATCCCTCCAAACCTTTCCTAATCATGTTCTTACATTGTAACTGTACTCATACCCATCACTTCCTCTGGAAGTTCATTCCACAAACGAACCACTCTCTGCTTAAAAAAATTGCCCCCATGTCTTTTTCAAATCTTTCTTCTTGCACCTTAAAAATAGTCTTGAAATCTTTCACCCTAGAGGAAAGACACCTGTCTTTCACCATATCCATACCCCTCATAATTTTATAAACCTCTGTTAGGTCACCCCTCAACCTCATACTCTCCACGGAAAGAAGACCCAGCCTATCCAGCCTCTCCCTAAAACTCAAAACTTCCAATCCCGGCAACATTTCTTCAGAACCTTCTCCAGCTTAATAATATTATTCCTACAGCAGGGCACCAGAACTGCACACAGTACACCAGAAGAGGCCTCAGGGTGGGCTTTATTCATTGTGTGAGAATGGAGTCAGCAACTGGAGTGTTCATCAAGGAAGTCAGACACCCACATTGAGAAAGGTAATGTCACTGCCATGGATCAAAGAATCACAAGCATCCACACTGTCGGGGCCGGACGTTGTGATTGGAGATTACAAATGGTTGACCTTCGAGGGCAGTAGCTTAGACTGTTCCCCTATAAGTGAGGCTCACTAAAAGGAAACCTTAATGTGCTTAAATTCCCACACTGTTGAGAGTCTGCAAATGTGCTGTAAGTACAGGATGAATAATCATTTTTCTACCTCCCATAAAGAACAAACACTAACCTTTCCAATGCGACTCAGTGCTAGTCAGTGATTTTAAACTTGATCAGTCTGAAAGGGACATCCCTGCAGCATTCTTAGAATATCCGGGGCAAACTGACTCCGAATCCTGACTCAGGATCTGCCATGTTAACTGCCTGTGGATGTGTATCGCAGCAGAGAATGTAGCTGTACATTCAGACATAGAACAGGGCTCAGCCCTTTGAGCCTGGTCTGATTTTAACCTCAACTCCAAACTCTTGCCCATCCTTTCTTCCACCCACCTCCTCAACAAGAATCTATCAATCTCTGCTTCAAAAATATTCAAGCACTTTGCTGCTTCTGCTTTTTAATGGAGGAAGTTCCAAAGGCTGTGATCCATTGTGAGAAATGGACGACTCCTTATTTTTAAAGAGAGAGCCCTCGTTTCAGATTCTATAAGAGGAAGCATCCTCGTCATACTTTTAGGACCTTGTATGTTTCAATCAAGTAGCCTCATGTTCTTCTAAAATCCGATGGCACTCTGTCCAACCTTTCCTCATAAGACAGCCCTCTGATTGCAACTATTAGCCTCATAACCCTTTTCTGTGGCATCGTTGGAAGCTATCTGAAAGAAATGTGGCCATCTACGAAATAGATAATGATGGTGCCAATAGGTGCCCTAACTGAACGGCTGGTGTAAAATTACTTAGCGATTGGTGGCGAACTGAGTGACTTGGTCAGTTCTCGTCTCTCAAACCCCCCAGGGGCAGCTTTAACTTTAGGGCCGAATGGTCACTTCTGCTGTTAATTTGTATGTTCCTGTGATGGTTGAGGGCTGGTATCGAGTTGACCAGGGTCAATTTGACTTTCTTTCCATTGACTGCAGCATAGATTCCTACAGTGTGGAAACAGGCCTTTCAGCCCAACAAGTTCAACCAACCCTCCGAAGATCATTCCACCCAGACCCAACCCTTTACCCTTTCCCTGTAACCCTGCATTTCCCATGGCTAAAGCACCTAACCTGCACATCCCTGGACACTACGGGGTAATTTGGCACTGCCAATCCACCTAACTCTGACCCAAAATAACAAGACCCTATGAGGATGACGATGACTGGCAAGATAAAGGTGTACAAGGGACCAGCCATTTAGGGAGTGGGCCAGTGTTTGAGTGGAAGTGCTGAGGCCTTTGCTCGAGGGGTTTCGGTGTGAGAAGGCCGAGCAGGGGGACAGGTAAGAGCTCTTTAACTCTACTTACTTACTGTCTAGACTGATGGCAGTGGGGATTGCAGTTAGGGCAGTGACATGCTCCTCCTGCAGGATGTGGGAGATCAGGGAGACTTCCAGTTTCCCTGGTGGCTACAACTGTGAGAAATGCACCCAGCTGCATCTCCTGACAGACAAGGTTAGGGAATGGGAGCTGGAGCTGGATGCACTCAAGATCATCCGGGATGCAGGCAATATCATTGATAAAAGCTATAGTGAAGTGGTCACTCCTAAGGTGCAGGATGCAGGTTGCTGGGTGACCACAAGAAGAGGTAAAAGGGGGAGGCAGATAATGCAGGGTTCCCCTGTGGCCATTACCCTCAAATAACAGGTATACTGCTTTGGATACTTTTGGGGGGTTGTGTGACCTTACAGGAGCTAGCAGCAGCAGTCAGGTCAGTGGTGCTATGACCAGAGGGAAAGGGTGCAGTTAGAAGAGTGATACTGATCAGAGGCTCAGCTGTGATGGGGACAGACAGGAGATTCTGCGGCTGCAGAGGAGACACCAGGATGGTGGGTTGCCTCCTGGGTGCCGGGGTCAAAGGTGTCTCTGAGCGGTTGCAGAACACTCTGAAGCGGGAAGGTAAAAGCCAGAGGTCATTGTACACATCGGTACAGATGACAAGAGGTAGACAAAGGGATGGGGCCCTGCGTAATGAGTATTGGAAATTAGGTAAGAAGCTAAATAGCAGGACTTCAAGGGAAATGATCTCCGGATTACTCCCAGTGCCACGTGCCAGTGAGGGTAGAAATAGAAAGATAGGCCAGATGGATGCATGGCTGAGGAGCTGGTGTAGGGGGCAGGGTTTTCAGTTCTTAGATCATTGGGATCCCTTTTGGGGTAGAGGTGATCTGTACAACAGGGACGGGTTGAACTTGAACCAGAGTGGGACCAATATCTTTGCAGGGAGATTTGCTAGTGTTACTTGGGAGGGTTTAAACTAGTTTGGCGGGGGGTGGGGAGGTGGGTGGGACTCTGAATAAGAGAGGGACCATCGAGAAGTCAGGGGAAAATACATCAGCCATTGAGAGCAAGTTCACTATTCAAGATAACCAGGGGCACAGTAAAGGGAGGGAAAAGACTTCTGGTTTAAAGTGCATTTATTTCAACGCACAAGGCCTGACTGATAAGGCAGATGAACTCAGAGCATGGATTGGCTCTAGGGTTTGGGATATTATAGCTATAGCAGGAACATGGCTTAGAGAAGGGCAGGACTGGCAGCTCAATGTTCAAAGATACAGAAGCTACAGGCGTGACAGAAGTACAAGTAAGTGAGGAGGGGGAGTTGCCCTTTTGACAAGAGAGCACATAATAATAGTGCTTAGAGACGATATTCTTAAGGCATCATCAAATGAGGCCATATGGTTAGAACTTAGAAACAAGAAGGGAATGGTCACTTTATTGGGACTGTATAATAGACCCTCAAATAGCCAGCGGGTACTAGAGGAGCAGATGTGTAGAGAGATACCTTTGGGAATAATAGAGAAATATTAGTTGGAGATTTTAATCTCCCCTGTATTGACTGCGCCACCCAGACTATAAAAGGCCTGGACGGGGTGGAATTTGTCAAATGTGTCCAATAGAGTCTCCTAAATCAATATGTAGAGGGCCCTCCTTGGGAGGGTGCAACACTGGACTTTTTCTTAGGAAATAAAGCCGGGCAAGTGACTGAAGTGTCGGTCAGAGAGCACTTTAGGTCCAGTGACCATAACTCTCTTAGTTTTGAGGAAGGGTCACCCGACCTGAAACGTTAACTCTGTTTATTCCTTCACAGATGCTGCCAGACCTGCTGAGCTTTTCCAGCAGGTTTGTTTTTGTCTCTTAGTTTTATCATAGTTGTGGAAAAAGATAGGACAGGCTCACAGGTTGAGGTGTTAAACTGGAGCGGGGCCAATTTTGGGGCCATTAGGCAGGATCTAGCAAGGTCAACTGGGTGAGTCTGTTTGAAGGAAAAGAAACGACTGGCAAATGGGAGGCTTTTAAAATTGTGGTATCAAGAGTCCAGGGACAGTATGTCCCTGTTAGGGTGAAGGGAAAAGTTGACAGGTTTAGGGATCCCTGGCAGAGAAGGGATATTGAGGCCCTGGTCAGGAAAAAGAAGAAGGCATACATTGGGTTTAAGCTATCAGGCTCAAGTGAATCCCTAGATGACTATAAAAAGCATAGGAGCACACTTAAGAGGGAATTCAGAAGAGCAAAACGAGGGTATGAGATGGATCTGGCAGATAAGGTTAAAGATAATCCGAAGAGGTTCTATAGCTATATTAAGAGTAAGAGTGTGGCTGTGGAGAGAATAGGTCCCCTTAAAGATGAGCATGACCATCTATGCGTGCAGCCACAGGAGATGGAGGAGATTTTTAATGAATATTTCTCCTCAGTGTTTGCTGAGGAGAGAACATGGATACTAAGGAAACAAGAGAAACAAGTGGGGATGTTTTGGACTGCATACGCATCACCAGAGAGGAGGTGTTTATAGCCCTTAAGCGCATTAAGGTGAATGAATCCGTTGGATCTGATCAAGTCCTTCCTTGGGCGTTGTGGGAGACTAGGGAATAAATTGCAGAGGCCCTTGCAGAGATTTTGCTTCATCTTTAGCCACTGGTGAAGTTCCAGAAGACTGGAGGGTGGCTAATGTTGTTCCATTGTTTAAGAAAGGTAACAAAGACAAGCCAGGGAGCTTTGGGCCAGTGAGCCTGACATCAGTGGTAGGCAAGTTATTGGAGAGGATACCGAGGGTCAGGAAAAACCAACATTTGGATAGTCAAGGTGTGATTAGGGATAGTCAGCATGGATTTGTGCGCAGGAAGTCATGTCTGACAAATTGAAGAGGTAACCAAGAGGGTAGATGAGGCCATGGCAGTGGACGTTGTCTAGGTGGACTTTAATAAGGCCTTTGACAAGATTCCACATGGCAGGCTAGTCATGAAGGTTAGATCACATGGGATTCCAGGGTGAGCTCGCTAATTGGATTCAAGATTGGCTTGATGTTAGGGAGCAGAGGGTAATGGTTGAAAGTTGTTTCTTAGACTGCAGGCCTGTCACTTGTGGTGTGCCATAGGGGCTGGTGCTGGGACCTTTGTTATTTGTTATTTACATAAATGATCTGGATGTAAATGTACAAGGCATGATTAATAAATCTGCGAATGATACAAAATTAGGATGTATTGTTGATAGCGAGGAAGGTTATCAAAAATTACAGAGGGATCTTGATCAGATGGGGAAGTGGGCTGAGGATTGGCAAATGCAATTCAATACAGATCAGTGTGAGGTGTTGCACTTTGGAAGGTCAAACCAAGGTAGTACTTATACAGTAAAGGGTAAGGTCCCGAGGAGTGTTCTGGAACTGAGGGACCTAGGAGTACAAGTACATAGTTCATTGAAAGTTGCTTCACAGGTAGACAGAATGGTGAAGAAGGCGGTTAGCATGCTGGCCTTCATCAGTCAAGGCACTGAGTTGGCACGTTATATTACGGTTGTATAAGTCATTGGTGAGGCCGCACTTGGAGTATTGTGTACAGTTTTGGTCACCCAATTATAGGAAAGACATAGTTAAACTGGAAAGTGTGCAAAGAAGATTTACGAGGGAGAGGTTAGCCAAGACTAGTAGGCCTGAGTTATAGAGAGAGGTTGGCCAGGATAGGACTTTATTCCTTGGAACGTAGGAGAATGAGGGGAGGCCTTACTTAAGTGGATAAAATCATGAGGGGCAGAGATAGGATGAATGCATATCATCTTTTTCCCATGGATGGGGAATTGAAAACTCGAGGATATAGAATTAAGGTGAGAGGGGAAAGGTTTAAGAAGGGCCTGAGGGGTAACTCCTTCATGCAGAGAGTGGTGTGTATATGGAATGTGCTGCAAGAGAAAGTGGTTGAGGCAGGTACAATAGCAACATTTGGATAGGAAAAGTTTAGAAGGATATGGGTCAAATGGAATTAGCTGAGTGGCCACCATGCTCAGTATGGACCAAAGGACCTGTTTCCATGCTGTATTACTGTAGCCTGCACATCTTTGGACTATGGGAGGAAACTGGAGCATCCAATGGGAACCCACACAGACAGTTGCCAAAGGGTGGCATTGAACCTGGGACCCTGGTGCCATGAGGCAGCAGTGCTAACCACTGAGCCACCGTGCTGCAGGAATTGCATTATTGGACACTGTGACTGTTGGACAGTTACAGAGTCATAGAGTTGACTTGTACAGCATAGAAACAGACCCTTCAGTCCAACTTTTTTCATCTTTTTTTGTCATTTTTTGTGGGATGTGGGCGTCGCTGCCTGGGCCAGCATTTCTTGCCCATCCCTAGGTGCCCCTTGAGAAGGTGATGGTGAGCTGCCTTCTTGAACTGCTGCAGTCCTTCTGCTGTGGGTTGACCCACAATGCCCTTAGGGAGGGAATTCCAGGATTGTGACCCAGTGACAGTGAAGGAACGGCAATATATTTCCAAGTCAGGACTGTGAGTGGCTTGGAGGAGAACTTGGTGATGATGGTGTTCCCATATGTCTGATGCCCTTGTCCTCTTAGATGGAAGGGGTTGAGAGTTTGGAAGGTGCTGCCTGAGGATCTTTGGCGAATTTCTGCAGTGCATCTTGTAGATAGGACACACTGCTGCTACTGAGCGTCGGTGGTGGAGGGAGTGGATGCTTATGGATGTGGCGCCAATCAAGCGGGCTGCTTTGCCCTGGATGGTGTCAAGCTTCTTGAGTGTTGTTGGAGCTGTACCCATCCAGGCAAGTGGGGAGTATTCCATCACACTTCTGACTTGTGTCTTGTTGATCATGGACAGGCTTTGGGGAGTCAGGACGTGAGTTACTCGCCGCAGTATCCCCAGCTTCTGACCTGCTCCTGTAGCCACTGTGTTTATGTAGTGAGTCCAGCTGAGTTTCTGGTCAATGGTAACCCCCAGGATGTTGATGGCGTGGGATTCAGTGATGGTAACACAATTACATGTCAATGACAGTGGTTAGATTGTCTCTTATTGGTGATGGTCATAGCTTGGCATTTGTGTGGCACAAATGTCGCTTGCCATGTGTCAGCCCAAGCCTGAATATTGTCCAGATCTTGTTGCATGTGAACAGGCTTCAGTATCTGAGGAGTCATGAATGGTGCTGAACATTGTGCAATCATTGGCGAACATCCCCACTTCTGACCTATGATGGAGGGAAGGTCATTGATGAAGCAGCTGAAAATGGTTGGGCCTCGGACACTACCCTGAGGAACTCCTGCAGGGATGTCCTGGAGCTGAGATGAATGATCGCCAACAACCACAACCATCTTCCTACGTGTCAGGTATAACTCCAACCACTGGAGAGTTGGTCCCCTAATACCCATTGATTCCAGTTTTCCTGGAACCAGATATCCTAAATTAATCTGGTTCTGTTTGCCGGCATTTGCCCCATATCCCTATAAATCTTTCCTACTCCTACCCATCCATTTGCCCTTTAAATATTGTAATTATACCAACGTCCACCACTTCCTCTAGCAGCTCATTCCATACACTCACTGCGCCCTGCACAAAAAAGTTGCCCCTTAGATCCCTTTTAAATCTTTCCTTTCTCACCTTAAACCTATGCCCTCTAGTTTTGATTTCTTGGAACAAGTTCCGATTTCCAGAGACACTTATAATTTCACAGTCAGTCATGTGTGAATGTTGACTGCTTAGGTTTCTGTTTTGGGTGTCTTCAACTCAATACCATTCATTTCCATCATTGCTAAAGTTCATATTGAGCCCAAATAGCAGTGGAAGCTCCTAGCGGATGGGCATTGAAGAAGTTTTGTACAAACGCAGAAGTTACCAGATTTAGGGAGTTGTATTTCACTATCAACTGTGATGGGATTTGAACTGATTACAGTTAGTCTGTGATCATGGCCACTCCAATACCTGATCTATTGAATAAACCTATATTCAAAAGGGTACTGTCTTCCCAACTAGACTTCAAATATGCCCCTCAGTAACCTACCCCACGCCAACTTATTCCACGTTTTAACTTCTGTCTGATTGAGGGTTTCACCAGGTGGGAAATGCTGTTTGCATAGCATGAGGCAATAACATAATTCCTGCATAAATTATGTTGTGACAGTGATTATTCCATCAATGTTGTGCAAATCTTATGAGGATTGAACTTCCAATCCCTTTCAAAGCCTCCCAGTGTAAGCAAAATATTATAAAAGCAAAACTAATGTTTCACGGATAGTAGGAACTGCAGATGCTGGAGAATCTGACATAACAAGGTGTAGAGCCGGATGAACACAGCAGGCCAAGCAGCATCAGAGGAGCAGGAAAGCTGATGTTTCTTCAGAAGAAGGGTCTAGACCCGAAACGTCAGCCTTCCTGCTCCTCTGGTGCTGCTTGTCCTGCTGTGTTCATTCAGCTCTACACCTTGTTATCTCAAATGTTTCACGATTATTTTCGAAGTGAAACTGAATAAGAGGTTGGAAGCAATTCCAAACCAATTTCTTTGTAGATGTCTATATTTATTATTCCTGCTGGGAGTATAAACAGGGATAATACCAGTATAACATAATACATTGTTAATTATTGCCTGCAAAGCTTAAGAAAAAGAGTGTATGCAGTTAAGGTCAGTGAGCTTACCAATACTGACACTAATGAATCCTCTGCCATTGAGGTTCACCAGCTTTACCACTGCCATAAACCCCACCTTCAACATCCTGGGGGTAGGAGGAGCAAGGTCACCATTGACTAGAAACTTAACTCAACCAGTTACATGAATATCAAGGCTATACAAGCAGGTCAGACGCTGGGATTCTTCACTTAAGCTCAGCACTAGAACAACCTGCATTATTAGAACCCAGTCCACCAACTTAAATGTTCATTCCCTCCATAACCAATTCTCGGCAGCAGCAGTGTACTATGTAAAAGAAGCCTTAAGTCGCCAACTCTTCACATAGCACCTGCTAAAACCACGACCACTTCCGTCTCAAAGGACAAGGGCAGCAGATACATTGGAACATCACCACTTGCAAAGCCACTCACCAATCTGACTTGGAAATATATCACTGTTCTTTCAGTGTTGCTGAGTCAAAATCCTGAAACTCCCTCCCTTACAGCATTGTGTGTGTTCCTACCTCAAAGACTGCATCAGTTGAAGAAGGCAACTCACCAGCACCTTTAGAGGGCAATTAGGGAACGTGCAATAAATGCTGATCCAGGCAGTGACTCCATATTCCATGACTGAATAACAAAAGTAAAGTTACATGTTGTGATTGCAACTTGTATGATCTATCCTGGTGTACATTTACATAGCAGTACATACAATGGTCAGGAGAGAAACAGGCCGTTTGGCCCAACTGTCAGCTGCTGGAATTAAACTCAACATGAGCCTTCTCCTAATCTACTTCATCTACTCCACCAGTTTCCCCTTTTTCTTCTTATTTTCTTCTTCATGTATCTACCGGGCTTCCCCTAAACTGTATCTATACTAATCACCTCAACTACAATTTGTAATAGCGAGTTCCATACTCTTATTAATCGCTGAGTGACAAATTTCCCCTGACTTCCTCAATCAAATTATTAGTGATAAACTTGATACGTATGACTCCTAATTGTGGTCAAACTCACAAGTGGAAACATCCTCTTTATGTCTACCTTAATGACCTCATCATCATTGTAAAGGGGCTTATAACCAATCCCACCTTGGCCTTCCCATTCTGAGAGAGAAGATCCTAGTCTGTTCAATCCATCCCAATAGTTATAATTTCTCAGTATAATAAACTCAATTCTATTCGTTCTTCTAGCCGCATACAACGTAATGGCTTGTGAATTTTGAAAGGACTGAGCCAAAGTTGGTCACATAGAATGCTGTGTTTTACTGTTCACAGTTCAATATATATTGTACCTATGAACGTTGCATTCAAATGGATGTTGGTTCTAACATCCCTTCCTTTTTTTTTGGTAATTGTTTCTGGAGACAAATTAAAGTCAATGATGATATTGTCCAAATCTGAACACAGAGCTATTTGATAGCCAATGGGGCAGCCATAATTATATTGGGCTCCTTGCTAATAACTTTGTTTCTATAAAATCGATTTCTGGAAGGAAGTGTATTTTGTTGGTGAGATGTGGGTGGAGCTAGCTTATCATAGGATACAGAAATAGATCTTGGTGGAAGTCACCCAGGCTGTCTACCTTGCTAGCCTGTCTTTCCGAGAGATGGCAAAATATTGATGGCCAAAATGCAATGCTTTCGGGCTACAGTTGTAGATGTTCAGACGAACTATGATTACACAGAAACAGCATATAATTAAAGTGCAACCAGGGTGGTAAAGTACCACAATGGTTAGCACTGCTGCCTCACAGTACCAAGGACCCAGGTTCAATCCCAGCCTTGGGTGGCTGACTGTGTAGAGTTTGAATGTTCTCTGGGTTTCTGCTGGGTGTTCCAGTTTCCTCCTGCTATCCAAAGACATGCAGGTTAGGTGGATTAGCCGTGGGGAATATGGGAAACAGGGTCTGGGTGGGATGCTATTTGGAGGGTCGGTGCAGAGTTGATGGACTGAATGGCCTCTATGTGCACTGTAGGGATTCTATGAAGATACTTAAAGCACAATCACATGAAATAATAAAAATTTGATGGAGGTTTTAGCTATCTACATGAAAGCATATAAAAGTCCAATAAACATTAAGACAGTAAACTTCTGAATAAAGTTAATATTAATACACAGGCAGTACTTTTGCTTTCTATTACAAAACTGGGCATTTTCTATACACAACCAAAGGGTGACGAATAGTGTGGTATGTCAAGCTCGGATTGAGGTCTCTCAAAAAAACAGCTGCTAATGAGTCAAGTTCAAATAATACAAATATCAAGTTTCTAAGACGTTTACATTTTGGGTCCATACTTTTCAATTTAGGATGAATTAAGGTGATTTTGTGACCTGTTCTGAAGTCTCCCTTTCAGCAGGAATGGGTGGTTTGATTAGTATGCGTGAAAAAGGCCTCAGTAGTAAGCAAGATAAACAAAATATTTACACTTGGAGACAATGGCAGTAATCTCTGACTAATCCAAGAATAATCTTTGAGTCTCCTAACGTCCCAGAAAGGTGTTGGTGGTATTGTGTTCTAAAGCATTTCTACCTGTGTTCAAGACTAATGTGTTTGATATGGCCGTAGGAAGAGGGCGGGAGCAAGCATTTTTGATATCAAGTTACAGGCTTCCCTATAAACCAATGATAGAGATAACAAGGTGTGGAGCTGGATGAACACAGCAGGCCAAGCAGCATCATCGGAGCAGGAAAGCTTGACATTTCGGGCCTAGACCCTTCATCAGAAAGGGTCTAGGCACGAAACATCAAGCTTTCCTGCTCCGATGATGCTGCTTGGCCTGCTGTGTTCATCCAGCTCCACACCTTGTTATCTCGGATTCTCCAGCATCTGCAGTACCTATTATCTCCTATAAACCAATGATGATTTCAGGCAGGCAGCAATTTTATCTAGTTGGCCTTCAGCCATTGGTGAGGCAGACAGCAGGAGATGAAGGAATTTGAAGCAGAGGAAAAGCTGATATAATTTTCCACTGTGTAGAACCTGGGTGGGAGCTCCCATTCAGATTGAAGAGATCACGTTTGTGAGGACTTAAAGGAGGCTGGAAGATTTGCCTAACTCAAGTTAGAAACAAGATATCTCCTGCGTGATGTTCACAGTGAAAATCAACTCTGGAGTTCAAAGATGCACTGTCCAAGAAAGGAAAAAGGAAGGAGGCCATGAGGAGGCTGGGAATAGTTTGATACCATTTCATGGAGGATTAAGCATTTATCTATGAGATAGTATGGTGTACAGTCATAGCAGGAGATTTTCAGTTAGAGCTAAGTTGGGAACCTGTCTTTCTGCATGTAAAGGATGATCACTGACAACAAGAAGACTGTTTAATCAATTGTATTTTCTCAGCATTTGCTACAGTAATTATTTTAAGTCATAACATCTTAATGCATCATCCTTTCAGCTCTTATTTGGAAGTATGAATTTCTTAAGTAGTCTGTCCTTATAGATAGCCTACATTTTTGAAAGGCAAATCACAGCAGGACTTATACACTTAATGGTAAGGACCTGAAAGTATTGCCAAACAATGGGACCTTGGAATGCAGGTACATAGTTCCTTGAAAGCTGAGTCGCAGGCAGACAGAGTGGTGAAGAAGGTGTCTTTATTGGTCAGTTCATTGAGTATAAGAGATAACGTTGCAGTTGTACAGGACATTGGTTAGGTGACTTTTGGAATACTGTGTGCAATTTTGGTCTCCCTGCTACAGGAAAGATATTATGAAACTTGAAAGGGTTCAGAAAAGATTTACAGGGATGTTGCCAAGTTTGGAGGGTTTGAGCGAGAGGGAGACGCTCAATAGGCTGGGGCTATTTTCTCAGGAGCGACGGAGGCTGAGGGGTGACCTTGTAGAAGTTTATAAAGTCATAAGGGGCATAAATAGGGTGAATAGCCAAGGTCTTTTCCTTGGGATAGGGAAGTCTAAAACGAGAGGGCATAGGTTTAAGGTGAGTGGGGAAAGATTTAAAAGGGACTTAAGCGGCAGAGGGTGTTGCATGTTCAGAATGAACTACCAGCGGAAGTGGCGTAGGCTGGTACAATTACAACATTTTATAGGCATCTGGATGGGTATATGAACAGGACAGGTTTAGAGGGATATGTGCCAAATGCTGGCAAATGGGACTAGATTAATTTAGGATATCTAGTTGGCGTGGATGAGTTGGACCAAAGGGTCTGTTTCTGTGTTGTACAATTCTATGACTCTATGAGTGAGATTACGTCAAGGTTTCTATATCCTGTCAGGGATGCAAGGTAAAAACATTGGGACAAAGAGTCCTACATCTCCAATCCTAGATTACAACTTAATGTTACTTGCTTCTTATACAACTGAATATGTAACTATGTGTTAAAAAAGACTTGCAATTTCTGAAACGCGATAATCTAAGTAAGCTGTTTGTGTTCCAGTGATCTGATTGAATATAATGAGTAGCTACTGAAGTTCTTATGAGCATGGTTGATTGGCAGTTTTATCTCTGAAGGAATTAAGGTATAAAACATTCGTGATCAGTGTTTCCTCTTTCTCTGGCTGCCTGAAAACTGGAAACTTTTGGCATATTATTCCTCCCTGAACTTCAATTGTTTTACAAGGACTGCAAAGCAAGACTTGCAAGAGTTTACTAGGAGAAACATTCGGTAGATTCAACACTTCGCAAATGAAACCTTTACCAGGAGCATGGACTTGTTGTTTCAAATATTCACGTCTCCTTTGTAAGTAATATGAGCAAAAAAAACCCTTCAACTTACCATCCTGCTAAGAGTTTATTTGCATTTATCATTTGGTTAATAGTCTACATGTAGTTTACAGTCTGGCTGAAACCATCCAGCAACAGTTTACCTGCGGATTATCTTCTGGCTAAGAGTTTACCCACAAATAGGTTACTACTCTAGCTTACCTAGAAAAACCTATCTTAGCTTACCTATAGATTACTGTCCACTAGGTGTTCATCTGCACAGACTACTAAGAGGTTACTTACAGTTTAATATTCATCTGAAGGTTTATCTGCAGATTACCTACCATCTGAAGGTTCACTGTTTTCTGGTGATCACCAGCTGCAAACTAACTTATATTCTAATGATCCACTGTGTCACTTTTAACAGTAAAAATTGAGAGAAGATGTGAAATATAGTTCATGAAGGCTAGAGGACTCTGAACTCAATTGGTCCTCTCCTTTTGGAATGTCCTGGAGCCATGAGGTGGTGCTATGTGAATACATGTGTTTCCTTCTAACTGACCTGTTGTCAGTTGGTCCTTGTCATGTCAGACATAGAGATGAAAAGCAGAGAAATTGAGAAGGTTAAAAAATCAAAGGAATGACAGGGAAGTGGAATTGAGGAGAGGTAAATAAGCAGAACTCAGTTAGTCGACAGGGCAAAAGATTTTTAAAAATGATACAGAAAATAAATAGGAATAAAATAACGCAAGGACAGAGCAAAACATGGGAAACCAGAAGAGGACAACAGGATAGAACAATGAACAAATGTAAGCAAAAACAAGTTGTCGAACTTAATTTGTGTTTGAAGAATCTAATCATGGATATTAATGCTGTCTGGTCTTTGTTAATTGCTGGAGTTCTTTAATAAACACAGTTACAACATGGAGCCTATTGGTGTATCCTGCAGGGTATATATTTTAAGGAGAACACTGTTTGGTTGAATTTAATACCATGTGTTTCATTTATTTCTTTATCATCAGTTTAATCTTTTTATCCTTTTAACTTTAGTTCTCATTTTTCTAACTTAAACGATGAATAACTGTAAGGTAATGTAACTTTATTTTTCTTTATCTCTTTATTTTGTATCTAAGATTTATATCTAGGTACTTTGTATCCAAGATTGCACTATGCTGGGTGACATTGTAAACTTTTCACTGTACTCCTGTACTTCTGTACTTGAGTATTACAATAAACCAAATTCTAATTCTAATTCTGTCTGCTCTGAGCAAACAGAAGGACCTAGAAAGTGCTACATTCCCAAAGAATAGACATCACTTTGAGTGGAATACTAAAAAAAAGTACATTGATTAAATATAAAATTCTGCTCAGAGATGGACGATGCCTTGCACAGAGAAGGGAATGACATTCTCCTGATTGAAGCTGAGGCTTATCTTGCTAATCCTTTGAGATTTAAATTCAGAGTATCATTTCCAGCAAGGTGAACGTCTAAAGTTTCTGACTGAACGTAATTCATTGATTCCTGCACTACCCAGCTCCTGACCCCCCCACTGTGGCAAACCTTCATTTTAACTTTCGAGAATTGCTGTGTGTCACATTTTAGGAAAATATTCAAATGTAATACCGTCACTCTGAGGACAGTGTTACGGGAGAAACCATATAAGCTAGCAACCTAGATAACAGGGTGTGGGGCTGGATGAACACAGCAGGCCAAGCAGCATCATAGGAGCAGGAAAGCTTGACGTTTCGGGCCTAGATCCTTTTCTGATGAAGGGTCTAGGCCCAAAACGTCAAGCTTTCCTGCTCCTATGATGCTGCTTGGCCTGCTGTGTTCATCCAGCCCCACACCCTGTTATCTCGGATTCTCCAGCATCTGCAGTACCCTTTATCTCTAAAGCTAGCAACCTGCTGCCTGATTATATCCAAATTTTCCAACTGGATGGCAACATTCATCAACATCACCTTAGAGTCAAAAGATTGGGAGTTCAATTTCGACACCAGATATTTGAACACATAATCTAGAGTCATTAGCCTCGGGCAAACCTGAAGGAGTGCTGCACTGTCAGAGATGCAATCTTTCAGATGAAAATAAAACTCTCATCTACCCTCTCAGGTGGATACAAATAATTCCATGACCCTATTAGGAAGAAGTTATCCAGACCAATATTTATCTTTCAAGCAACGTTACAAACATCAACCGTAAACATCATGTTGCTGCCTATGGGAGTGAATTAGACTGCTAGATTTTCTACTTTGTAACACTAGCTGCATTTTAAAACCACTTAATAGACTGTAAAACACTTAGACATTCTGAGCTCATGAGAAACACATTTAATTCATTTAATTTATAAAGTCTATTCCTTAATTGCATTATCACTGCGTATCGTATAGAGAAGGGAGGTCAGATCATGCTGAGCCAGAATCTTTGGGATTGAGTCCTGGACTTGGAGGCCACGGAAGATGTATTCCTAACACAGCCAAAAAGAAGTGTTAACCTGCAAATCCATCCAAATGACAGGAGGTATGAGTAGGAGAGATTCATAGAAACCAGGAGTAGGAGTAGGCCATTCAGCCCTTTGAGACTGCTCTGCTATTGTATATGATTACAGCTGACCTTCTAACTCAATGCCATATTCCTGCTTTTTCTGTCTGCCCCTTGATGCGTTTAGTATCTAAAAATATGTATATCTCTTTCTTGAATGTACTCAGTGACCCGACCTCTGCACATTTCTCTAGTTGGGAAGATGTTGCCATTAGCAGGAGAGACTTGGACCTGAGAGTACGGCCTTAGACTAAAGGGAAGACCTTTTAGATCGGAGATAAAGAAAAGCTTTTCAGCCAGAGAGTGGTGAATCTATGGAAATCATCACCACAGAAGACTGTGGAGGCCAGGTCATTGAGTATATTTAAGATAGAGGTAGATAGGTTCTTGATTGTCAAGGGGATAAAAGGTCACAGCGAGAAACTGAGAGAATAGCATTGAGAAACTTATCAACCATGATTGAATGTGGAGCAGACAAGATGGACCGAATGACCTAATTTCTGCTCCGATGTGTTATGGGCTTATAGAGACCTTCGCAAGTTCACCACCCTCTGAGTGAAGAAATGTTTCTTATCTCAGTTCTAAATGATCTACTCTACATTCTCCACTGGTTCCAGACTCCCCAAACAGGGGAAACATCCTCCCTGCATCTTGTCTGTCTAGCCCTGTTAGAATGTCATACGTTTTGACAGAATCCCTACAGTGTGGAAGCAAGCCATTTGGCCCATCTAGTCAGCACCAACCATCTGAAGAGCATACTACCCAGACCCAACTCCTTACTGTATCCCTGTAACCCTGCATTTCCCACGGTCAATCCATCTAGCCTGCACATCTCTGGACACTATGGGCAATTTCCCATGGCCAATCCACACTACCCTGCACATCTTTGGACTGTGGGAGGAAACCAGAGCACCTGTAGGAAATCCACACAGGCATGGGGAGAATGTACAAACTCCACACAGACAGTTGCTTGAGGGTAGAATAGAACCCGGGTCGCTGGTGCTGTGAGGCAGCAGTGCTAACCGCTGAACCAGGTGTGCTCAATCAGAAACCCTGTCATCCTTCAAAATCTAGTGATTATAGGCCTAATCGAACCAACCTGCCCTCATAGGATAGTCCTGCCATTCCTGGTATCAGCCTAGCAAACTTTTGCTGCACTCCTTCTAAGGCAGGAATATCTTCTCTTAGCTAGGGAGACCAACACTGCGTGTCGTACTCCAGGTGCGGTCTCATTAGGGACCTGTATAACTACAGTAAGACATTCCTACTTCTGAACTCAAATCCTCTTACAATGAAGACCTTTCTATTTCCTTGCTGCATCTGCTTTCATTGACTGGCATGTAAGAAAATCCAGACTCCTTTGTCCATCCACACTTCCCAATCGATCACCATTCCCGGTCAACCATCTGGCAGAAGAAAATATTGGAGCCTCCACCAAAGTTCTCTGTAGCCCCAGGTTCCAATGTGCATGTACAAATATACTGAGACTCCCTGAATGGTTGATCGGTCAACTATTGTTAAGCACATTGCTGACAACAGCGTGGGGTTTGATTCTTGTTCTGGCTGGAATGGATTTACAATCTGATTGTGCACCCTACCTGAGGGAAGACTGTGGGTCGGACCTGCATTTGGACAGGAAATTGAAGGTGAATACGACAGCCATTGTGTTGAGCCATGCTGAAATGTGCTCTACCAATGGAAGGCGGTATGTCAATGGATTGTTTTCCCTAAAGCTCAATAACCGGAGAGAAGTGTTGCTGTCTTGGCTCCATTCACATGAGAAGCTGAGACTCACATTCATTAGTGAATGAGCCTCCATTGCAGACCTTTTGAGTTGATTAAATGGCAATCTGCAACAAAACGTTGTGAAGAACTCCATTCAGTGAAACCAGTAATTGAAGCCCTGTGCATAGGTTAAACTACATGGCTGTGATGGATTTAGCAGTTAGCAATCTTACTGAATTAATAACAGCTTTTCATGTGAGTGTCACAGTTTCAGTTATAAAATACACATTAGTTAAAGTGAACAGATACACAAAACCTCTGCACAAGACAAACAACACGATCCTCACAGGAAAATGTTACACTCAAGGACATTGTAAGGGTTGAGCTTTAGGAAGGAGCAGTAACGTATCTCAAATAGAGTCCAGAATTCCTGCTTCCTCTGAAGGCCATTCTCTCGCTACTAAAGCTTAACCTTCAGGTGAATCTCACAGTAGCAGAGGTCTGTGATGGTCACATTCTCATTCACCTCATTTCCACCAACACAACACAGCAACAGTTTGCATTTGTATAGCACCTTTAACATGATAAAACACCACAGAGACTTTCACAGGAATGTAATCAGTCAGAATTTGACACTGAGTCTTGTTAGGATCAAGAACAAGAGGACAAAAGGATTTCAGGTAATTGACAAAACAAGCAATGGTCACAGGAGTAAGGACACCTTTGTGTTGCATGTTGTTAAGATCAGGAAATTACAGATTGCCTGTCCCCAGTTGCTCCTTGAGAAGGTGGTGAGGAGCTACCTTCTTGAATGGCTGCAGTCCATGTGCTGTATGTTGACCCACCATGTCCTTAGGGAAGGAATTCCAGGATTTTGACCCAGCGACAGTGAAGGAATGATAATATATTTCTGAGTCAGGATGGTAAGTGACATGGAGGGGAACTTGCAGATAGTGGTGTTTCCATGTATCTGCTGCCCTTATCCTTCCAGATAAAACCAGTCATGGGCTTGCTGTCTGAGGATCTTTGGTTAATTTCTGCAGCGCAGCTTGCAGATAGTACACACTGCTGCTACTGAGCGTCGATGGTGGAGGGAATGCATGCTTGTTGATACAATGCCAATCAAATGGGCTGCTTTGTCCTGGAAGTGGACAAGCATATTGAGTGTCGTTGGAGCTGCATGTGTCCAGGCAAGTACGGAGTATTTCATCTCACTCCTGACTTGTGACTTGTAGATGGTGGGCAGGCTTTGAGGAGTCAGGAGGTGAGTTACTTGCTGCAGTATTCCCAGCCTCTGACCTGCTCCTGTAGCCATTGCATTTATGTGGCTTGTCCAACTCAATTTCTGGTCAATGGTAACCCCCAGGATTTTGACAGATAATAATACCATTGAATGTCAAGAGGCGATGGTCAGATTCTTTCTTATTGGAGATGGTCATTGCCTGGCATTTGTGTGATACAAATGTTACTTACCTACCATCAGCACGAGCTTGGATATTGTCCAGGTCTCACTGCATATTAACACAGGCTGCCTCAGTATTTTGAAGAGTTCTGAATGGAGCTGATCCCTTCGCTTAATGGTAATGGAACAGTTTGGGATATGCTGGCCTACAAGATTACATGCAGCTGTTAAATACAGCTGAATTCTCCACCCGGAAGAAGAGTCATCTTGAACCCTGTTCCTCTCACCACCAATGCTGCCAGACCTGCTGAGTTTCTCCAGCACTCATAAGTTCATGAGAAATAGGGGCAGAATTAGGCCACTTAGCCCATCGAAGTCTGCTCCACCATTCGATCATGGCCCGATATGCTCCTCACCCCCATTTTCCTGCCCTCTCCCCACAATCCTTGAACCCATTAACCAATTAAAAATCTGTCTAATTCCTCTTTAAATTTACCCACTGTCCCAGCATTCGCCTCACTTTGGGTAGCGAATTCCATAGATTTACAACCCTTTGGGAGAAGTAGTTTCTCCTCAACTCTGTTTTAAATTTGTTACCCCTTATCCTTAGACTATGACACCTCATCCTAGAATGCCCCACAAGAGGAAGCATCCACTCCATGTCAATTTTATCTGTACCTTTTATCATCTCGAATACTTCAATTTGATCTCCTCTCACTCTTCTGAATTCCAGAGAGTATAGGCCTAAACTGCTCAATCTCTCTTCATACGACAAACCTCTCATCTCCAGGATCAATCTAGTGAACCTCCTCTGAACTGCCTCCAATGCCACTACATCTTTCCTCAAATAAGGGGACCAAAGCTGTGCACAATACTCCAGGCGTGGTCTCACTAATGCCTTGTATAGTTGCAACAATACTTCCTTACCTTTATATTCTATTCCTTTTGCTATAAAAGCCAACATTCCATTCACTTTCTTTATTATCTGCTGTACCTGCGTGCTAGTTTTCTGTGACTTATGAATGAGGACACCCAGATCCCTCTGCATTGAAGCATCCTGAAGTCTCTCCTCATTTAGATAATAGGTCGCCTTCCCATTTTTCTGACCAAAATGCATGACCTCACACTTAGCCATGTTAAATTCCTTCTGACACATTTTGGCCCACTGTCCTAACCTATCTATATTCATTTGTAAGTTCTTATTTCCTTATTGCTAATTAACGTCCCACCTATTTTTGTGTCATCTGCAACTTTGGCTATAGAGCCTTCTATCCCTGTATCCAAGTCATTAATGTTGATTGGAAAGAGCTGGGTCTAAGGACCGAACCCTGTGGCACCCCAAGTGTTACTTCTTGCCATCTAGAAAAAATACATTTATCCCGACTGTCTGTCCATCAGCCAGGCATCTATCCAAGCCAATAAATTACCTATAATCCCATATGATCCAGCCTTTTGTGAATTAACCTTTTTGTGCAGCACCTTATCAAACACCTTCCAGAAGTCCAGATATGCTACATCTACAGGATCCCCATTATCAGCATTTATTTCAGAGTTCCAGCATCTGCAGTATTTTGTTTATGATCTAATGTGAAGTAGCATTCAGAAGGGCTTGAGGTGTGCTTCGGCAGTCAGTGGGAAGGGAACTTTCCTTAAATTTCCTCAAGGAGGCTGGTAGTTTTCCACATGCACTCTAAACCAGGCGTCTGGAGTGTCAAATGATCTTGACAGCTGCCATCTCAAATAATGATGAAGATCAGTAGATACACACAGGTTTCACTCCTTGAAGGAACCTATAATGATTTGGACATCACATGGTTCCTGCTACATTTTCAGCTACAGTTGGTACATCTTACTGCCAGAAACCTCAACCAGTTCTTTGCTTCAAGCTCACAACCTGTGCTATCATTTTCTGCACTCTCGAAGCCTCATTCAGCAATGAAGATGTTGTTTTGATTTAACCACATGGGGAAAGGTGCAGGCATCAGACTGCCCTGACGGCTCCAGCTCAGCTAAATATCCTTTGTCAGGGCAGCACACTCCTAGGTGCAGAACATGGCAGCCTCAGTGACTGAGCAAGCAGTGAGTGTACATAGAAGAAAAATCTCTGCAGTGTGGAAGCAGGCCATTCAGCCCATCAAGTCTACACTGACTCTCCAAAGGGCAGCCCACCCAGACCCACCACATCCCTGTGACCCTGCATTTCCTATGGCTAACCCACCTATCACATACACTATAGGCAACCTACTGTGACCAATCCACCCTAACCTGCACATCTATATTACTGAGGGAGGAAACCCACGCAGACACAGGGAGAATGTGCAAACTCCACACAGACAGTCACCCAAGGCTGGAATCAAACCGGGTTCCCCAGTGCTAACCACTGAGCCACCACTGAGTCTGTCCGCAGGGGGTGAGGCAGTGGTGAGCGTGGCAGCAGTGTGTGTCAGCAGTGTGTGAGTCAACAGTGAGTGTGTCAGTAGTGAGTGTGTCAGCAGTGAGTGTCATAGAGCTGTATAGTACGGAAACAGACCCTTCGGACCAATTTGTCCATGCCGACCAGATATCCTATATTAATCTAGTCCCGTTTGCCAGCATTTGGCCCATATCCCTTCAAACCCTTCCTATTCATGTACCCATCCAGATGTCTTTTAAATGTTGTAATTGTACCAGTCTCAACCACCTCCTCTGGAAGCTCGTTCCACCACTCTCTGCGTGAAAATGTTGCTCCTTAGGTTCCCTTTAAATCTTTCCCCTCTCATCTTCTTGCAACATTCATCCCTTGCTCACTTGAAAAAAAAATTGTACATTAAAAAGTAAAACAGGACAGACATATCATTTTCCAATACCAAAAATGCTTGCAAATTAATAGGTTGGGTTGGCAATCATAACCAAAACATCTATAACTGATACAATGTGTAGCTTACATGTGGAAAAAAGAACATTTTTCTTAATACCATATTGCTTTTAACTAAAATATCATTTGACAAGTAGTAATGGAAATAACATTTCTTCTTCCTTTTTACATACTTTCTCTCTCTGGTTATCTCCTTCCATTTCCAACAGTTGGGCTCTTGTTCCTCAACATCTGATTGGGTCAACCTGAACCCTAAATAACACCACTTAACAGTTCATACTATGACATTGATTCATTTGTCTTAATAAAGGATCCTGATTTACTTTGCCCTACCAATGGATTCTGAAATGCCAGCAAAATTTTCTTTCTGACTTTCACCTTGAGTTGTAGAAGAAATTTTGATTGTCATCATGCTTTCCCCTTTAACAGATTTCCTCTTTTAAGCAGGTGATGCTGGTACTGGAGCGTCTCTGTCCAACCTTTACTCGCTATGTGAATGCACCCAAGCCACTTTACAAGAACCACATAGCTCCCCTCATAAGTTCAGTGGTTTTTGCTGTATGACCTTTGGGCTAATCCTTAGCTTTCTAAGCTTCATGTATCATGATTCATTTTCATTTTGTCTGGCTTTTCTATATCTTTGCAACTGATTTCAGCTTAAGCGAACTAAATCTTATCCTGGGCTGTGTATAAACATCAGATCATATAATCAGAAATCTGTGGCAGACTAGTGGGATAATCTGTAAGATATCAGTCCAGAGAACTAGTCTGCAAAGCAAAACATGGAAATTATTGCCTAACTAGTTATCTCGCAAAAAAAAACATCCTCAAAGCATTACTCTTTCAACAGTGGTTGATAAGGTGATATTACTGTGTCTGATTCTATTCTTCTCTGAAATATTGCCCAGTCTCCTAACATGAACTGTGCACCAATATTTGACAGCAACATCTTAGCAACCCACAAATTGCAAATAAACTTCTCAAAGACGCAACAGTTTTGACACTACAGCATTATCCACTTGCTATAGTTATTGGCCAAAACAAGGTACCCTTCCCCTCCCACTTCAAAGAAATCAACACATATTTGTTCCCACTGTTTATTTAATGATGTATTGAAAAGACCCTTCGTTGGATAATTTCTCCATCCATATGTGGACACATAAACTAGTCACAAGCTATTGCTTTTATATGGACTATCCCTATGTGTCCATGATGAAATTCCTCTCTCTCTAAACTTCGGCAGAATGACTCAAACTTCATAGGATACAGCCTTGATCTATATTTGCTTTACTTCTACATGCAAAATACTTCTGCAAATCATCATACATTGTAGGCTAACCATTTATTATATAACTGAACATTTTATTGAGCTACAGCTCTTGGATTGCATCACTAATTTATCTGCCAGGTCCTGGCACATCATTTGTGCATGTAAAGTTATTCAAAGTTAGCTCAATGGCTACAAAATTAATTTTTCTTCATTCGCACTGAATTCATTTGATCTGCAGACATAAAATGTTTAATAGAGCATATGGTTAAGTTTATCATTTGGTCACCCTTGTTCAAAAGACTACTTTGTACTCTTTCAATAATAAATGTTTATTTGCTGAAACCTATTGTAAAAGAACTGGGCTGAGTTTAACTGTCTTTTCTTCTGCTGATTCCTTCCTATTGAGGAGACTTTGTTCACCCCTACTTCTGTCAATGATTGTTTTATGCTTAATTCATTTTAGAATCCAACGAATGCCCACACACCCTGCTATAGAAATGTTCAGAGATAGAACAATGTACCATAAAAACACTGAACTTGGCAGATGGTATCATACTCTCCGAAGATAACACACTAAACACAAAAGGACAACTGAGTTATTCCAGAGCACATAACTGTGTTTTCTTTTCTAGAATTAAACTCCTAACATTTTTGAATATCTTTACAAGGTCAGACTAGTGTAAGATGTGAACAAGTTGAATAAAGACATTTTCATGTATTTGCTTTTCCAAAATTGTGTTCTCATTTAGCATTTCTGTGACTTAAGACCATGTTTGTAGGTATCTCAAGCTGTACAGCAGCCCATATGGTGATGTTAAAACTCTGTTTAACACTAATTTGAAAGTGGATCACCTGGGATCATAGGGACTTTGTTATATTGGCATCCCTTTAGCACATTGGGTGGTAGCACAAAAAGCCATCTAGCCTCTGATATGAGAGAAACAATTAATTTATCTTATTTGAGCCAAATGTGCAATCTTTGCAAGTACACCTGTCCTCTTTGTTAAGGCTGCACTCCCCTATTCTTTCCAAACGTGTACAATGCCATTTTTTCAACTCTGTACTGTGCTGACTCATTGTGTATCTCAATTCAATGTGTACATGGAGCAACTTTCAAATTGCTCAAACTTCCTAAAAAAAAATCAGCTTTACAAATTCCATGTTGTGTCACAATATTCTTCAGTCCTAAATTTCTCAAATGAAGTGCAAAAGAAAATTTCATCCCATCTGGGTCATCAGCTTTATGTTGTGTGTTGCATGTGTTAAGATTAAGGGCGTACTCAGCTGCAGGTCGCCATGACAGGACTAACTTTATCTACACCTCCCAACAGAGAAGGCAATAGAACAGTACGTTCAGTTCTTGCAGTTTACTACAACATTGGCTCCTAAATTATCTAAGACAAGAGAAAAACAATTAAGTGTCATTCTAAATTTAGAACATCCAATAACACTGGATACGCAAGGTTTGGTTCTATCACTTTTCACTTCATCATGGCCCTGAAAAACCTGTATGATGCTTTTCCTTTAAACTGTTCACGGGTAAGGTTCATGAGGTAAGATTCTGGCATTGATTGTTCCTAGTTTCCCTCTAGAAAGTGGCTGTGGGTTTATGTTTTCGAACTGCTGCAGTCCATCTGGTGTAGCTACATCCAGACCAGTGTTGGCGAACAAGCTGCAGGGCTTTGACACAATGGCAGTGAAAGTAGGCAGGATAGCTGTGCAACTTGTGGGGGTGGGGAAGAATTTACAGGTTGGTGGTGCTCCTGGGCATCTGCCGCTTTAGTTGTTCTCAGGTGGCAGAGGTCACAGTTCAAAAGGAGTTGCTGAAGATATTCAGTGACTTAACAAGCATGGGGCTGGATGAACACAGCAGGTCAAGCAGCATCATAGGA
>JAHRHZ010000139.1:49651474-49669797 GCA_024137785.1 Ginglymostoma cirratum | reverse complement strand
TAGGGTTTAGGCCCGAAACGTCAAGTCTTCCTGCTCCTATGATGCTGCTTGACCTGCTGTGTTCATCCAGCCCCATGCAATTTAATATATTGTTTTTTTCTCTGCAGAAGTGCAAGAATCACTAATGTTCAAAAACTCTTTGAAAGAAATGACGTGATGCACAAATCCAATATCAAGCATGCAGTGTCTTCTCACCACATTCTCAGCTGGGCTGGCCAAGACACCAATATGTATCATTTGGGGTCAGTATAGATCAAGCAGATGAGTGGCTAAATCTCATTTTCACCTCCCCTGAGAGTCACACACTTTGATATCCATCAAAAGCAGGAGCCTTGGCCAATTTCTCCGTCTCTAGCCTCAGGGCACTGAGAACAATTGTAGCACCCTTTCCATTATTCCAGCTAAAATCCAGCTAATGAGAGAGCTGGGTGGGAGTGATGGTGGGGAGAGATTGGTTCACCTCTCAAGAGGGTAAGGTGAAAGGGAAAATGGAATTATATTCAAGGGGAGAGGAATATAAAATAAAGCTGATAGGGTGTATGAAGATGAATCGAGCACAAAATGTGAGGCATAAACAACAGCAGAAATCAACTGGGCCGAATGGCCAAATTTCATGCTGTCAGATTCTAAATAAATTAGAAACCTGGGAGCTATGGAGTTATGAGCCTGTTTCACTTTAAGTCAACATATCCTTTGAAAGATGAAATATCTGATCACATGCCAGTCAATGACAAATACTTCCTCATCATAAGAAATATGACATGCTAATCTTCCTCATCAGCAACCAGGGGCAAAATCTATCAAAGACTCCGTCAAAGATCCCAAACATAGGAAATACTTGGAAACCAATTCTGACAATATTTTAAGAATTTGACTTGACTAAAATGTTTCTGGGATTCTGATGTGAATAGGTCTTTATGCTACGTTTTTACGACTTCATTTACATTCCACTAACGGATTAATATTCCTTTGTCCTCAGTTACCCGAGGTAATATCACCAGGCAGCAACACGTAAAAGCTCAAATTGCTCATGCTGGCATTATAGTGTGTTGGAAATCAAATACTTGACAGGAGGGAAAATATCAGGCAAAATATCAGGAGGAGGAAATGTTACTCTCATTGAGCTTCACCATCTAAACCCTTCAATTATTTTATTTGATTTGAGTTACTGTTGTCACGTGTACCTAGGTACAGTGAAAAGTTTCGTCTTATGTGCAGCACAGACAGATCATACCATATAAAGTACTTTAGGGTAATAGAACAGAGCGAGAATTCAATGTTATGGCTGCAGAGAAGGTGCACAGCGAGTGAGATCAACATTAAATTTGAAATTTGAGAGGTTCATTCAGAAATCTAACAACAGTGTATAGGAAGCTGTTCTGGAATCTATACAAACCTTCGTATTTTCTGCTCAATGGAAGACTATAACCATGGTTACAGGGGTTGCTTTCTCAAGGCATAAGCATAAATGGAGTCAGTGGATGAGAGGCTGGTTTGCGGGATAGACTGAGCTGTGTTCATGACTCTCTGTAGTTTCTTGTGGTCTTGGCAAGAGTCGTTGCCAAACCACACCATGATGCACCCAGATGGAATACTTTCTACTGTCACAGACCATAGAATTAAATCATTTTCCTCAGCAAATATTGGCTATGACATGATTTCCAGTCCATAGTCAACAGCAGCTTATACTAGACTGGTAGCATTAACAGGTCTGCAGAATGCCAAAGCTGTGGGCATGGGGGTGTAAGGCCATCAGGGCTGCATCACGGGACTGAGTTTGCAAAATATCCCTCGACGGCTGAGATCGCATTCCAGGAATTGCTGAACTCCACTCCCAAGAAGCGAATCTGGGATCATATGTTGGGAATTCCCAGGCATTTTGGCTTGGGAGCACAATCGTAAAAGATTGGCTTTCCCATTGGCGATCCTTCCAACATCACAGTTCAATTCTGAGGCCAGGCAAATGTCAACACCTTTGTGCTGGCCCAGAGCCCAGATAATCCATTCCAGAACTTACTGTGGGCTGGGTCTTGGGTCAACACTTGAAGTCAGAGTTCAGCTGATAGATCCTGCTACACAAACAGCAGAGCTGAAGTATTAGGTCTGTAGCCATAGCTACTGTCTAACCAATGATTCCACAATAACCATTATTTCTGCACTCCATTACCAGTTTGTTTAAAGATGACACCTGACTGTGATGTATAGGAATTTAAAAAAGTAGTGGATAAAATTTGCTTGTTACATTAGGAGGGCTGCAAAGAGAAAAAAGTAATTAGATTCTGAGCCACTGAAAATATAATGGACTTGGTAATGCATATTCCCCTTAGTACAGACCGAGAATGTATTATCTGGCTGCCAAATAAATGGGAACTCATGTGAGCACAACTATCAATCAAGATTTAAAAAAAACACTGAAATGTTTGTCAAATTCAGGATTCGATTTTGGAAAAAATATTAGCTGAAACAACACTTATGGTAAAAATACATTTAGAATCAATTTCAGGAGGAGTTGTGGTAACTGTATTTTCTCAAATAGTAAATATTTAGCCATAATCCACAATGCACAATAAGCATGTCTCTCTGTTAAGATAACCAATTGCAGTTAATTTGCCCAGGACAGTGCTGTCTAATTGACGATCTGTGAGTCCACACAATTCAGTCCTGAGTTCAGATTTCTTTTTCACTAGCTTGAACTGTGTGGTCCTAGAAATTGGGAGAGGGCTGACTTGAGCCCTTTCCATCCTGGCAACTTGAAAGAGATTTAAATGAATAGGGACCTGGTCTGAAACTTCACCAATTTCCTCTTAGAGTGATAGAGATCTACAGCACAGAAAAAGACTCTTTGGCCCATCGAGGCTGCACTGGTTAAATACAACCACTTAATTTTTCTGGTCCCATTTTCCAGCACTTGGCCCATAGCCTTGGGCGCCTTAGCATTGCAAGTGTACATCTAAATACTTTTTACATGATATGAGGGTTTCCGCTACAGGCAGTGAGTTCCAGTTTGAGTGAAGCATGTGTAATATTTGACTATACTTTAGGGATCGAGTTGAAGAGGTAATTGTGATTTTAAAAGACTTGATCAAACAGGCTGTGAATGGTATAAACACAATGAGAACATGCAAGCTCAAAGAGGTGAAGTGAACATTGTACAATGCTTTTCACGGAGTTATTTCTGACACAAAAATCTGATGAAATGACCTTGATGAAGAATCTCCAATAAACTTTTTTTTACACCTCCTTGGCTGCAAAAAAACGAGTTTGGATTCCTTTCCTGATCATTACAATTAATTGAGTTTTAAACCTCCCAAAATCAGAAACCCCAATCTCCGAGGTATATCTGACCCTGTTGAGGAGAGGTTTTGCACAGAAAATAGACTGGAGCATGATTCAAATAAAAATAACATCGACCTCCACTTATCTTCTATTTAAATTGTAGCTCAGCTTATTGCTGACAATGTTTGCTTTCCCTGAATTGATGTGTGGAAATGATTCGCAGCTCAGGTGAACATAAGATGGTCACTGGCATGCACAGGGAGTGGCCATTTTTGTTGGCCAACTTGACCATCATAGGACAAACTCCGTTAAAAAAAAATCAGCTGGTATCCTTCCATCCTTATTCAGTTTGTTGTTTCTGGCAACCAGCTTGCTCAATGACAGCAAATGTTAAACGGAGACGACAAATCCAGTTCATTGACTAAGTCTCAAATTCTGAGGCTTATCCCATGGGTAGGCAAAGTGTTCATATAAATGCATAGAGTATGGAAGCCTGATGGTCACAGTGCAGGATTTGTTCATGGGAAATCACCATTTATTGCCCTTTGCTCAGACTAAGAGGATGATTAGGTGTTACCCATATTGTTGTGGTTCCAGAGCCACAGGTAGGCCAGACTAGGTTAAGGATGCAGTTTCCTTTTCTAAAGGACATTAGTGAACCGAATGGGCTTTTATGACAATCGATTGTCGGTAAATAGTAACCATTAGGCCACCTATTTATTTCCGATGTTTATTGTATTCAAATTTCACCATCTGCCCACGTGTGGTTTCAAACAGACACGCCCAGAACATGAGGCTGGCATTCTGGATCAACAGTCTAGTGACATTACTACTATGCCATGAAATCTGCTGTCCTTACCTGGTGACTCCAGACCCATAGTCATATGTTTGACTCATGAACTACCCCTTGGTCAACTAGGGATGGGTAATAAATGCTGGCCTAGCCAGTGATGCCCTCAACCATGTAACACTCCACAGGTCGAGGAGAAAGCCCATCACAATGAGTCGTTACAAGCCCAGTGACTTCCACATGCTACAGGAAGTACACCTTGGGCTCTCTGATGTGTAAATACTGACTGTGGGTCTTGTTGTGGTGTTCGGTCAACAGTCACAACAGAATAACAGTGGACAGTCTCAGGCAAAACTTCAGATGGCCGCCATATGTTGTCTGAACCAAATGCAGCGCTGGAATATCTCCACTGCACAATTATAACTGTGCCTCACGCCATCAGCTCCACCGACCGGCTTTCCAAAGTGTGTAAGGCACGAGTGAACATAAAATGAATATCCATTCCAAGGTTGAGCCTGGCATCATTGAGAAACGCCATATGGAGATGGCACAGTGTCAGTCCGATCACACAACATCTGCCACTTTGTTGAGAATACACACTCAGACTTTGACATCTAAATTACAACCCATAAATTGTGATTCCTGAAAAAAACCCATCAAAATAAAGATGTCTCAGAGGCTTTGCACAAACAGAGAGCAATTCCAGACACTGTCATTGGCATCAAATGGAATTGAACACACTGTTCTCCATAAGCAGGCATCCCTGTATGTCAACACTCACTACTCATCATTGTGAAGTGCTACAGCACAAAGGCTCAACATATTCTTGTTGCAATGTGATGGTGATCTCATCCACTTAAGATGATCTACTTATTACAGGGCTTTTAAAATCAGTATCTGAGCTGTAGATTGGATTGGAGTTTGGCTTCTTCAAGGGGTGTCAAATTTTAATGACCTAATTCCCAATTTGATGCCGATTAAAGTCAGCTTCACTCCCAGACAGCAATGACGCTCTGCCCAAATAGTGATGGTCATGCACATAATGTTCAGTTATCTCTTAAAGGGGCAACTCTGTTAACCACAATCCCTTCTTACAGATTAAATGCTGCACAGTCTGGTCCAGCCATAGGTTGTGCTGGAATATGCTGTCATCATACAAATTGTGAATAATTAACTGTTTTCTAAGGAGCAAATTCCTTGAGGAGTTGCTGTTGACTTGTAATAAATGAAACCTAAAGTGAAGACAGCTTCAAATGACTGGCTCATGCTTTTTCAATATTTAAACCCTGGGGCTTTCCAAGGTGTAACCGAGACTGAAACGAGGCTTTATTCCCTTTTGTATTCTGTAGATGTTATATTGAACTGGTGTTCCACTTTCAGAAGCTTGCATTTGTTGAAGGTTATGCCCTGGAGCGAGACGTTGAACAAGTGTTGCAGA
The DNA here is from genome assembly GCA_024137785.1 of Ginglymostoma cirratum. NCBI lineage: Eukaryota > Metazoa > Chordata > Chondrichthyes > Orectolobiformes > Ginglymostomatidae > Ginglymostoma > Ginglymostoma cirratum. Next base: position 49,664,293 of record JAHRHZ010000139.1, on the reverse strand, counting down.
CTGGCACATTCCAAAGTGCAAGACTACATGCAGAGGGATGCACCAAAGCTTCAGATAGCTGCTGCCAAGGCACAGTGGGGAAAGACCACTTTCTGAGGGCTTTCTGTCAAAGCACAATGGGAGTGCTTTCATGTATCAGATTCCCCAGAGCCTCAAATACATGTAAATATAATGTTGTACAGCATAACAAATGCCTTGGGATTGTTTGCTGAATAGAATCAAACTCCAATGTTTGTTTCTTCATATGCCACTGTACAGAACCAAACCGCTTTAGTGACTATGGATGTGTATAAATTTTTATGAATACAGTATATTTTTGAAATAAAATATTGTTCTACCTGTAATGACAGACAGTGGGTATGTCCAATAGCTGGAGAAGGATCAGCCTGATACAACTCCGACCTGAAACCTCGGAATTAAATGTGTCGAGTGAAGCAATCTGACATAAAGGAGCAGGGAAAAGTGGGTGAGCCATTTCCAGCTCAGGAAACAGTCAGCCACTTCATCGTTAGTTCGTAACTGTCACATTCTATCCCAACCACAAGTCAGCCATGATCTAATTCCAATGATGGAGAAAACTCAAGGGGCTGAATAGCTTCCTGCTGTTCCTATGACCATCTGTACTGCAGCACCAGAGTGCAATGAATGCTGAAGTTGTGTGATTTTTGTGTTGTATCTCGCCCTGTCTCATTGGTATAGACTTGCCCAAATGATTGACATAAATCTTGGGTGATTGCTGAGGATATTATGGGTTTGATGGTGTGATCACATGTGCAGTGCCCTGTCCACCCATCGGAGATAGACTAGTTGTGAATACTCTTCCACACTCTCTATTTCTTCATTCACTGGATATAGAGTAAATGGCAGTGCCTTTTGTCATTTCAAACTATTTGTAGAATCAGTATGAAGGTGAGCTATTTAAACTCAATGATAAAACGCTCATATTCTGATATAAGTGAAGGAAGGTGTCAGTAACAGTGTTATCAAGCAGCACCTGCTCAGCAAGAACCTGGTCAGTGACGCCCAGTTTGGGTTCCACCAGGGCCACCCAGCTCCCAACCTCATTACAGCTTTGGTTCAAACATGGACAAAAGAGCTGAATTCCAGAGGTGAGATGAGAGTGACAGCCCTTGACATCGAGGCTGTATTCGACTGAGTGTGGCATCAAGGAGCCCTGGCAAAACTGGAGTCAATGGGTATCGGGGGCAAACTCTCTGCTGACTGGAGACATAGGAAGATTCCTCAGTTCTAAAAAAGGGTCACTCGACCAAAACGATAACTCTGACTTCCTACCACAGATGCTGCCTGACCTGATGCGATTTTTCAGCAATTTCTGTTTTTATTTCTGATTTACAGCATTCACAGTTCTTTCGATTTTTACGTAAGAAGATGGTCAAGGTTGTGAGAGGACTTTCTCAGGGTAGTGTCCTCGGCCCAACCATCTTCAACTGCTTCATCAGTGACCTTTCCTCCATCTTAAGGTCAGAACTGGGATGTTTGTTGAAGATTGCACAATGTTCAGTGCCATTCACGAGTCGTCAGATACTGAAGCAGTCCGTGTTCAGGTGCAACAAGACCTGGATTATATCCCGGCCTGGGCTGACAAATGGCAAGTAACATGCTCGTCACACAAATGCCAGGCACTGACCATTTCAAATAAGAGGCAATCTAACCTCTGCCCCTTGGTATTCAGTTAGTGTTACCATCACTGAATCCCCTATTATCAACATCCTGGGGATTATCATTGATTAGAAACTCAACTGGACTCACCACATAAACACAGTGGCTACAAGAGCAGGTCAGAGGCTTGGAATACTGTGACAAGTAACTCACCTCCTGACTCCTCAAAGTCTGTCCGCCATCTACAAGGCACAAGTCAGGAGTGTGATGGAATATTCTCCACTTGCCTGGATGGGTGTAGCCTCAACAACATTCAAGAAGCTTGACACCATCCAGGGCAAAGCAGCTCACTTTATTGGCACCACATCCACAAGCATCCACTCCCTCCACCACTGACGCTCAGTAGCAGCAGTGTGTACCATCTACAAGATGCACTGCAGAAACTCACCTCAGACAGCACCTTCCAAACCCACGACTACTTCTGTCTGAAAGGATAAGGGAAGCAGATGTGTAGAAACATGACCAACGGCAAGTTCCCCTCCAAACCACTCACCATCCTGACTTGGAAATATATTGCTGTTACTGTTACTGGGTCAAAATCCTGGAATTCCCTCCCTAAGGGCATTGTGGGTCCTACAGCAAATGGACTGTAGCAGTTCAAGAAGGTAGGTCACCACCACCTTCTTAAGGGTAATTAGGAATGGGCAATGAATGCTGTCCAGCCAGTGACACCCACATCCAATGAATTAATATAAAAAAAATCACTGCTTCATTGGACACAACTTAAACATTGCCAAAAGGGGGCAAAAACTTGACGCTTCTCATCTTGCTCTCATCAGGACCAGTGGCAAGAAGTCACACTTGGCCACCATGAGAAGAAAATGCTGATTGGATGGCTGATCATTGGCATGGAGATGTGCAGGAACAGTTAACTGTCAATCTTAGTGCTCAGGCCCAGTAGGTGGACTCAAATCTGATTGGTCAGGGTGTCGTCATGGGGAGTGCAGCATTAGAACATATCTCCATGACCCCATACTTCAATGAAAATGGAATAATTGTTGTAAGAATTCCTTTTGCATTTTACATTAAACAGAAAAAAATTTTACATGTATGATATAAAATGGACAGTATCAAGCAACATATTCAGTTGACCATGTAATGTGGGCAGTGGGTCAATCCTTGCTGGTATCCCATGTCCAACATACAATGTGGTTCTGCTATTGGACAACATTTACTAAATCATCCAGATTATCAGTTGACTCACAGAGCGATGCATTCCCTGTGCTAGAATCTCCATAGATTAACACTCACAGATTAATAAGAACAAAACTAAATTGTGTTAATTAGTTTAAGCAATGTTTAAACTCACATTCGTACTCACTGTCATACTTAAACTCACAATCATGCATATAGTTAGACTCACACTCATCACAGTTACATTGCCCCTTCCTCACATTTACATTCAGACAGGTGCATAGTCACACACTCACTTACGTTCATATTCACACACACTCACACACATTCACAGTCACGTGGACATGTCCACACATACACATTCACACACATGCACACACACAATGACTCACTCACACTGATACACACATAGGCTCACACAGACACAATCAGACACTCACATTCACACTCATACATTCACACCCACTCACACTCACACACACACTTGGACATACACACTCACACGTATTGGTGTAGACTTGCACAGACACAAAATCTCTCATACACACACAAGCAGGTGTGCGCGCACACACACACACACACACACACACACACATATACCTCCACACACGTGCACACACGGACACTTTCACATGCACACACGGACACTCTCTCACAGACACCCACACGCACTCTCACACACTCTGTCACACATGTACACACAGTCACATGCATGTGCACATACACTCACACCCACTCACACACATGAACACACACAGACAGATACTCACACCCACTCACACATTCACACACACATGCACTCAGACTCACACATACAAACACTCATACACACAGATAGATTCATACTCAGACACACATATTTACACATACGCAGTCAGACATACACATACACACATTTACATTAACACTTACTCACATTTACAATGTTCCTTGCTCACAGTTACATTCACACACATTCATGGTGACATATTTACTTACACTCACATTCACATACACTCACACACATTCTCACACTCATATTCACGTTAAGACTCACCCACATACATTCACATGCACACAGACAGATCCACACACTCAGACAGATTCACACCCATTCACATTCATACACACACTTGTATTCACACACACGTACACTCACATTCACTCTCATACAAGTATTCACACTCAGGCTCACACAATGGGTGCGCGCATGCGCGTGCGCACACACACACACTTGCACACACATATTCTCTCACACACACACTCACACACGCATATACATTAACACTCACAATTATATTGCCACTTGCTCATACTTACATTCACAGTCACATATTCACATACAGTCACGTTCATAAACTCACACATTGATGCACATACATTTACACCTCATACAGACACATCCACACTCACACACACATTCGCACCCACTCACCTTCTGTCTCTCCCACAAACACCCACTCACATTCAGTCTCTCTCACAAACACACACTCGTGTTCATATGTTCACACTTAAATTCACTTGAATTCACACACTCATACACACATGCATTTACATTTGTACATTCAGGAGTGGAGGACACGCTCCTGTCTGTGTCAATGGTACTGCGGGTGAGATGGTCGAGAGTGTCAAGTTTCTGGGAGTGACAGTCACCAACAAACTGTCCCGGTCCACACACGTTGACGTGACAGCCAAGAAAGCACATCAATGTCTCTACCTCCTCAGGAGGCTAAGGAAATGCAGCATGCCTACAAGGACTCTTACCAATTTTTATAGATGCACCATAGAAAGCATCCTGTCTGGATGCATCACGACTTGGAATGCCAACTGCTCTTCCCAAGACAGCAAGGAACTACAGAGAGTAGTGAACACAGCCCAGTCCATCACACATTGCAGCCTTCCTTCCACTGACTCCATCCATACCCCCTGCTGCTGCGGAAAAGCAACCAACATAATCAGCGACCCCTCCCACCCAGTTATACTCCCTTCCACCCTCTTCCATCATGGGCTGAAGATACAAAAGTTTGAATAAAAACAGATTCAAGAACAGCTTCTTCCCTGCTGTTGTCAGACTTTAGAACGGACCTTTCAAATGTTAATGTTACTCTCTCTCACTCTCTCTCTCTGCACCTTCTCTGCGGCTGTAAGACTTTACTCCGCACTCTGTTCTGCTACCCTGATGCACGTTGTATGCTACAGTCTGCCTGTACAGCACGCAAAACAACACTTTTCACTGTATCTCGGTACATGTGACAACAACCAACCAATCAAATCAAATCAAATCATACACACATTCACAGACACACATGCTCACACGCATGCACACACAGATTCACAGTCATGCTGTCTCATTTGCATACACTCAAATTCACACATACTCATAAATTCACACTTATAAATATGCACATATGCTTTCACAGACACATTACACACTCACACAAACACACTGACCCACACACATAAAAGTAGATGATGTCCAAGTGGTATTATCACTAGACTATTAATCTAGAAGCCCAGTTAATGCTTGGGGATCCAGGTTTGAATCCCACAATGGCAAATGGCCTACAGATGACTCCAGACCCACAGCAATGCGGTTGACTCTCAACTGCCCTCTGAAATGGCCCAGCAAGCCACTCAGATGGACCAATCACTACAAAGTCTCAAAGAAATGAAACTGTCGAATCACCTGACATCGATCCAAGCATTGGAAAAGATACAGCAGAAACAGCCCTGTCGACCCTGCAAAGTCGTCCTCACTAACATCTGGGGGTTAGTAGCAAAATTGGGTGAGCTGTCTCACAGACTAGTCAAGCAGCAGCCTGACATAGTCATACTCACATAATCATACCTTACAGACAATGTCCCAGACACCACCATCACCATCCCTGGATATGTCCTGTCCCACCAGCAGGACAGACCCAGCAGATGGAGGGGGGGGGGGTGTGGCACAGTGGTACATAGTCGGGAGGGAGTTACTCTAGGAGTCCTCAACATTGACTCCGGATGCCATGAAGTCTCATGGTTTCAAGTTAAACATGGGCAGGGCAACCTCCTGCTGATTACTACATACCGTCCTCCCTCAGCTGATGAATCAGAACTCCTCCATGTTAAACAACACTTAGAGGAAACATTGGGGATGGCAAGGGCACAACATGCACTCTGGGTGGGGGATTTCAATGTCCACCACCAAGAGTGGCTCGGCAGCAGCACTACAGATCGAGCTGGTCAGGTCCTGAAGGACATAGCTGTTCGACTGGGTCTGTGGCAGGTGGTGAGGGAACCAACAAGAGGGAAAAACATACCTGACCTCATCCTTACCAATCTGCCAGCTGCAGTTACATCTGTCCATGACAGTATCGGTAAGAGCGACCGTTGCACAGTCCTTGTGGAGACGAAGTCCTGCCTTCACATTGAGAACAACCTCCATCGTGTGGTGTGGCGCTATCACCGTGCTAAATGGGACAGACTTCGCACAGATCTAGCAACTCAAGACTGAACTTCCATGAGGCGCTGTGGGTCATCAACAGCAGCAGCGTTGTACTCCAGCACAATCTGTCACCTCATGGCCTGGCATATCCCCCACTCAACCATCACCATCAAACCAGGGAATCAACCCTGGTTCAATGGAGAGTGCAGGAGGGCATGCCAGGAGCAGCACCAGGCATACCTGAAGATGAGGTGTCACCCTGGTGAAGCTACCAAACAGGACTACTTGCATGCCACATAGCGAAAGCAGCAAGTGATGGACAGAGCTAAGCGATCCCACAACCAACAGATCAGATCTAAGCTCTGCAGTCCCGCCACATAAATGGTGGTAGACAATTGAACAACTCACTGGAGGAGGAGCAGACTCCACAAATATCCTCATCCTCAATGATGGAAGAACACAGCACATCAGCGCAAAAGAAAAGGCTGAAGCATTCACAGCAATCTTCAGCCAGAAGTGCTGAGTGGATGATCCATCTTGGCCTCCTGCAATGGTCCCCAGCATTACAGATACCAGTCTTCAGCCAATTCGATTCACTCCATATGATATCAAGAAACGGTTGGAGACACTGGATACTGCAAAGGCTACGGGCTCTAACAACATTCCAACAATAGTATTGAAGACTTGTGCTCCAGAACTTGCCGCTCCCTTAGCCAAGCTGTTCCTGTACAGTTACAACACTGGTTTCTACCCAACAATGTGGAAAGTTGCCCAGGTAGGTCCTGTGCATAAAAAGCAGGACAAATCCAACCCTGCCAATTACTGCCCCTTCAGTCTACTCTCAATCATCAGTAAAGTGATGGAAGGTGTCATCAACAGTGCTATCAAGCAACACCTGCACCGAAAAATACCTGCCAGGCTATGACCATCACCAATAAGAGACAACCTAAGCACCACCCCTTGACATTCAATGGTGTTACCATCACTGAATCCCCCACTATCAACATCCTGGGGGTTATCATTGACCAGGAACTCAACTGGACTCATCACATAAACACAGTGGTTACAAGAGCAGGTCAGATGCTAGGAATACTGAGGTGTATAACTCACCTCCTGACTCCCCAAAGCCTGTACCCAATCTACAAGGCGCAAGTCAGGAGCATGATGGAATACTCCCCACTTGTCTGGATGAGTGCAGCCCCAGCAACACTCAAGAAGCTTGACACCATCCACTTGATTGCCCACTTGATTGACACTACATCCACAAACATTCACTCCCTCCACCACTGACGTTCGGTAGCAGCAGTGTGTACCATCTACAAGATGCATGGCAGAAATTCACCAAAGATCCTCAGGCAGCACCTTCCAAACCTACAACCACTTCAATCAAGAAGGACAAGGGTAGCAGACATATGGGAACTCCACTACCTCCAAGTTCCCCTCCAAGCCACTCACCATCCTGACTTAGAAATATTATCGTTGTTCCTTCACTGTTGCTGGGTCAAAATCCTGGAATTCCCTCCCTAATGGCATTGTGGGTCAACCCACAGCAGGAGGACTGCAGTGGCCCAAGAAGGCAGCTCACCCCCACCTTCTCTAGGGGCAACAAGGAATGGGCAAGAAATGCTGGCCAGCCAGCGATGCCCACAAGCCACAAATGAATAGAAAAAAACCACATACATATGCCTACCCACAAATGCTCACTCTTACACATACACTCATGCATTCACACTTACTCATACACACATTCTCACATAGACACACAATATCACACACATGCTCACCCTTAATACACTCACATAAACAGTCTGACACACTTATAGATTTGCACTCACTCACACATGCACTTTCACATACATCACAATTACAAATTCACTCACTCTATCACACATTCACAGACACATATGCACACATTCGCAGTAACAAATATGTACTTACACTCACACACACTGACACACACGCACTCTCTCTCACTCACATGAATACACACTCACACATTCACACATACACTCACATGCACACTCAAACTACAAGCGCATGCTCACATACATTCACTTTCTTTCATACATGCATACACATAGACACTTACATTGATATACGCCCGCTTCCTGACCCACTCACACTCTCTCTCTCTCTCACACACACATATGCACACACTCACAACCACACTTAAAAACACACACACATTCTCTCATACACACACTCTATCTCACACTTAGGCTCACAAGCTCACACACACACATACACACACACACACATACACACACATACATTCACAGCGCACCTTTCAGATCAAAAAGAACTCATTTTGTGAATGAAAAATATTCTCCTCACCCTCTTTCTGGTTCTTTTGCCAATTATTTCAAAGCTGTTTCCTCTGGTTACAGACTCTGCTGCTAGTAGGACCACTTTCTCCTCATTTACTCCAAAAGAATACCTCATCACTTTCGACACCTCTATTAAATCTCCCCTTAACCTCCTCTGCTGCAAGGAGATCTTCTCAGGTTGTCTCACTCCTGCACAGAACTGAATACAAATGGCTGACTGCACACTTTTCATTTCCAAAGTCTCGGGGCTGCTGAAATAGATCCTTCTCAGAATGTTAGATTTATTGCAGATGGATCTAATTATTTCACAGAGCTGACCTTGAACCAACTCCTTATCGATTTCCCACTTGGGTTATTTCTACGCCCACCAGATGTGACTGGGTTATTGTCTGGGAATGAGTTACATCTAATCGGTGAGAACAAATCACTGTAGGGCTCAGGAACTGCTTTGCCAAAGGGCTGGAGCTGATGTTTCTGAAATCATTGGAAGTTTTTGGGGGGAGGGTGAAAATTTTAATTGCCCCCCAAGCATCCATACAGATTTGAGGAGAGACTCCCACATTCCCAGCATTGTGTGTGTGTGTGTGAACAAGTGACTCTAGATTTCGTTCCTGATGGGATTGGCACTAATTTTAAAACTGTGACTGTTCAGTTGCCCACTCCAGCGAATGCAACTTCTTTCTCTTATCCATCTCACTGAAAAACCCAACACTATCAGCACACCAAACAGATTGCTCCCTGGCTGTTATATTCTGGAGGTGCCCATATCATTAATTGTTAACCAAAAGGCAACAGAAACTGTGACTCATCATGGAGCCAAAAATTATAGTTTGAGCTTAGTCTATTTGCATAAATTAAGATTTGAGGTCTTGGAGGAATATAATTGCTGCATCTGTGACAATAAGATGCATGAATTATGTGTAAATATCTTTATTCCAACGCTGTCTTCTGTGTCCAAATATTGATAAACACGAACAGCTCACACGATCAATACTGAGAATCAGAATTGGAATACTTTTTGATGGTCAAAATGCCTCCGTGCAGATATATCTTTATTAATAAAATGCAGTACTTACAGCGGTATCACCTCACAGAAACACTTTCGAGGCTGCATTGTTTTGCGTTAAGTGGTAAACTACAGCAATCCATACTGTTGCTGTCTCTCCTGGGGTCAGTTTCCATGGGCACAGTCTCCCATTCACACATGGGCATGATGGAAATGATCAGAGGGACAGCCCAGCAAGAACAACTAACTCTCCTTTGTCCATATTGGCTGCAGCATTGTGATGGGACAATTACCTTACACTCCACACTCCGTCATTATCATGTTGACCTTTGTGGGAGCTTGCTGTGCACGGCCTGGCTGCCCGGTTACCAGCAACAATTTCACTTCAATGGCCCGTCATGACCCGTACGACACATCCCGCTGCGGCAGAAGGCGCTACGGAAGTGCAAACCTTTTTTCGTTTGTTGGAACTCTCAGTGCGTCAGACCTTTAAGACAACATTGGCTGATATTCAGAGATACTAGGAACTGCAGATGCTGGAGAATCTGAGATAACAAGGTGTAGAAGTGTAGAAGATCATGCATTCTCCCTGTGTCTTTGTGGGTTTCGTCCCACAGTCGAAGATATGCAGGCTAGGTGGATTGACCATTGGAAGTGTCTAGGCCCGAAACGTCAGCTTTCCTGCTCCTCTGATGCTGCTTGGCCTGCTGTGTTCATCCAGATCCACACCTTGTTATCTCATTGGCTGATATTCTGCAGGCGTGCAGAACACTTCAAAAATAGTGGGGCTAAAATGAGAGGCATGAGTTGTAGAAGTCTAAATACACACTCACTGGTGTATGGGGAGGTAAAAGTGTGAAAATAGAGAAAAGGCTGAATCAAACAGAAAACCATCCCTTCAGGTAATGGTTGACAAGATGGGCGACATTTAAAACAAATTTCTGCACTAAATCAGAGATGTGTGATGTCTCATGCAGTATGCAGACTAGTTAAAGAGTCTGGACTGTCTATTGAATTCCCCGTTGTCAACCTATAGTCCATCACAAGCTCCCTCACTACATCCTATTTAACAGCGGAGGGTTTTGGTTTTGGGGAATCTGGGCCGACGTGCCCTGGGACAGCCTGGGCACTGCTAATATCAGAAAATCAGCTGGTTTGGGCGTTCCCAACTGAAGCTCCAACATCACTGCCTCCCTAAAATCTTCTGCAGCAATTCAAAACTCATGGCCATTTCCTCAGGGGATTCTGCATTCGGGTATGTGGTATTTAACGTGCGAGTCATCTCAATGACATAGTCGAGCGATAAGGTGTATGTTAGGAAAATGTGCCCGTGTAAAATAACTTGTTAACCAAAAGACAACAAAGACTGTGACTTTGAGCCAAGCTCAAGCTTGGTGTTTTCATATAAATTAAGATTGCATTCAAATATAATTGTTGCATCTGTGATAATAAGGTGTATGAACTATGTGTAAATATCTACAAATATTTATTCTAATGCTGTTTTCTACGTCCAAATATTGCTATTGGACTGGTAAATGGATAGGAAAGATTTAGAGGGATATGGGCCAAATGCAGAGAAATGGAACTGGATGAGTTTAGGAAATACAGTGGTTAACATTGCTTCCTGATAGCACCAGGGACCCGGCTTTGATTCCACCTCGGGTAGCTGTCTGTGTGAAGATCATGCATTCTCCCTGTGTCTGTGTGGGTTCCGTCCCACAGTCCAAAGATATGCAGGCTAGGTGGATTGACCATGGGAAATTGCCCCAAGTGTTCAGGGCTGCGTAGATCAGGTGTGTTATAGGGGTGTCTGGGTGGGATGTTCTGTGGTGCAGTGTGGACTTGTTGGGCCACGGGCCTGTTTATACGCTGTAGGGATTCTATGATGATTAAAGTTGAGTTGGGCCAAAGGGTCTGTTCGCACACTCTATGGTTGATAAACATGAACAACTAGCATTATCAGCACTGAGAATCAGAATTGGAATATTTTTGAAAGACAGTCTAAAGTGTGACTCCAGATATGTCTTTATTAATAACATGAACTATTTATAATGGTATGACCTCAAAGAAACACTACACAGGCTGCATTGTTTTGTGCTAAGTGCTAGACTATAGTGATCTACACTGCTGCTCTTACTGTATGTGCTGGGGCGGGTGTACATTATAGATGGAGCACAGTCTCCCACTCACAAAATGCTGCTGGAGTCAGGTTGAGTAATCAGCAGTTTGAGGGCTGTTAGACACAGGGAGATTCCATTCCTCTCGTCGCTGCAGTATCTCGAAGGGCTGTTTACATCAGAACTGTTTGTTAGTGACAAAAGGGTATTGGAAGGGGGAACCATCATGGTGTGTGTAGGAGTGAGGCAGCAGTGTGCCTGGCAGGAGTAGACATGATGTGGAGATGCCAGTGTTGGACCGGATTGGACAAGGTCAGAATCACATGACACCAGGTTATTGTCCAACAGGTTTATTTGAAAACACAAGCTTTCGGAGTAAGGCTTCTTCTTCAGGTGACAGAGGTCATATCAGACACCGAATTTATAAATAAAAGATAAAAGAGTCGTACCACTGATCAGGATGTATTAAATAAACCTGAGATGTTATTAAATCTTCAATCAGTTAGAAGGTTTTAATTGATTGATATCTATATGTTAATCCCCAAATTCCTTTCAAGTCACTGCCCTGAGAGAACTAAAGGTTTTATCACTGTAAAGAAGAGGTGACATTTTCGGTCAGACAATGCATGTTCGGTGTGAGGCCTTGTTTAGAATCTGTTTGTGTTTTGGTTTGGATTCAGACTGGTTTTATTTCTAAAGTAGGAATCTATAAAATGCCACATTGACTGACTATAAATTGTGTGCTTTATGAACAAAATACAATGTACCTGCAAATACAAATTCACCCCATAGATTCACATGTGTGTGTGTGTGTGTGTGTGTGTGTGTGTGAGAGAGAGAGAACGTGTGTGTGTGTGTGTATGTGGGAGAGAACGTGTGTGTGTGTGTATGTGGGAGAGAGAGTGTGAGTGTGTGTGTGGGAGAGAAAGTGTGTGTGTGTGTATGTGGGAGAGAACGTATGTGTGTGTGTGTGTGGGTATGTGGGAGAGAATGTGCGTGCGTGTGTGTGTGAGTGTGTGTGTGGGTGAGGCAGAGTGTGTGTATGTATGTGTGTGTGTATGTGGGTGAGACAGAGTGTGTGTGTGTATGTGGGTGAGACAGAGTGTGTGTGTGTGTGTGTGTCTATGGGAGAGTGTGAGTGTGAGTGTG
>JAHRHZ010000139.1:49569869-49640034 GCA_024137785.1 Ginglymostoma cirratum | reverse complement strand
GACCCTTCATCAGAAAAGGGTCTTTCTGATGAAGGGTCTAGGCCCGAAACGTCAAGTTTTCCTGCTCCTATGATGCTGCTTGGCCTGCTGTGTTCATCCAGCCCCATGCCTTGTTATCTTGGATTCTCCAGCATCTGCAGTACCTTTTATCTCCCATCATCTCACTATCTATTTACAGCAGTACATTGACTGACTGCAGAGCTGTCAGGCTGTTGACTGTTTCTGCTAACCCCATATCCAAGCTAGCAGAAAAGGAGTCGAGAAATATCGTTATCACTCTGCATAGGTATGGGGAGCAGAACGGCTTCATTTGAATGAACAGTTTTACACCAATATGAGTTTGACTACAGCAGCGAATAGGTGGCGAATAAAGTTTGGATGGGGGTTGGACTTTACACAAGGTCAATGATCAGTCCAGTACATGTTGGGGTAAGACCCTCTAAGAATATTACGTGTTTTAATAAGATTGTGCTCATTCTTACAAATGCTGAGGAATATAGCCCCGATCTACTCAATTAACCCCTCAGCCCCTAATTCCAGGAGCCAATCTAGTGAATTTTTGTTGCACTTTTCTCGCATGGGGACTAAACCTTACACCCTGTATGGTCTCAGAGATAGTAGGAACTGCAGATGCTGGAGAATCTGAGATCACAAGGTGTAGAGCTGGATGAACACAGCAGGCCAAGCAGCATCAGAGGAGGAGGAAAGCTGACGTTTCGGGCCTAGACCCTTCTTCAGAAAAGACCCTTCTGAAGAAGGTTCTAGGCCCGAAACGTCAGCCTTCCTGCTCCTCTGATGCTGCTTGGCCTGCTGTGTTCATCCAGCTCTACACCTTGTTAACCCTGTAGGGTCTCACCAACTCCCTGCGTAACTAAAATATGACTGCTTCTTTCTTATGCTTTAAGTTATTTGCAAAATAAGCTCCAATATCGTTTGTTTCCCAATTGCTTGCTGTACCTGCATGTTGGCTTTCTTTGGCTCATGTGCAAGGGCACTCCCTCTGAATGTTAACATTTTCCAAACTCTCACTGGTTAAATCATATTCTGCTTTTTCATGTTTTCCTTCCAAGGACCTTCAGGCTTCCCACATGATATTCCATCAGCCAGCAGTTTCCCACTCACACAATCTGCCTGCATCCCTTTGCAGCCTCCTCGTGTCCTCCTCACGGCTCACTTTCCCCACTCGGTGTGGTCAGCAAACTTGGAAACATTGCAGTCAGTTTCCTCCAATCTATTCCATTGTGGTAAATCATAAATATATAACCGAATCTCAAGTGCTGATCCTGCATTGTTGCATGATCTACAGCTTGTGGCTGTGAATTTGAGCAGCGTCATACAACAGACTTGTGAGGAAGGTGAGAGGTCACGATGTAAAAAGGGTGGCAATGGAGTGGATACAAAAATGGCTGAGTGATAGGAAACAGAGAGCCACAGTCAATAGATATTCTTTGAGCTGTAGCCATGTTGCATTGGAATTTCGCAGGTTCTGTATTGGGACCCTTGCTTATTCTAATAAATATTAATGATCTGGATGTGCAAGGGACAATTTAAAAGTTTGCAAGTGACATGAAACTTAGAATAATTGCAAACGGAGGAGGACAGTGTGGGACTCCAGTAGGACATTGACAAGCAGGAGTGGGGGGGCAAGGTGGCAGAGGAGGCACAATGGAGAGATGTATGAGGTGATGCACAATGGTGGGGAGAACGCTGAAAGACAATATAAAATAGGGGGTTCAATTCTCAACAGGGCAAGGAGCTGAAAGACCTGGGTGTATACGCGCACAGATCATTAAAAGTAGCAGGACAGATGGAGATAGCAGTAAGTAAAACGCAGAGAGTACGAGAGCAGGGAGGTGATGTTGAACCTGTGCAACCTGTGTTTAGGCTAGCATGGTGGCACAGTGATTAGCACTGTTGCCTCACAGCGCTAGGGACCCAGGTTCGATTCCACCCTCGGGTGACTGTGTGGAGTTTGCACATTCTCCCTGTGTCTGCGTGGTTTCCTCCAGGTGCTCCGGTTTCCTCCCACAGTTCAAAGATGTGCAGGCTAGGTGGATTGGCCATGCTAAATTGCCTGTAGTGTTCACGGATGTGTAGATTAGGTGGTTTACAGGGGGATGGGTCTGGGTGGGATGCTCTGAGATTCGGTGTGGACTGGTTGGGCTGAAGGGCCTGTTTCCACACTATAGGGATTCTTCTATGAAGACACTTGTTAGACCAGCTGGAGTATTGTGTACAATCCTGGGGTCACACTGTAGGAAGGATCTGAATACATTGGAGAGAGTACAGAAGCAAATTACAAGAATGCTTCCAAGGCTGAGAAACTTCAGTGATGAGGATAAATTGAGGAAGTTGGAACTGTTCTCCTTGGAGAGAAGAAGGCTGAGAGGAGATTTGATAGAGTTTGTCAAAACCATGAGCAGGCTGGATAGATTAGATGGGGGTGGGGGGTTACTGTTCCTGCTTGTAAAAAGGACAGCAATGACAGGGACAGGGACATAGATTTATGGAGATGTGTGTATTAAGCAAGGGTGATGTGAGAAAAATCTTTTTCACACTGTGAGTAGTTACAGTATGGAATGCACTGCCTAGAAATGTGGTGGAGGCAGATTCAAAATGGGCATTGGATGGTTATTTGGGTGGAACCAGTGTGGGGCAAAAGCTAGATAATTGACCCCAGGTAATGATGCTTGTCTGGAGAGCTGGTGCAGGCATAATGGGCCCAATGGCATTGTTCCACACTGTAACAATTCTGTGACTCTAATTAATTTGAAAATGATGCGTTTATTCCTTCAGCTGAATTTTACACTCCACTGGGGCCAGGTTATCAGGCAGGTAGTGAATAGGTTAAATTGTCTGACCAGTCAACAGGTATAGATCTGGGCATCTGCTTGTCTGCTCTCATTGCAGTTACACCTAAAGCAGGCAGAGGCCAATGCCAAATGTGAAGCCTGGCAGCTTTCACCGCCTGGACTAGTGATGGAGAAAGGGGGTCCGAGCACCCATTGAGGCTCCCTTCCCCAACATTCACCGCGACCATTACTTTTCCCCTCCAACCTCAGTCACCCAGCACCTTCTTCACCTCTGCCCTAGTGGTGCCTGTCAACTGGTCTCAGGTATACCCTCCTACCCCTACTCACCTCAGGTCCAGCTCCTGCCATGATCCTCACTGGGCAACAATTGGACTTCCAACACTGCTCCCAGAGTGGGAGGCATCCTCTACAGATTGAGGCAGAGGGCTGATAAGGGGCAATATATAAATATACTGATCATTAACGGACAAGCAGAGCAGGTCAGTACACTGGGGGATAAAGCTTGCCCCTGACTCTTAAGGCAGTAACAGGGCAGGGAACCAGACCGAGTGTAAAGTTCCACCCTTCCTGTTATCTGTTTTCTGTTTGTTAACTAATCCTCAACCCATGCTTATGTTTACCTCCTACCCCATGAGCTGTAGTTTTATGCAAGATCTCTTTTTGTGTGGCATCTTCTTCAATGATTCATTTTCAAATCAAATTCTTTTTAATTTACGCATAGGATGTGGGCATTTCTGGCCGGGCCAGCATTTCTTGCCCATTCCTATTTTCCCTTGAGAAGATGGTAGTGAGCTGCTTTATTGAGCCGCTGCAGTCCTCCTGCTGTAAGTTGATCCACAATTCTACTGGGGGGTTAGGGGACGTGTTATGACCCACCAACAGTCCATGTAGTTGATGCAGCATTCCCATGCATTTGCTGCCCTAGCCCTTCTTGATCTTAGAAAACACTAGAACCTCTGCTCTGAATTTATATGTTTCTATTTTCGTATTTTTAATTCATTCATGTGACCTCTTTAATTTACTCATGGAATGTGGGCATTCCTGACTGTGTCAGCATTTATTGCCCCTCCCTTGACAAACGTCGGTGAGCTGCCTTCTTGAACTGCTGCAGTCCTTCTGCTGTGGGTTGACCCACAATGCCCTTAGGGAGGGAATTCCGGGATTTTGACCCAGCGACAGAGATGCAACAGCGATACATTTCCAAGTCAAGATGGTGAATGACTTGACGGGGAACCTTTACGTGGTGGTGTTCCCATGTATCTGCTGCCCCTGTCCTTCTAGATGGAAGCGGTCATGGGTTTGGAAGGTGCTGCCTGAGGATCTTGGGTGAATTTCTGCAATGCATATTGTAGATAGTACACACTGCTGCTACTGAGCGTCGGTGGTGCAGGGAGCGAAAGTAGATGTGACATCAATCAAGCAGGCTGCTTTGTCCTAGATGGTGTCAAGCTTTTTGATGGTTGTTGGAGCTGCACAGGCAAGTGGGGGATATTTCATCACAGTCCTGACTTTCATTTTATAGATGGGAGATGGGGAGTCAGGAGGTGAGTCACTCACCGCACTATTCCTAGCCTCTGTGCTCTGGTGGTTGAGGTGAATTGTTTCAATACGTTTCTGGGAAAGATAGGTAAACAGATAAGGAGGAAGGAAATAGGTGAATGCACTGACAGGTTTGATGAAGAGAGGTGGGAAAAGATTCATATGGAGTATAAAAGCTATAGGAGACTCATTGGATCATATGGTGTATGTCTGTATGTGAAATTGCACATAATTAAAGTCAAAAATTACACTGAAAAGTGGGGCTAGAGGTGAACAGAAACAGACGATAATCCTCCCAGCTATTGGTTATACATATCATTCAGCAGAGACATTTATGACTTGACAGAGCAGAATGTATCCTCTAAATGCAGAAAATTGAAGCATCTCTCTGTATCCTCCTGACAGTAAATGTCACATACTCCCCCTCCTCTGCTTCACGATCATGTTTTATCGTCTGCTTGCTGTGACTTTCTATTTATTTTCGAGATGACTTCTGAAACCCAGTACATGGTAAATGCTCCGAAATGGAAATCACTGCCTGCAGATATAACGCTTGTACTTTTGCAACAATGAAGGTTATTGCTTGCTCGGGCTGTAAAACTTCCCCTACAGATCGTAAAACTAATCACAGCCTTAAAGCAGAAATGCCATCTGTCAAGGAAAAACCACAAACAGCTGCCATCTGCAACTCCACTTGGTTCGGTTCTCCATAATCCTTGGAGGTTCAGCCATAGCTTCGCTTGTTGAAGAAGCTGGAAGATTAATTCTCATTGGACAGGGCGCCCCTACTGTGTTGAGGTCAAAGTACCACATCAATGGCAACCAGGAAAGTTGATGTGAGAGAACTGCAGTTGCTGGAGAATCCGAGATAACAAGGTGTGGAACTGGATGAACACAGCAGGCCAAGCAGCATCATAGGAGCAGGAAAGCCTGACGTTTCGGGCCTAGACCCTTCATCAGAAAAGTTGATGTGATTTGATTTGATTTATTGTAGTCACAAGTATCTAAGTACAGTGAAAAGTTTTGCTTTGCGTGCAGTACAGGCAAACCATATTGTACAAAGATCATAGTGTGATTTCACTGAACGAGGAATACAAAGTTATGGCTGCAAAGAAGGTGTGTAAAAAGCAAGACCAACACCACATTTGAAACTTGAGAGTCATAGAGCATGGAAAAAGATCCTTTGGTCCGAATTGTCCATGTTGACCAGGTATCCCAAATTAATCCGGTCCCATTTGCCAGCATTTGGCCCCTACCTCTCTAAACCCTTCCTATTCATATATCCAGGAAGATGCCTCTTAAGTGGTGTAATTATACCAGCCTCCCCCACTTCCTCTGGCAGCTCATTCCATACACGCACCACCCTCCGCGTGAAAAAGTTGCCCCTCAGGTCCCTTTTAAATTTTTCCCTGTCACCTTAAACCTTTGCCCTCTAGTTTCAGACTCCCCCCAACCTGGGGAAAAGTCCTTGTCTATTCACCTGATCCATGCTCCTCACAATTCAGAAATCCAATAACAACAGGGACGAAGATGTTCTTGAACTTGTCGGTACGTGTGTTTAAGGTTTTGTATCTTCTCCCTGATGGAAGAGGTTGGAAGAGAGTACACCCGGGCTGGGAGGGGTCTCTGATGATGTTGGCTACATTTCTGAGGCAGCAAGAAAAGGAGATAGAGTCAGTGGGTAGAAGGTTGGCTTGTGTGATGGACTGGAGAGGAGGTACGATCGAACCCACATATTTGGCAGGAAAGATCAGTAATTGGTGTTAATGAGAAAGACAATGTCTGTGTGGAGTTTGCACATTCTCTCAGTGTCTGCGTGGGTTTTCTCCGGGTGCTCCAGTTTCCTTTGACAGTCTGAAGATGTGCCAGTTAGGTGGACTGGGCATGGGAAGTTGCCCCATAATGTCCAGGGATGTGCAGGCTAGGTAGATTAGCCATGACAAATGTGGGGTTCCAGAGATAGAGTTCAGGTGGGATCCTCTTCCAAGGATCAGTGCAGACATGATGGGCCGAATGGCCTCTTTCACACTGTGGGGATTCTACGATAACTATTATAGAGTTCTGAAAGACCAAGGAAGGTGGTAGGGTTGCTGATATCACTAAAGGCAGAGAAGGACATGGTGTACCGAGCGATAACAGAAGCAAAGATGTGAGAGGGAGATTACATATTGGGGTTGGAGACTAGGAAAAAGGAGTTTCTCCAGATACAATAGCCTTATATGGGACCAAGAGTTAGGGGTTAACAATTGGAAGAAAAATGCTTGGACTTATGAGAGGAAACTACATTTCTTGAAGGCAGCTTCAGTGCTGGAGGAGGTCACTTGAGGACAAAAGGGTTTGGTGAGAACAAGAAGGAATAATGGAGCCATGTAAACCAAGAGATAGTAACTCATGGTTCCTGTTGTGAGAGGATTTTCCTTTCCATTTTGGATGATATAGTGGTGACAGTAATTCCTTTCCTGCTTTGTGAAAGGCCTGGGGGTTGTGATCTCTGGTTATGTCAGAATGAATGGAAATCTATGCTTGTGCAATGGAATTGTCAGCGACTCATTGGCTAGAACTCAGTAATGAGAGGAGAAGGATATTGAAAAATAAGTAAGAAACAGAGATAGAGGAGACAGAGTGGAAGGGAATCCATGTATTAGATAAAACAATGATGAGACACCGAACATGATTGGAGAGAAAGCAAGATAACCATGAACCTGCAGGGTGTCAGCGTATTCAGAGATTGTCAAAAAGACAATGGTGACAGCAAATTTAGAGGATTCCCCAAAGTTGATCTCTCAAGGAACAGACACATTGATTATCATGGAAAAGGTGCAAACTTTCAAAGCCATGGATTGAGAGTGAACAAAGGAGTAGGTTAATGAATGGGAAAGAGCACCTTTCTTCCGGCTGTAATATTTTCTTTTATTCACTCGGGGGACATGGGCATTGCTGGTTGGCTGGAATTTATTGCCCATCCCTAGCTGCCTTTGAACAGAGTGGCTTGCCAGACCATTTCAGAGGGCAGTTGAGAGTTAACCACATTGCTGTGGATCTGGAGTCACATGTAGACCAGATCAGGTAAGGATGGCAGTTTCCTTCCCAGAAGGACATTACTGAATCAGATTTTTTTTTCCAACAATTGACAATGGTTTCCTGGTTATCAGTAAGTAGATTCTTAAATCCAGTTTTTTTTTATTGAATTCAAATTCTACCAGCTACCATGGTGGGATTCAAACCCAGGTCCCCAGGATATGAGAGATAGTAGGAACTGCATATGCTGGAGAATCTGAGATAACAAGGTGTAGAGCTGGATGAACACAGCAGGCCAAGCAGCATCAGGGGAGCAGGAAGGCTGATGTTTCAGGCCCGAAACAGCAGCCTTCCTGCTCCTCTGACGCTGCTTGGCCTGCTGAGTTCAGCCAGGTCTACACCTTGTTATCTCCCCAGGACATGAGCTGAGTTTCTGGATTAATAGTCTAACAATAATCCCACTAGGCCATCACCTCACCACGAGGAAGGAAAGCCCTGACCTTTCACACACAGTCATGAAAGGTGGACCATAAGGAGGATTAAAGATCAAAGGCATGGGATAGTGTTAAATACAGGGGTGCATATCTCAAGGATAAACATTACCATTAGAACTGGAGATTCAATTAGAATCAAGAGCATTCTATGAAAAAAACACAGGTAGCTTTTTAAGAGTTTGTTTCCATTCCATTAATCTAAGTGATGTCCTAGCAGTCACTGCATTGTCAGTTTGCCAGTCATTCTGTCTCCATTAAATAGTGTTTCATATTTCTGTTAATCGTCCGCCATGTGTCATCCAAGATATAGTTGATGTATCACCGCTCACAAGCAACAGCTAGAGATGGAGTAAGGGCCAAGAGGAGAGGCTGACAGGGGCTGTTGGACTGCCAGGAGCTAATCGCGAAGAATGGATGGGGCTTAGCTGGCAGAGTGGCTACAACATGTGCCCATGTGAGTAGACTGGGAGAGGAGGTTTTTATAATTCTTTCACAGGATGTGGGTGTCACTGGCAACATTACAGCAAGCCCAGAGCAGAAACACTAGCATGGGAGTGAGATGGTTTATTCAAATGGAAAGCAGGTTGCTCCTTTGAGTTGTGCCTTTTGTACCTCATTTCAACCCTAACCGTCCAGGCCTAATATGCCAGGCTTGGTTGAACATACTTCTCCCACAACTACAGCTGGGAACTGCACTGGAACCTCACATGAGCCTCCCAATGTCCCAGCGTGGTGGGGCCATTACTGACCCGTGGAAAGACACTGTCACTGGAGATGGTCACTGGGTGGAGTTTTGATTTGGATGAATAATGGATAGGTCTCAATGGGATCACACTCTGGAGATCTGTCTCGATTGTTGTTCAGAATTTTAAACAGGCCCTAACCCCGCCTACTCCTCCACTCTACCATTTCCACCAGGGAGGCCACAAGCAGATGCTTTATCTAAAGAAAGGTGGAGGCGATTTGGGGAGGATGGTCAGGGAGAGAATCCTGATAAAAACCCTCTTCATGATCCAGGCAGCTGTCTCCCTTGGAATTATCCATTATTCTTACATCCAGTGATCTCCAAATCACGGGCAAATTAAGAGACCTCAAGTCCCTGTGAGCACAGGTAGAGCCTGAATCTTGCATATTTTTAGGTTTATATAACATAGAGTGAATTTGTTAATTCCATCTCCCAATCTGGAGCTCTGCATACCAGGATTATCAAACACACTGCTTAGCAAGAGCCACCAGACTGTTCTCAAATAAAAGTAGATGGTTGTGGTTGTTGGAGGTCAATCATCTCTGCAGGCGTTCCTCAGGGTAATGTCCCAGGCCCAATGATCTTTGGCTGCTTTATCAATGACCTCCCTCCATCATGAGTCAGAAGTGGGGATGTTCGCTGATGATTGCACACCAGCAAGGAATATTGTTATGAGTAACTCACCTCCTGACTTGCCAAAACCTGTCCATCGCCTACTAGGCACAAGTCAGGAGTGTGATGGAGTACTCCCCATTTGCATGGGGATGGGTGCAGCTCCAACAACACTACAGAAGCTTGACACTATCCAGGACAAAGCAGCCCACTTGATCAACTTTTAACACTACCACTGATGTTGATTAACCATACCGTGTACCATTTACAAGTTTTATTGCAGTAACTCATTAAAGCAGGGTGGCTCAGTGGTTAGCACTGCTGCCTCACAGTGCCAGGAACCTGAGTTTAGTTGCGGAGTCTGTGTGGAGTTTGCACATTTTCCCCGTGCCTGCATGGGTTTCCTCCGGGTGCTCCGGTTTCCTCCCACAGTCCAACGATATGCAGGTTAGGGTGGATTGGCCATGGGAAATTGCCCGTAGTGTCCAGGGATGTGCAGGATAGGTAGGTTAGTCATGGGAAATGCAGGGTTACAGGGATCGGGTGGGTCTGGGTGGGAATGCTCTTCAGAGGATTGGTGTGACTCAATGGACTGAATACCCTTCTTCCACTCTGAAGGGATTCCATGAAGCTCCTTAGACAGCACCTTCCAAACCCATGACCACATCCATCTAGAAAGACAAGGGCAGCAGATACATGGGAACACCACCCCTAGCAAGTTCCCCTATGAGCCACTCGTCATCCTGACTTGGAAATTTATCACCGTTCCTTCCCTGTCACCAGGTCAAAATCCTGAAACTTTCTTCCTGGCAGCATTACATGTTCTTACACAATGTGGACTGCAGACATTCAAGAAGGCAGCTCATCACCACCTTCCCCAGGGCAATTAGGGAGAGGTAACAAATGATAACAATGTTCACATCCCAGAAACCAATTAAATCAAGACCTTGCAACACTTAATTTCCCGGAATTATGCCCACTTCAATCTTCTTTTCGTCAATCAAAACACATTGTGCTCCATGGTCCTTCCTTGAACCCTCCTCAAGATACCATTGTCCTTTGGAAAAAGAGAAGTGGACTCAGTATCAAAGATACAAAGAAGCTGCACACACTTTCTCCAGGGCTTCTGCAATGTTTCCAATAAATTCATAAATTTTGGTGCAGTGTCTGGTCACAGTGCCTGGTGTAGTGTCAGGTTTATTGTTTAGTCAAAGTGTCTGGTTAAGTGTCTGGTCACAGTGTGTGGTCACAGTGTCATGTCACAGTATCTGGTGCAGCGTCTGGTGTCGTGTCTGGTGCAGAGTCTGAAGTAGTGTGTGAAAGCAGAAATGCGGAAGGATGAGGGTGAGACACAGGGGTTAGGAGAGTAAGGAAGTGGTTCAGGACTCCCCCTGTACAGTTTGCACATCCTGCCTGCTAACAGGATGATGATGTTGTATGTCATTGGGAGGTGCATCAAGCAGGAACACACTATCACCCTGAACACCCTTCAATGTGAGATGACTCAGGACTGTTGGCTCATCCAGGCAGAATAAACTCTCCTCTATGGGGCTCAGCAGATGCTGACATCCTGTTATATGCTCGACTGCGACTTGTGGTTAGATACAACCCTAGCATCGAAGAGAGCAGACCTCCTCAGCTGGGGAAGGATGTTCTGGTAATGGAGGGAGTGCAGACTGATTCCTAGAATGACAGGTCTGATGCATGAAGAGAGACTGGCATTTAGAAAAATGAGGAGGGGTTCTCAGAGAAACCTACAATGTTCTAACAGGAATGGACAGAGCAAACACAGGAAGGATATTCCCAATGAGCGGGAAGTCCAGAACCAGGGAGTCACAGTCAAAGGATACGGGGTAGGCCATTTAGGACTGAGATGAGGAGAAATGTCTTCACCCAGAGAGTGGGGAGCCTGTAGAATTCTCCATCACGTAAAGTAGTTGAGGTCAAAACATTGAGTGTTTTCAACGAGGAGTTAGATAGCGGTCTTGGGGCTGAAGGGATCAAAGGGTATGTGGAAGAATGTGGGCACAGAGGATTGAGTTGGATGATCAGCCATGACCATACTGAATGGAGTAGACTCAAATGGCTGAATGGTCTCCTCCTGCTTCTATTTCTGATTTTTCTATGGGACAGCATTGGTGAACATGTTGCACACTAATTGGCTAACCTGCCTAACAATACGGTGCATATGGGAGATGCAAGGTTTGGGTGTTAGGCTGGTACCATTGGGATATGTGTGAGGATGAGGTGGGGAATTGATTGGCTGATCATTGAATGAATGGCGGTATGTTCTGTTGAGTGATGCATGAAGTCAGCTGCTGGTGGGTGATGGCATTTGAAGGTCCATTCACTGACCTTGACTACTCATGATAAGTCATTGAATGTTTTCATAGTACTGCGGCCAATTCCTTGTGACTGGACATCTCGAATCCCCCTCCCTGAACTCATTCCCTTCACAGTGGGTGTTTTGAGAGTTTTCTGGCTGCCAAAGGAAACCTCCATCTTTCCTCCTGGGGTGCAACATTGAAACTGGGAGTCCTCTCTCTGACTTGTTGCTCCCATTGTCTTCGAAGATTTTCAGAAAACAGTTCCTGCTGCTTCTGAATGCATGTCTCCTCAAAGAGATGAAGAATTGCCAGTGAACTGGAACGTGCTCTCGCCAGACTCAGTGGTTGGGGACTCCTATCGAGTGAGCTTTCAGCCAGCAGTGTGACTATCACTGGGCGGGTGCAGCCTGGGTCACCTCAACTGGGCACTTGGCCAATTGTGCAGAGGGATCCCTGTGCCCAATGACGGAACAGCTTGAACAACTATCACTAAGAGCCCAGCCTCGCCAGAAGATCCCACTGGCTAATTCATATTCTCGAACCACCATTCAACTTGGCCAGCAAACTCCCCGTTCGCTACAGCTGCTTCTAACTTCTCAGGCATGGTACAGTCTGAAAATCTCTGGTGAAATCTCAAGGGCACATTATTCACCCGCCAGCTCTTTCAACCATTAAGTTAGCTCTTTCCGCCAACATATTCTGTTAGATTTGTCAGGAATGATTGATCGCTTTCCAAGCCTGTGTTGACTATGCCTTTTATCAACTTGTGGGGGACCTAGCTGGTATAATGAGTGAGGGCATGATGCTGACCAACACTGCAATCCAGCAAGCCTGAATTCTCTGATTGAATATTGAGGTATCTGATTGTACTCAAATACAATTCCAGTATTTAAGAGCCTTCTAGAAATATAACATGGTGTGCTGACTCATTACCTTCCTTAGACTGCTCCTTGAGGCTTTTCTTAAACAGTAAATTTTCAAAGGTTACGTTTCCAACACGAGGTGATGTCGTACCTGTGCCAGGTCACTACCCTGGAGCTATAGGCTCCAGTCTCACCAGAGCAACTGGTGGGATTTAAATTCAATCAACAATGTCTGGAACAGAAAGGTGGCATCAGTCATGGTGACTGTGATGACCATCATCAATTGTTATAAAAACCCATCTGGGCCTTTAGGGAAGGAAACTGCCATCCTCACCCGGTTTGGCCTACACGTGACTCCAGACCCACAGCAATGTGTTTGACCCTTTGCAATAGCTGAACAACCCATGGAGTTCAAGGGCAATTAGTGATGTGCAATAAACATTGGTCTTGCCAATGATGGCTCAGCTCATTAAACGAGTGTCAGTTCCACTGAATGGACATTCCTGAAGTGTGTGTGTGTGTGTGTGTGTGTGTGTGTGTGTGTCTGTGTGAGTGTGTGTGTGTGTGTGAGTGTGTGTGTGACCATGTGTATGACTACATGTGTGTGTTTGTGCATCTCAGAGTTTGTGTGAGTGTATCTGCATGTTTATGTATGTGTGTGAGTGTGTATCTGTGTGTGTATTAGTGTGTGTGTGTGTCTATGTGAGTGTGTGTCTGTATGTGAGTCCATGTCTGTGTTTTTTGTGTGCCTGTGTGTGTGTATATGTGCATATCTGTGTGTGTGTGTGTGTATGCATGTCTGTGTATGTGCCTACATGTATTTGTGTATGTCTGTATGTGTGTGATTGGCTGTGCGCGTCTCTGTCTGTGTGTGACTATGTGTGTGTGTTTCTGTGTGTGTGCGTGTTTCTGTGTGTGTGTGTGTGTGTGTGTGTGTGTGTGTGTGTGTCATATTAAAGTTTGATATAAAATTTCAGCAGGGAAGGTTCCACACCAAGAATACCCTTTGGAGAATTGACCCTCCCAGGGGACTGCTGGCATTGAAGACGAAAATTTGACAGTGAGGATCATAGTGTGTTCAGAGGATGAGAGGAGGAAGTCTATACCCCAGCTTCCCAGTGCTCCTGGCTGTTTACAACTGCAACATTAGTAAGAGCATGAAGCAAGCAGTGAGAGAGCCTTCACACATAAAACCTCTGCTCACAACAACAACACCAACCAATATTTACGTAGCACCTTGAACATAATGAAATGTCCCGGGGGCCTCACAGGGTCTATCATGTGATTTTTTTGATCATATGACATGAACCTTAGGGTGTTGCAATGTATTTTAATAGCCAATTTTCACACAGCAAGATCCCACAAACAGCCAGGGGGTAATAACCTGATAATGTTCTAGGACAACATTCTGGTCCTGCGGGATAAATAGCGACAGGGACACAGGAAGGAGTTCTCTCCGATTCTTTGAATAGCCCCATGGATTCAGAGTCACGGGCCTGGGCGGGCAGCGAAGAGTTCGACTGCAGGAAATAATTTTTGAGGTGAAAATGTTGCAGGGCTGTGAAAGGATCTGAAAACTGAAATAAGGATTTGAAGCTGAGCATGAGGGAGTTGGTGTGGGATTAGAGATGAGCGGGATACAGACTATTATGTAGGTCATGGAGTTGTGGTGTTTGTGGACACGGGCATGTTGGCAAGGACAGCTGAAACAAGTGGTAATAATGTTGTCATTGGCCCGTTGTGTAAAATAGTTGATGTGAGATCAGAATCCCAGTGTACGTTTCTCCAATTTATTCTCTTGACCAATGTCAATGTAACTGGCCTCTTCCTCACACCTGGAGTCTGCAGCTAACCAAGGCTCAGTCAATGCTTCACCATGGGAGGGAGCTAGCTGTAGGTGAGGTGCATCACTGGACAGGACTCAGGATTTGTAACTAAGCCTAAGGTTGACCAGGATGTTAAGGTAGTGTAATGTTTCACACACAGCCAACCAAGGCTTCGCATAACAATTACACCATTACGTCAGGAGCGTCTTAATATCCCAACCAGCCTGAGGGAATCCAGGGAATATTGCAGATGGAGTCTGTGATGGGGGAGCTGTGATTGTGGTGGCAAGTCAGGGTTGAGGCTGAGGGCTTTGTTGCTCAAGCAGGCCTGGGTATCAGGCAAGTGAGCTGGCACAGTCCTTCACGCTTTTAACTTCCACACCCGTGGCCAACGCTCTCCTGATAGATACTAAAAGCCTTTCATGACTTCCAGACCTTCCATAGCAAGTCAGGTCATAGAATTCCTGCAGTGTGCAAGTAGGCCATTCAGCCCATCGAGTCCACACCGACCCTCCAAAGAGCATCCCACCCTAACGCTGTACCCTGCATTTCCAATGGCTAACTCACCTAGCCTACACATCCATGGGCATTATGGACAATTTAGCACCAAACCTGGACATCTTTGGACTGTGGGAGGAAACCGGAGCGCCAGGAGGAAACCTACGCAGACAGAATGTGTAAACTCCACACAGACAGTCACTTGAAAGTGGAAGCCCACCCAGATCCCTGGTGCTGTGAGGCAGCAGTGCTAACCACTGAGCCACCGTGCCACCCCAAATAGTCAAATGAAGTACAGTAGTTTTGAATTGTGTTCACGTACTAACATAGGAAACATGGCTACCAATTTGACCACATTGTCATAGAGACCAAAACACCTGATGAATCTGGATGTAAAGCATGTGAAACATCAAGAATGGTGCAGCATTTGGGGCGGCACAGTGGCTCAGTGGTTAGCACTGCTGCCTCACAGCGCCAGGGACCTGGGGTTGATTCCAGCCTCGGGTGACTGTCTGTGTGGAGTTTGCATATTCTCCCTGTGTCTGTGTGGGTTTCCTCCGGGTGCTCTGGTTTCCTCCCACAGTCCGAAGATGTGCAGGTTAAATGGATTGGCCATGCTAAATTGCCCGTAGTGTTCAGGGAAGTATAGATTAGGTGGGTTACAAGGTGATGGATCTGGGTGGGATGTTCTGAGATTCGGTGTGGACTTGTTGGGCTGAAGGGCCTGTTTCCACACTGTAGGGATTCTAAGCTTTCTAAAGAAACAGATGCCCTTGGCATGATTTTGTGTACCATATGATAGAGTGTAACTTTAGACCAGAAGAGACCTTATAGATGACTTAGCACAGTGTAATAAATAAGGATATTACTGAATGACTGCAGTTATTGCATCAACGTGATATTTTAGTGGGGAATTAAAGTTGAATCTGAACTAGATTTTAGGAGGTTCACGCAATGCCACAAATCCATGGCCCCAAATAGAGACAGGCCTGTCATTACCCTGCTCCCTCAATTGGACACGTTGTGCAAGGGGAGGAAGTGGGCAGTTTATACGCCAAAGGAAAATCAGTAGCCTCCAGTACATATCGCTTGGAAAGGTAAATTGCATTTGCTGGTTCACTTTGGGATTGAGCATTTGTGGGATTAACTTGCAAAAGGGCCTTTAACACAATTCAGGTGAAGATGATGGAATACATTAAGTGCATGAATGGCAATGCAAAGTGATGGCAGATTGTTTGCAGAAAATACAGATGTCAAGTTTTAAAGTAATGAAAGCTGTGTAATTAAAGATAGCCACGGGAGACTGGCAAACAGCTTTAGCTGGTCATTCAGCCTAGGTTACATTTGGCAGGCGTCCAGGATTATGCTTTTGGTTGTCCTCCCCTAACGCAGCTCCTAAAGGACAAACTGGATGTTGATTTGGATTTTAAGTTGCTGCAAACACAGAGAATATGTAACTTTAGGGGTCATAACTATGCCAATGGCTGCCACTTTGCTATTAGTTATAATTGAAGCAATCTTTTACTTAACATGCAGAGGGGAAGTGGTAGGTACACAGCAGGCATTCACCTCAATATTCACTCAGGAGCAGTCTCTTCTGAACTTTGATTCTGCTGTGTATGATTCTGGGATTCATTAGATTTTGGGAAGATTCAATAGACACTTTTGTAATTGGTTTAATATTGAACAGTAACTGCTTGTTGAAGTGTGCTGCTGTGTTAGCTTGACACAGGCAAATGATACAGCACAGAGCAGCCTTGCAACAGCTGCTGAGTCCAGTACCTCCACTCGAGACTACACGGTGCTGAATTGGAGATGTACCTCAGAGGGCTCCATTGCCAAACCCTGCCAAATTCAACCCAAGTCAATTAACTTTCTTTATTCCACGGAATGTGAAGGTGACAGGCTCTAAGGGACGTGACTGTGCGATGTCTTCAGTGTTCCATCAATAAATGGCCGCTTCGTTCCTCTTCTTTTGCTTACTAGCGATGTTCCATTTTGTTATCAGGTTTATCAGTTTAGGATGAAAAATGCTCATGTTGGATCAGCCTAGACACCAAAGGGACAGAACTTGAACAGCTTAAATAGTTGTAACTTCCCTTATGACCTTCATATACTTTTTTTTTATATTTATCCATCTTTATGTGGGCAATATTCCTTTTAAATTGTGAAGCATACTGAATGCCCGTGACTTATTTAATTAATGGAACATTCATTTTGTGTGGATTGGGCCTAATGTTGAACAGTATTGAAGACAAAGCCCCCTCTGCACTCTGAAATGAAAATGACACGTGAGATGGAATTTTACAAATTGTGTGTGTCTGTTTGATATCTTGACTCCGAGATGGGCACATTTTGAATTCTCTTACACATCCTTAATTGCCCACAGGGCAGTTATGAATCATAGAATTCCTACAGCATGGAAGCAGACTACTTGGCCCACTGAGTCCACACTGACCCTCTGAAGAGCATCCCACCCAATCCCCGTAACCCTACAATTCCCATGGCTAACCCACCTAGCCTGCACATTCTTGGACACTATGGGTAATTTAGCACCTAACCTGTACATCTTTGGACTGTGGGAGGAAACCGGAGCAAACCCACGCAGACATGGGGAGAATGTGCAAACTCCACACAGACAGCCACCCGAGGGTGGAATTGAATGCAGGTCCTGTGAGGCAGGGGTGCTAACCACAGAGCCACCATGCTGCCCCAAGTTCACGTGTGGCCCTGATCAGGTGAAGATGGCATGTTTCCTTCCCTATATGGCATTAGAGAACCAGATGGGCTTTTAAAACAATGATTAGGTGCTTGCCATCAGCATATTTTTGTAGCTAATTCAAATTTCACAGTGTGAGACTTGAACCCATGTCCCTACAATATTTGGTGTTGGATTGCTAGCCCAGTGAGGTTACCATTACAGCACTGCCTTCCCCCACCCCAAGCTTTGGCTTTTACTTTTGCAACGTCAGGACATACCAATGTACATCACATCTAATCAAATGCTTCTGGAATGCAAGAAATCCGAAAACGTTCTGGATGACAGAATCTGGTGCCTCAAATGCCTCAAAATAGAACTTCCGTACGACCAATAAGCATCATTTCCAGCTGTTACTCTGGGCTTTGTTCACTGCTTTTTCATTCTGGCAACACAGCAATTAGTACACAGATAGATCCCACAAAAACCAGATACAGTGATGTTGATTGAGGGTTGAATATTCACCAGATCATCAGGAGGACTCCCTTCCTCCTCTTCGAATAGTATATATGGGACTTTAATATTCACCGAAGGGAGGAGATGGGCCCTCATTCGAACATATTGTTTGAAAGTCCGTGTCTCTGAAAGGGCAACTCATTCAACACCATGTTGCCCTGGGTTTCAAGCTAATGTTTTGAGCATGCAATCTGAGCCAACAATGTCCAGACTTGGATGTAAGCCACCTGGCCACACAGTTCTATTGTAATGCAGAGGTGACATAGGAGGTGGACATGGTGGTGTGATGCAAGCCTTGGCATCTCTGCCAGCACCAGGGTCTGGGCAGGGACCACCAAGGTTGACCTTCCTGCCCCACTGCCAACTGAAGGAGCGTCATAAGATTCTCCACCCATTGCCATTGGGATTGAGCCAATGACAATCAGATCCATCAACAAAGCTGCACACACTACAGGTCAAACTGTGTAGACAGCTTGGCACTTTGGTGGAGGGGCCATGTCCCTTGGCTGAAAGCAATCAGTGCCTGATGTCGGGAGAGGGATGTGTCCACCAGCAGCAATCTTTGACCACACGCATGCCCTCATCTTTTCTCACTCTCCCCACAACACCTCGAACCTCAAAACCACAGCCTCCTATTCCCCCTGCCCACAGTCTCACATCCCACATGGACACACCCAAACAAATCAACACCTTACACTCTGGTCCTCTTGCCCTGGAGAACCTTCTGGAAGCAGCCTCCACCTTTTGGCGTTGGCAAGCCTGAGCGGGTGTCCATCTCTGATTGGTTGGAGGTGCTAACTAGTAGGGCTTATCACTGAACAAATCCCATTGGAGGCCTCACCAGTGCCTGGTTAGATTTGATGAGCCTTCCCTGGAGGAAGCAGTAGCTCTCCAGCCAACTGACCACATTTTCATCACCTCAGAATGCTTCCACCCTCATAAACATTTGAAGTGAGGGTAGATGGTTTACGCCATTTCTTAAAATCTAATTGACCTTAGTCACAGGTCAACCGAGGAGGTTACAGACTCAATAACCTGGTGGAGGCTTTTCTCAATTTCCTGAGGTGATTTGTGACAGGAATAGGAATTATTAGAGGGAAAATCTAAGGTAAGTGGTCAAAGGTTAGACTTTTGTAAACTTCTCCCATTTTCAAAAAGGCAGCAAATGTAACTTCTTTATCGTGACCATAACCTGCTGACCATGAGCCAAAGGATTTTTGAGGTTTCTCTGCTGTGTTGAATGAACGCATTCTCTAAAGAGCCCTGTAGAGCTGAGACCTTCTGCTCGCTGTATCCTGTGAACAGCCAGGCACTCAAAGAAATGCTGGCTCTGAGCTTGAGGCAGTGGGACATTTAGTCCTCATTACCAGTAAACTAGTATTTTTAATCATAGGGTCATACAGACGTGTAGCATGGAAACAGACCCTAGTAAAGGAATGAAACATCTGCTATCAAACGTCCCAGTTCGGCGAACACACCAGCATCTACAACCAGCACCTGAGCTACAAATATCCACTCAAATCCTGAAGTGTCACCCCTGCCAACTTGACCATGCCACTGTCATCAACAAATTTTTCAGATAGCCTCCTCTTTATAGTTCATGGCTGGTTTAATTTCCAAATCTACTGATGGCAATGCTCCCAGAGTTCAGACCCTTCTGTCCAACTTGTCTGTGCCGACCAGATATCCGAAATTAATCTAGTCCCATTTGCCAGCATTTGGCCCAAATCCCTCTAAACCCTTCCTATCCATATACCCATCCAGATGCCTTTTAAATGTTGTAATTGTACCAGCCTCCACCACTTCCTCTGGCCAGCTCATTCCACACACACACCACACCCTTAGGTCCCTTTTCAAGCTTTCCCCTCTCACCTTAAACTTTTGCCTTCTACTTTTGGACTCCCTTACCCTGGGGAAAAGACCTTGACCATTCGCCCTAACCATGCCCCTCATGATTTTATAAACCTCTATAAAGACACCCCTCGGCCTCTGATGCTCCAGGGAAAATAATCCTAGCCTGGTCAGCCTCTTTCTATAGCTCAAAACCTCCAACCCCAGCAACATCCTTGTAAATCTTTTCTGAACCCTTTCAAGTTTAACATCTTTCCTACAGCAGGAAGACCAGAATTGCACACAGTATTCCAAAAGTGGCCTAATCAATGTCTCATACAGCCTCAACATGACCTCCCAACTCCTATACTTAATGCATTGACTATTAAAGGCAATCATACCAAATGCCTTCTTCACTATCCTGTCTACCTTTGACTCCACCTTGAAGGAGCTATGAACCTGCACCCCAAGGCGCAACCTCTTTAGACATGTCACCTCCACAGTGAGGTAAGATTTTAACTGGCCCAGAGGTTAAGAAAATGATCACTACATCTCAAGGACCTGGATATCAGTAAACTATTCACTACTTAATTAACTGGTGAGCATCGTGTCATTAGATTGGATTAAAAACAACTAAAATAAGGCACATTAGTTCACCTGATTTCAGGAATGGATCTGAACTCTGGGAGCATTGCCGTCGGTAGATTTGGAAATTAAACCAGCCATGAACTATAAGGAGGAGGCTATCTGAAAAATTTGTTGATGACAGTGGCATGGTCAAGTTGGCAGGGGTGGCACTTCAGGGTTTGAGTGGATATTTGTAGCTCAGATGCTGGTGTGTTCGCCGAACTGGGACGTTTGATAGCAGATGTTTTGTCCCTGTACTAGGTGACATCCTTAGTGCTGTGGAGCTTCCTATCTTATGTCTTGTGCCTGTTCAAATTTATATGGTCTGATTTTTGCTGTTTCTGGTAGATGCTGGTTCCACCTGTGCATTGTAGTGGTCGGTACATTGGGTCTAATTCAATGTGTTTGTTGATGGGGTCCGCGGATGAACGCCAAGCCTCCAAGAATTCCCTGGCAGCCCTCTGTTTGGAGTGTCCTATGATACTAGCGCAGTCCCAGTTGAAAGTGTGGGTTTTGCACATTCTGAAGAGATGAAAATCCTGCTGCATACTCCTGAGGCTATAAACCACTCATTCTGCTTGTCCCAGCTATGAATATGGAGGAAACCATGCATCTAATGCAGATGAGCCTGAAGTGAGATTGTGTCTGGGCACTCGTGAAAAGTACACAAACAAACTTCCATGTAGAGACAATTCACAGGTAATATCGGATCTTAACGTCTAGCTGTGTGCAAAATTCGGAAAGCAGATTAACCTCACAGCAGGTGACAACTGAACTGTTTATTGTCACCAGTCACATTTTATTTGATTTAAATGGTTTAACTTTTGTTGCAAATTATGTTAGGAAATGGTGGGTTTTCTT
Organism: Ginglymostoma cirratum; assembly: GCA_024137785.1. Taxonomy (NCBI): domain Eukaryota; kingdom Metazoa; phylum Chordata; class Chondrichthyes; order Orectolobiformes; family Ginglymostomatidae; genus Ginglymostoma; species Ginglymostoma cirratum. Next base: position 49,618,767 of record JAHRHZ010000139.1, on the reverse strand, counting down.
TGCAAACAAAAAAATAGTCATCATTTTGTTCATGATTTTTGGATGGAATTTTAAGATTTTTGTCCTGATTTGATGAAAGCATTTTCACAACGCTTACTAAAAAAATTTTTAAAAATGAAACTAAAGCTACATCTACCCCTTCTTAGTACACAAAAAAAAATCAAAATAGAAATTAGAGGTAACGCAGTGTGGAGCTGGAGGAACACAACAGGCCAGGCAGCATCAGAGGAGCAGGAATGTTGATGTTTCAGGTTTGGACCTTTACTCCCCAACCCAAAAATTCAACTTTCCTGCTCCTCTGATGCTGCCTGGCCTGTCGTGTTCCTCCAGCTCCACACTGTGCTGTCTCTGACTCCAGCATCTGCGGTTCTTGCTATCTCCAAAATAGAAATCAAATTTAAAGTTATACATTGGATCATAGAATCCCTACAGTGCGGAAGCAGTCCATTTGGCCCATCAAGTCCACACCAACACTCCAAAGACCATCCCACCCAGACCCACCCTTCCTATCCTATCCCTGTAACCCTGCATTTCCCATGGCTAACCCCTCTAGCCTGTACATCCCAGATACTATGGGTAATTTAGCATGGCCAATCTACCCTAACCTCTACATCTTTGGATGGCTCCTAACACTCTTTGTGGAAGAAACATTCTTCCAAGATCCCATGAATTTCTACTAAAAAGAATCAATTTGGAACATAGCCTTGAGCTGTCTCCCATTCCACGCCTTTCAGAAGGTTACTGACCTGACTAAGCTGTACTGTGTATCACAGCTCTCACTGGGGCATCAAGGAGTGGAAGGTAACTCTCCCACTCAGAGAAGCAGATAATTAGGAGATCTATGACAACAGAGGGTGTACCTGCAAAACCAAATACTCTGCATCAATCTTTGTCAAGGTATGAGATGTTTCCAATGTTGTGGTGGAAAAGGAGCTAGTCCAACAGGGGTAAAGCATTGAGAAGGAGGGGGTAATTGGAAAGCTGACTGCAGTTAAAGTTGATAAGGCACCAGGTGCATATGAACTTGACAAGTTTGGCCAGGAAGGATAGAAATACAGCATGTTATTTAAATGGATTTTAGATTTCAGAATGAGGTAGTGCAGAGAGATCTGAGTGTCCCAGTACATGAATCACACGAAGTTAGTATTCAGGTACAGCAAGTGGCTCGGAAGGCAAATGGAATGCTGTCATTTATGTAATGTTGAACTTTAACCTTCATTTATTTTCTAATTTATACTTAAGATTTTGTACCTAAGGAACACTTTCCTAAGATGGTGCTGCAAATGGCAACTTTGAACACCTTCCACTGTATTCCTGAGTACATGTGACAATAAAACCGAATTTGAATTTTAATTTTATTGCTTGGGGAATGGAATATAAAAGTCAGGAAGTTTGACTGGATCTGTACAGGATCTTGTGAATTGAATTGAATGCAATTGAATGAGCTTTATTGTCACATGGACTTAAATAAGTACAGTGAAATGTTGATAAGTTGCCACTTACAGCACCATCTTAGGCACAAAGGTACCTGGATACAGTCGAGATAAGATGTGAGATCACATCTGGAAAATTGTTTAAGGTTCTTGTCTCCTTGTTTGTAAAAATGATGCAATTTCTATGGAAGCAGTTCAGAAAAGTTTCACTTGCCTGATCTGGTCTGCTTTGAAGAAAGATTTAACTGTTTAGAAGTTTAGAAGAATGAGAGGTGATCTTTACTGAAATATATAAGACCCTGAAGGACCTGAACAGGGTAAACACCCAGAAGATGTTTCCACTTGCAAGTGAGACAAAAATGTAAATCGTTTCAGAATAAGCAGAGATGAGAAGAAGATTAAAAACCTTATTGAATGGCAGAGCAACCTCAAAGGGCAAGAGCCTTCCTCGTGTTCTGAGGTCATGTGTTCCAGGACTAGATGTGATGCATCAATAATACTGAAGGAAGAAGAGGTAGAAATTACAGGGGTATTAGCATCTTCCAATTTTGCTTAGAATGGTACCAGAGACCTGGAGACTTCAGAATGCCACATTTTTATTCAGTAAAGCTTACAAGGATCGAACCCAGCAACTACAGATCAGCCAGAGAGTGGTGAGAAAACTTTGATCAATGTCAATCCAGGACCACAGTTAGTTGGAGAATCTGGGTGGGTTGGGGGAAGCCAGCATGAATCTGTTAAATACAAACCATGTTTAACTAAGTTGAGGAGGTAGGTGGGAGGATTCGCTTCTAGAATGCTTTCAATAGTTGCTACACAACGGGCTTGTCAGCAAATGTTGAAATCCATTAAATAAAATGGGTAGCGACAGCATTGATAGGATGTTGGCCAAGTGACAGGGAACAGAGGAGAAGTGATTTTTCCCAACTGCAGAGTGGCGTTGTCATATATTTATTGATATATATTCATGACCCAAGCTCAGGTTGTGCAGGCTACAATTTCAAAATTTGCAGAATGCACAAAACTTAGAACTGTGAAATGTGGTGGGGTTAGGGACAGTTTCAAAAGGACGTGCAGTCTGATGCAAAGAGTGGACATATAGTGACGCAGAAAGGTGGGAAGTGATATACTTTGGTCGGAAAAATGAGCAGAGTTAATATTAAATTAAAAAAAGTACAATTTGAAAAGGGATGCAGAAGCAGAGGGACCTGTAGGTTCACATAAACTACTGAAAATGGCAAGATACATTGAGAAAATGGTTATTAGGGTGTAAATAGAACTTCATAAATAGAGGCATTGAGTATGAAGGTAACTAATTTATGACGAAGCAATAAAACGCACTGATTTGGCCACAGCCAGAGTATCAGGCAGAATCTTCCAGCTCCAGAGGCAAAAGGCTTGGACGGCAGAAAGGAAGCTTTATTTGATGTGGTGCTTGTGTTCCAGAACCCCACCACCTTCTTCCTCTTGACTAGAAATGAGAGCCAGGCTAGATATCTTCACATGAAGGTCACACCTAAACTGCTCCCCTCTCCCAATATGTTGGCAAACCCTTACTCGGTCACTTAATGACCAGTTAACAGCCTATTTTCACCAGGCCTCTACTTAATGCAGTTTCAGTTACAGTGGCTCATCTATGTGAGTACACTGCAGGGTTTATTTTTAATCATTCACAGGACGTAGACATCGCTGGCCAAGCCAGTATTTATTGCCCATCCCTAGTTGACCAGAAGGCAGTTAAGAGTTAACCAAATTGTTGTGGGTCTGGAGTCACATGTAATCTGGACCAGGTAAAGATGGCAGTTTCTCCCGTTAATGGACATTAGCGAACTAGATGGGGCTTTTTGCCCCCTTGCAATTGGTAATGGTTTCATGGTTATGATTAAACTCCTAATTCCACCATCTGCTGTGGCAGGATTCAAACCCAGGTTCCCAGAACATTACGTGGGTCTCTGGATTAATAGATCAGGGATAATACCACTAGGCCATCGCCTCACCCAGGGAAGGGTAGCTTCAGGGGAATACCTCCATCTGCATGCAACATCTAGGAACCGGATTTCAGTGCAAGCAGAGCCAGGATGGGGGGCTGCTGGGTGGAGAGGGAGCTGGTGGTGATCACTGCTCCTTGGAGACAAGAAGTTCGACAGCAGATTTGATAATGGGTTTCAAATTGATGAGCGGTCTGGACAATGTGAAGGAAGGGACACTGTTCCAGTTGACAGCAGGACTGAGAACCAGAGGGCAGCGATTTAAGATTTGAAAGAACAAAGGTGACAAGAGGAGAAGCCTTTTGATGTAGCTAATGGTCAGGACCTGGAATACACTGCCTGAGAGTGTGGTGGAGGCAGATTGAGTCAGGGCTTTCAGCAAGGTATTGAGTAAACACTTAGGTTTTACAGGGAGAAGGTGGAGGGGAGTGGGATTAATTGAGTCAGTCTCACGGAGCATGACATGGACACAGCATGCTGAGCTGCCTTTCCTGACCGGTAACTACTCTGATACACACTTGTTTGTAAAATTGCTTCAAATTCTGAATGTAAATATAGAGCATTTTGTCCATTTGCCAAAACTTTCAACAACATTGAGTACAGGAGTTACGGCTATACAAAGCATTAGCAAGGCCCCATTTGGAGGACTGCATACAATTCTGGTTGCTCTGATATATCAAAGATGTTATTAAACTGAAAAAGGGTCCAAAAAAGATTTACAAGGGTGTTATCGGAACTGAATGGCTTGAGTTATAAGGAAAGGTTGGATAGACTGGGACTTGTTTCACTGGAGTTTTGAAGGCTGAGGGGTGACCTTATGGAAGTTTATAAAATCATGAGATAAAGTAAATAGTCAAGGTCTTTTCCCCAGGGTAGGGGAGTCCAAAACTAGAGGGCACAGGTTTAAGGTGAGAGGGGAAAGATGTAAAAGGGACATATGGAGCGACATTTTCACACAGAGGGTGGTGCGTGTATGAAATGAGCTGCCAGAAGAAGCGGTGGAGGCTGGAACAATTAAAACATTTAAAAGGCATCTGGATGGGTACATGAATAGGAAGGTTTAGAGGGATATGGGCCAAATGCAGGCAAACAGGACTAGGTCAGTTTAGGAAATTTGGTTGCCATGGGCGAGTTGGGCTGAAGAACCTGTTTCCATGTTGTATGACTTTATGACTCTGTATTCTGGCATCTAATTAGATTAACCAAATAGTTGAAGGGAATAACATGGTAATGCACAAGTCATGGCATAGACAACAGTGTATCGGTGTTTGAGATTACAGACTCAAAGTCAGGCAAAGGATTTAAATCACGTCCAATGAAGGGTCACTCGACCCGAAATGTTCAATTAAAAATTGGAATCATAGAACCCCTACAGAGTGGAAACAGGTCATTCAGCCCAACAAGTCCACACCACCCCTTTGAAGAGCATCCCACACAGACCCATTCCCCTAGTCTAACTCAAACATCCCTGGGCACAATGGGCAATTTAGCATGGCCAATCTACCTACCATACACATCTATGGACTGTAGGAGGAAACCAAAGCACCCACAGGGAAAATGTGCAAACTCCACATAAGACAGCTGCCTGAGGGCAGAATTGAACCTTGGCCCCTGGTGCTATGAGGCAGCAGTGCTAACCACTGAGCCACCATGCTTCTTCGGCAGCAGTGCTGCCAGACCTGCTGAGTTTTTCCAGCAATTACTGTATTTTGTTTCTAATTTCCAGCATCCGCAGTTCCTTGCTAATTTTGTGGTTTACTGATGAATTTAGACCACTGGAGTTTACCACTTGGGCAAGAGATTCGTTGCTGGCCGGACTCAAAATGACTGCCATCCGTAATGGCGGTGAGTGAATATAAATCTCATTAATGTACTCTGGAATAGATAATTGTTTTTCAAATATGATCCCGCTTGTCTGACTTAGTACAGCATTATAAAAGGAATATTGAGCAAAATAACTCTTGAAGATGCACTTTCGTTGGTAAGGGTCAGATCCATTCTAATTTCCTTATTTACCCAGTTATGATACTGGGCCTGGAAAATCTCTGCGGACTGGACACTCAGACATAATTTTCATCTCCGCTTCTTAAATTCTGAGCTCTTTTGCAGATTATTTAAAAAAAAGTCATACAATGATTTTGCCTACTCAATCAAAAAAAATTGCTGCTGTTTATTAATTTCTGATTCTGAACAGAGATCAATGCAAGCCTTGCATTTTCTAAATTAGCAAGATTTACTGTCAGCATTTGTTTGTGCAAAAAGAAACTGGAAGCATCGAGAGATCATAAACTAAAAGACCTTGTGTTTACATAACGCCATCGGGTCCTCTGGCCAGGCTCGCTGTGTCACATGCTTTCGCCAACCATCTTAAATCACTGTCCTCTGGTTTTCAGTATTTCCATCCCCGGAACAGCATTCCTCCAGTCACTTTGTTCAGACCCTTTATGAATTTGAAACTCTTTATCAAATCTCCAACTTCAAGTCAGGTTGAAGTCCAGTTGCAGTGTACTCATTTTCACATTGCAGCTATCAAGCTGCAAACAGTCAGGGCCCAGCAACAACAATGCAGAAGTGTGGGCAATCTGTTTTTCAACGCATGATATGGTTTGAATGGTAATTTTCTGGCCAAAACTCCCCTCGTCTTCTGCAAGTGGCTCTTAAAGCCACCCAAGAGGGCAGATGGGACCATTTTTTCACTCATTCAGGCATTCCTGGCTGGTCCAGCATTTATTGGTCATCCCTAATTGCCCTTGAGAAGGTGATGGTGAGCTACCACTGCAGTCCATATGAGGTGGGTTGACACACAATGCCCTTAGGGAGGGAATTCCAGGATTTTGACCCAGTGATGCCGAAGAAACAGCGATATATTTCCAAGTCAGGATGGTGAGTGGCTTGAAGGGGAAATTGCAGGTGGCGGTGTTTGCACATATCTGCTGTCTTCGTCCTTCTCGATGAAAGTGGTTGTGAGTTTGGAAGGTGCTGTATGAGGATCTCTAGTGAATTTCTGCAGGGCATTTTGTAGATAGTACACACTGCTGCTACTGAGTGTCAGTGGTGGAGGGAATGGATGTTTGTGGATGTATTGCCAGTCAAGGTTTAATGTGACATCCAAAAGATGAAACTTCCAACAGTGGAGAACTCCCTCAATACTGCACTGAAATATCAACCTGGATCCTGTATTGAGGTTCCGAGAGTCAAACTTGAAGCAACTATCTCCGCAATTAGTGGTGTGAGTATTACTGCTGAGCTGCAGTTCACACCTTACAGTTAAATTACTTTGTTAATGGAATGTTGAGAAGTGTGTCTGATTGAAAGAAACCATTTTACATAGTTAATGGAACATTACATGAATATAATAAAATGTTAAATGAAAACAAAGTGCTGGAGAAACTCAGCAAGTCTGTCACCGATTCTGGAGAGAGAAACTGAATTAACATTTCGAGTTGAGTCTGTCTCCTCATCGAAATTGAGTGAGGTGGAAAAAGTGGGGAAGGGCAAGGGAAGCAACAGTGAAGATCTGTGTCTGAAGAAGGTGCAAACAATGAGCAGGATCAAGCCATTCAATCCCTGACCTTGCTCCATCTTTTAAAAAGCTCACAGCTGATGTGATTGTAATCTCAAATCCACATTCCCTCTCTTCCCCACATAAACTTTCACCTTCCTTTTTAATAAGAATCTGTCCACTTCAGCCTTAAAAATATTCAAGGACTCTGCTTCCTCTGCCTTTTGCGGGAGGAAGTTCCAAAGACGCACAATTCTCTGAGACAACAAATATCACCTCACCTCTGTTTTAAATGGGCCATCCATTATTTTTAAACAATGACCCTGAGTTCTAGATTGTCCCATAAGGGAATCGTCTTCACAACTCCCCTGTCAAAGCCCCTCAGGATCTTACGTGTTTCAGTCAAATCATCTCTAACTGTTCTAAACTCAATGCTAGCCTAGCCTGTCCAATATCTTTCCTCATTAGACAAACCCACCCATTCCAGAGATTAGTCTGGTAAACCTTCAGTGAACTACTTGCAATTAATTTACTTGTTTCTTGAAATAAGGGGAAAAACGTACTGAACACAGTACTGCAAATGTAGTCTCATCATTTCTAAAATGTAATCTTTACATCTGACGGTCTGCTTTGCAGTGATAATGTATTAAACTTTGCCTCACTGAAAAAATTTTGCAATTGAAATATATCAATTTTGCACATGTTGTTAACTATCATTGTAAACCCATTTGCACTAAATGTATCTTAAAGGCTTCTACTGATTGGATAAACACCTGAACACCTCTTTTATCTTTCTTCATCTAATCTCATTCAGTGACTCCACTGGATATTTGGATATCCTAAATGGTATGAACCATGCTTTTATCATCACTGTAGTAGTGGTGAAAATGAGCATTGATTTAATCAAGGTACAGAAATAAGATAGAAAGATATACATAAAAAGAACAAATGAACTGGAAAATAAAGCATTCGGGAAACAACAACTTCTCTACAGTCTGAATAATCGAAGAATACTGTTTGTCGACAAGACAGCTGTTGTTGCCAAAGCTTTCTGTCCGGCACTCATCAGGACAACTTCAAGAAATACCCATTTTCAGATGTTCATGTACTTGTGATAATTTGCTGTCTGAATGGAGGGGTTAATCCACTTCACAGAAACATGGTAATCCTTGTCATATTGAGTACACTGGGATGTTGATTTTGTCAACATATGTTTATGTTTTTTTATATGTTAGGCCTTGATGAGTACATGCTCTTGGCAACAACATGCTCTTGGCAATGGCTCCTCTCTCTGGAAGCTACAAGATTCCTTTATCCGCAAAGTGTGTTTGAACAGTTTCAAACTTCTCCTAATGTGTAAGGCTCCAAAGCACAATCCTGTGCACTACTTGCTTTAAAATGCGCACAGCAAAGACCGAGTGGTTGAGAAGTGGGGTTATTCCAGATCTTCAGTACATTCTTGAAAGCAATTGTGCTGAAATAAATACATTTCTAGTTTTCCTTTTTCATCTTCTTTGAATCCTCATAGAGTCATGGAGTAGTACAGCATGGAAACAGACCCTTTGGTCCAACTTACCCATGCTGACCAGATATCCAAAATCAATCCAGTCCCATTTGGCAGCATTTGGCTCATATCCCTCTAAACTCTTCCCATTCGTGTACTCATCCAGATGACTTTTAAATGTTGTAATTGTACCAGCCTCCACCACTTCCTCTGGCAGCTCATTCCATATATGCACCACCCTCTGGGTGAAAAAGTTGCCCCTTAAGGCTTATTTAAATCTTTCCCCTCCCACCTTAATCCTATGCCCTCTTGTTTTGAACTCCATTATGCTGGGAAAAAAGGCCTTGCCTATTCACCCTATCCATGCCCCTCATGATTTTATAAACCTCTACAAGGTCACCCCTCAGCCTCCGATGTTCCAGGGAAAATAGCCCCAGCCTATTCAGCCTCTCCCTATAGCTCAAACCCTCCAACCCTGGCAACGTCCTTGCAAATCTTTTCAGAACCCTTTCAAGTTTGACAACATCTTTCCTAACGCAGGCAGACTAGAATTGAATGTAGTATTCCAAAAGTGGCCTAACCAATGTCCTGTACAGCTGTAACATGATCTCCCAACCCCTAAACTCAATGCACTGACCTTTTAAGGCAAGTGTACCAAAAGCCTTCTTCATTATCAACACAGTGTGGAGCTGGAGGAACACAGCAGGTTAGGCAGCATCAGAGGAGCAGGAAAACTGACATTTCAGGCCTAGGCCCTTCTTCAGGACTGCGGAGGGGGAAGGGAGTTGGGAAATAAATAGAGGAAAGAGGAATGGGGCTGGGGGAATGTAGGTGGGATGGTGGGGATTGGTCAGTGGGAAGGGTGGTGTGGATAGATGGGGAAGGAGATGGACAGGTCGTGTTAGGTCAAGGAGGCGGGGATGAGAGGGAAAGTTGGACATGGGATGATTCCGGGGCTGTGGAGAGATTTTAAAACTGGTGAATTCCATGTATCGGCCATCAGGCTGTAGGTTCCCGAGGCGGAATATGAGGCGTTGTTCCTCCAGTTTGCGGGTGGTGTCATTGTGACACTGGAGGAGGCCCAGGATGGACGTGTCACCCAGGGAGTAGGAGGGATGAATTAAAATGGTTCACAACCGGAAAGTGCTGTTGATTATAGCGTACAGAGCGCAGGTGCTCTGCAAATCAGTCACCGAGTCTATGATAACAAGGTGTAGAGCTGGATGAACACAGCAGGCCACGCAGCATCATAGGAGCAGGAAGGCTGACGTTTCGGGCCTAGATCTTCTTCAGGAAAAAGACCGAGTCTACGTTTGGTCTCACCGACGTAGAGGAGGTCACATCAGGAGCAACGGATACAGTAGACCAGGTTGGAGGATGTACAGATGAACCCGTGTCGGATATGGCCTTCTTCACTACCCTGTCTACATGCAATTCCATTTTCAAGGAACTATGAACCTGCCGTCCAAGGTCTCTTTGTTTTGGCAACATATTTATCAAATATAAAAGTATCGCAGTTGGGAAGGAAAATGCTGTTTGACTGACAGTGAAGAGTCTCAGTCGGACCCTGTTAAACACAATTTCTCCCTGTATTTGAAAGAATACAACTAGATTGGAAGTGGTGCAGTGAGAGCGCACTAGATTGGTTGCTGACATGAAAGGGCTGTCCTTTGGTAGACTGAGTACATCAAGCCTATAGCCCCTGGAGTTTCGAAGAATGAGAGGTGATCAGGGCGATGACTCTTTAGAGTTCTCTGCCTAATAGAGTCATGGATGTGCCATCAATTGAAACTATTTAAGGCTGGGATTGACAAATTTTTGGTCATTCAGGAGACGAAAGATTATAGAGAGCCGGCGGAGAAGTGGAATTGTAATTAATTTGATTCAACCAATTTACAAGCAGATTAAAGGTGGCCATAATTGTGGATGTTCATTTTCCTCATGCATCTCTCATTTCCTGTTTAATGCCAATCCAGACATCATCACCACTATAGCTTGGTGGTCTATATAGCATCCCCATGTTATTTGTCCTTTAATGTTTCTCAATTCTACCACACAGATTCAATGTTGTCTGAGCTAATGTCTTTCCTCAGTATTGTATTTACATCCTCTTTAATCAGCAGTGCAACTCCAGACCCCTTTTTTTCCCTCACTAAATACTGAAAACCCTGGGTGTTCACTTCAGATCTCTGGTCACCCTGCAGTCATGTCTCCATAATCCCAACTATATCATATCCCTTTACATCTACCTGTGTGATTAAATCATCCACTTTATGAAACTCGGACTCGAGGACATCGCCTCAAAATAAAGGGAAGCAGATGTAGGACTGAGGTCAGGAGGAATTTCTTCACCCAAAGGGTTGTGTATCTGTGGAATTCCCTGCCCAATGAAGTGGTTGAAGCTACCTCACTGAATGTTTTTAAGGCAAGGCTAGATAAATTTTTCAACAGTAAAGGAATTAAGGGTTATGGTGAGTGGGCAGGTAAGTGGAGCTGAGTCTCAAAGATCAGCCATGATCTTATTAAATGGTGGGGTAGGCTCGAGGGGCCAGATGGCCTACTCCTGCTCCTTAGTTCTTACGATATCTTATGTTATGTTTATGTCGAATGCTCTGTGTGTTCAGACTTGTCTTTTTAACATTCCTCATCCAATTCCCATTAAATTGTTACTGTGACAGTAGGAACTGCAGATGCTGGAGAATCTGACATAACAAGATGCAGAGCTGGATGAACACAGCAGGCCAAGCAGCATCAGAGAAGCAGGAAAGCTGACATTTGGGGCCTAGATCCACGTCAGCCTTCCTGCTCCTCTGATGCTGCTTGGCCTGCTGTGTTCATCCAGCTCTCCACCTTGTTATCTCAAGTTGTTACTGTGGCCTTGTTTAATTTCTGGCTTTTGATTTCTCTCCTTAGTACTTTTCTTATTCCCCTTTCTGTCTTTTGTTCTTGTCCTTCCTCTGACTCCTTGCATAGGGTCCCATCCACCTGCCAATTTAGAACCTCCCCAACAACTTTCACAAATACTCCTAAATAGGGCATCAGTCCTGGCCCTGCCTAGGGACTTTGGTTTTTAGAGAGAAGGAGTAAATTATGATGACAGGTTGACACCTAGTCATTGTATCTTACATATTTTCTGAATCAGTCTGTACAGCCATACTGTTACACACGTCTGGAGCAGGTGGGACTTGAACCCAGGCGCATTATGACTGTGCCACAAGAGCTCTTGTAATTACACCATACAATAAGCCCTGTCGGAGAAGACAGGAATGATTGCTGGACAAGCTGTAGTAGCAAAATACAATCGAAAAGCTCTTATTTTACATTGGTAGTGTCCCTACCTCTGAACCAGGAGGCTTGGATTCAAGTCCTATCTTCTCCAGAAGTGTACAATAACATCTCTGAACGGATTAGTTTGAAAATATCTCAGTTAACAATAGAGTAATGTGGCACAATTAATTTGAGTTACGTAACACTTCATGCATTTGATGGAGCACACCAGGGAACATGCGTGTACGGGACATTGAAGCTCTCGAACATATAATCAGGGTTTAGAAAGAATTATGACCCTCTGTGCCTTTTAACAAAGAATGGACACAGTAATTAAGGGGTCCTTTTTAATTTCTTTGCCAGATTTGCTCTCCACAATGATGTCGACACAGGAATGTAGTGAAGCTTATTTTAATGGCTTCATTCGGTTCAGTACATATTGCAAACACTGATACTCTGCCACATTGCACACTGCTGAAATGTTGGTTTCACAGCTATCTCCATCACTCCATCCCAAGTTTCTCCAGTTTACTGGCATTCCTTTCTGGAAATCATTAACTTGGGCGAGATGCTGAAAATGTCACAGAATCCCAAGAGATGGGTTAAAATCCCACCATGGCAGCTGGTGGAATTTAAATTTAAATGAAAAAATCTGGAATTAAAAGCTAGTCTCAGTGATGGTGACTGTAGAGTCATACAGCACCAAGAAGGCCCTTTGGCCCATCGCATCTGTGCTGACTTTATCTACACTAGATCCACTTTCCCAGCACTTTTGGCCCATAGTCTTGAATATTATGACATTACAAGTACTGATCCAAATACTTTTTAAGGTTGTGAAGTTTCCCATGCCATACATTGTCCCAGGCAGTGCATTCCAGACCTCCACCACCTTCTGGACGAAAAATCATTTCCCAAAATTGTCTCTAAACCACGTGCCCTCTACCTGAAATCACCCCCACCCCCCCTGTTATTCTGACAGAGGGGAACAGCTGCTTTCTATTCATCCTGTATATGTCCCTCATAATCTTATCCATCTCAATCAGGTCCCCCCTCAACCTTCTTTGATCCAAAGAAAACAACCCGAACCTGTCCAGCCTGTCTTCATCGCTGAAATGGTGCTTTTGAGAAGTTGCTCAGTCTTCTGGTAACCACCAAGGCGGAACAGTGTATCCCTCATGAATTAACCACAGGTATTTGCAATGATAAAAATCCAAGGTATTCCAGGTCCATGTTGATATGACGTCATAAATGACCTTGTACACAGTTCGATGAGCTTCTTCCATTCATTAGACAGCTTCAAATCAGATTGAGATTCATCAAGATTCTCTCTTTTGGACATCTCAGAAAAGGAGATGACAGAGGATAGGGAACTTGGTGCAGATGAACATGTGAACAAGGAACAAGAGGAGGCCACTCGGCCCTTCAAGCCTGCTCCACCATTCAATAAGATCGCAGCTGATCTGATTTTAACCTCAACTTTGCATTCCTGTGTACCGTCAACAATCTTTCACCCCTTTGGTCATCAAGAGTCAATCTAACTCTGCCTTAAAAATGATGAGAAATTCTGCATCCACTGCCTTGGGGCAGCACGGTGGCACGGTGATTAGCACTGCTGCCTCACAGCACCAGGAATCCAGGTTTCATCCTCAGTCCCAGGCGACTGTCTGTGTGGAGTTTGCACATTCTCCCCGCATCTGCGTGTGTTTCCTTCAGGTGCTCCGGTTTCCTCCCACAGTCCAAAGATGTGCCAGTTCAGTCGATTGGCTATGGGAAATAGAGGGTTACAGGGATAAGGTAAGGAGTGGGGGGTGGGTCTGGATGCTCTTCAGAGGGTGGTTGTGGACTTACTGGGCTGAATTGCCTGCTTCCACACTGTAGGAATTCTGTGAGTTTGAGGAAGGAAATTCCAAAGACTCTCAACCCTCTGAAAAAAAAATGTCTCACCATCTCTGTTTTAAATGGACACACTCTTCTTTTGAAGCAGTGAACTGTCATTGTAGATTCTCCCACAGCAGCAAACATCCATTCCACATCTACCCAGTCAGAACAAAGAATAAAGAACAATACAGAGGTAACACAACGTGGAGCTGGAGGAACATAGCAGACCAGGCAGTATCAGAGGAGCAGGAAAGTTGAATTTTCGGGTCAGGACCCTTTTCCCAAAACGTCAATATTCCTGCTCCTCTGATGCTGCCTGGCCTGCTATGTTCCTCCAGCTCCACATTGTGTTGTCTCTGACTCCAGCATCAGCAGTTCTTGCTATCTCCAAAGGACAACACAGCTCAGGAATAGGCCCTTTGGCCCTCCAAGCCTGTGCTGACACATATTGCCCTTCCATATTGAAACTGTCTTCACTTACAGCATCCGTATCCCTCTATTCCCTTCTTAATCATGTATTTGTCTAGGTGTTTCTTGAATGCTGCTATTGCGTCTGCTTCCACCACCTCCTCTGGCAGCCTGTCCCAGGCACTCACCACCCTTTTTAACCCTTCAAGTTCTTAGATATATGAATTAAGTCACCTCTGACTCTTCCACACTCCAGAGGATACAGGCTTAGCTGGTCTAGCCTTTCCTCACCAGACAATCATTAAAGAACATAGTCAGCACAATACAGCACAGTAACAGGCCCTTCAGCCCATCATGTCTGCACTGACAATGATCTCATTCAATACTAATCCCATCTGCCTGCATACAGTCCGTACACCTCTATTCCCTGCCAGTTCATATGGTCCGTACCCTTCTATTCCCTGCCTGGTCATACGGTCCATACACCTCTATTCTCTGCCTGTTCATACGGTCTGGACCCCTCTATTCCCTGCCTGTTCATACGGTCCGCACACTTCTATTCCCAGCCTGTTCATACGGTCCATGCCCCTCTAATCCCTGCCTGGTCGTACGGTCCATACACCTCTATTCTCTGCCTGTTCATAAGGTCCGGACCCTTCTATTCCCAGCCTGTTCATATGGTCCATACCCCTCTATTCCCTGCCTGTTCATACGGTCCGTACCCCTCTATTCCCTGCCTGTTTATATGGTCCATACCACTCTATTCCCTGCCTGTTCATACGGTCCGTAACCCTCTATTCCCCACCTGTTCATATGGTCCGTACCCCTCTATTCCCTGCCTGTTTATATGGTCCATGCCACTCTATTCCCTGCCTGTTCGTACTGTCCGTACCCCTCTATTCCCGGCCTGTTCATACGGTCCGTACCCCTCTATTCCCTGCCTGTTCGTATGGTCCGTACCCCTCTATTCCCTCCCTGTTCATACGGTCCGTACCCCTCTATTCCCTGCCTGTTCATATGGTCCATACCACTCTATTCCCTGCCTGTTCATATGGCTGTCCAAATGCCTCTTAAATGTTGCTTTCATATCTGCTTCCATTACCTCCCCTGACAGCACTTTCCAGGCACCTACTACCTTCTGTGTAAAAAAAACTTTCCTCACACATCTTCTGTAAACTTTCCTCCTCTCACCTCAAACTTTTGCCCCCTAATATTTGACAATTTCCACCCTAGGAAAGAAACTCTGACTATCCACCCTGTCTATGCCTCTCATAATTTTATACATTTCTATCAGGTCACCCCTCCGCTTCCAACACCCTAATGAAAACAGTTCAAGTTTGTCCAAACACTCTTTATAGCTCATACCGTCCAATCCAGGCAACGTCCTGGCAAACTTCCTCTTCACCCTCTCTAAAGCCTCCACACCTCTCCTAGAACTGCACACAAAGCTCCAAATGTGGCCTAACTAAAATCTCAGACAGCTGCAACATGACTTGTCAACCTTTTGATTTGATTTGTCGTTGTCATATGTACTGAGATACAGTGAAAAGTATTGTTTTGTGTGCTATCTAGGCAAATCATACCTTACGTAATCACATTAGGGTAATCAAACAGAATGCAGAATATGGTATTATAGCTACAGAGAAAGATGAACTCTAATGTATGAGGGGTGTGTTCATAAGTCTGGTAACAGCAGGGAAGAAGCTATTCTTAAATTTGTTGGGACGTGTTTTCAAACTTTTTTATCTTCTGTCTGATGCAAAAGGTGGAAGAGAGTATTACTGGGGTGGGAGCGGTCTTTGACTATGTTGGCTGATTTCCTGAGGCAGCTGGAAATGTTAATAGAGGCAATAGTTGGAAAGCTGGTTTGTGTGATGGACTGGACTGTGTTCACAACTCTGTAATTTCGATAGAGCAGTTTCCATAGCATGTTGTGATGCATCTGGATAGGAAGCTTTCTATGGTGTGTCCATAGAATTGGGTAAGAATCCTTGGGCAGTAATGTATACTCAATGCCCTGACTGATGAGGGCAAGTATGCTGTCTGCCTTCTTTACCACCTTATTACCACTTGCAGGGAACCATGGGCTTGCACCACCAGATCCCTCTGTATATCAATGCTCCGAAGGGTTCTGCCATCTACTGTACACTTTACTCTTGCATTTGACCTCCCAAAATGCATCACTTCGTACTTATCTGGACTAAACTCCATCTGGCACTTTTCAATGCCACTCACAATAATATACAATACTCTAACAACTTTCTTGATTACTTGCTGTAGCCACGTAGTAACCTTGTGTGATTCATGCACTAGGATACCCGGGTCGCTCTACACCTCACAGCTCTGCTACCTCTCACTACTTAAATAGCATGCTCCTTTTTCATTCTTCCTGCGCGGTTAAATAATTTGGAACTTTGTTCTGTAGAGAAATGAAGCTGAGGGCTGATTCAGGGGAGGTTTTTAAAAAGACAAAATGTTTTAATAAGGTAGATGTAGTGAAGATATTTCCACTTGTGGGGCAGATCAAGGCATGATTGAGTCTAATAGTCCAGATGTAGATAACAGAAAGCCAGATTATCAAAAGAGAGAGAAATAACTGCAAGTATATATCGATGGGGTACAAGAATGTTACCGTTACCAGCACCATCTCCTTTGAAACATTGAGAAACCAGCAATAGCTTTTCCTTTGACATTCCCTGTTGATTGCTTTTATCACCTGCTTTTTAGATTTGAATAATTTTGTTGATGTCTTACTTCTTTTGACTCACAAAATTGCTTTCAATGTTTCATTACATACACACCATGAAAGAGTTGTTGAATGAATGGATGAGATGCTTTTTAATAACAGAGATAAAGTGAACTCATTACGTGGCACTGGGCTAGCTATGCCCATCCGTTCGATAGCTCCAGGGCACCAATGATCCTTCCTTTTAGGATTTGCTGAATGGGTCATTTTTCAGAGGCACTTCCTTTTGGATAACTTCATTCTGATGAATATTGCAAGTGTTGCAAACAGATGGTTGACCAAAATCTGCCTGTGCCCCCCACAAATCAGCTTTCCACACACTTCACCATCACCTTTTACCTGGAAGTGGATTCCTCTTACTTTCTGTTGTCTCCGAGGCCCATTGTCACTCTTTGACCATAGTTCTGAAGTCTGCTTGTTTTGCCAACAAAAACTTGAAGACAATAGTGCCTGGAAAGGTGTCCCTGAGCCGTAGAAGGGGATGTTAGGTGTTTGGCCAAAGCGATTAGTTTAAAACGAGGGTATTGATGGGAATGGAGGCCATTGACAGAAGAACTCCTGTTAAGAATTTTAAAAATGTATTCTTTCACAGAATGGCAATATCAGTGTTTATTACCAATATTTAATTGCCTTTGAACTGAGTGGTATGTTCAAGTAAGAGTCAACACTTGGTTGTGGGTCTGGACTCACACGTAGGTTCGACCTGGTAAAGACAATGGGTGTTCTTTCCTGAAGGATTAGTGACCCATTTGGGTTTTTGACGACAATCGGATGATGGTTGTCATGGTCACCATCACCGAGACTAACATTCAATTCCAGATCTTACAAATTAAATTTAAATTCCACCAGCTGCCATGATGGGATTTGAACTCATGCCATCGAATCTTTGGCCTGGTTCTTTGGATTATGAGTGACATTATCACCACACTGCTGTGTTCCCCTTATATTGGAGCAAATGCAAATAGAACCAGACAATAGCAGTCCACATTAACTGTACAGTGAGCAGTGTTGGAGGAGGATTGCATGATCAAGTCTGTTGAAAGTTTCAGTGTGTAGAAGGGTAACAACCAGTAGACATAGTCATAGTCATTGTAAAACTCTTTACATACGTCTCTAAAATGCTACCTCCACAGTCTATGACTAACTGCTATTAACTCTGTCATTCAGCTTGTTTATCGCTGGGAAAAAAAATTGAACTCCAGGGGTTTCTAACTGTCCCAATGCATCATTTGTACCGAATTGCTATTTATCCTCGCCAGATTTTTACGTCTGCAGTGATTGGTCTGTGCAAAATATTACCGCAGTCACAACTAATGTCAAGCCACCAGGAAAAGTGCTGATGCTGCCGTTTGCAGGTAATGTTATTGAATCTGTGCCAAGGTTAGTGTTAGCAAAAGGCATGGGGGAGCTCAGGCCCAATAATATCAGCGTTATTAGTGACAGAGTGGCAGCAAATAAAACTCCAATGCAATAATGGATCTTCCAAAGTGGAAAACACACACACACACACACACACACACACACTCTCGCTCTCTCACTCACAGACACTCTCACTCACACACACACACACACGCACACACACTCTCTCTCACTCACAGACACTCTCACTCACACACACACACACACACACACGCGCACACACACGCACGCGCACACATACACACACTCTCTCTCTCTCACACACACACGCACACACTCTCACTCTCTCTCACACACACACTCTCACTCACACACACACACACTCACACATATTCTCACTCACAATCACACGCACTCACACACACACACACAAGCCCTCACTCACACACACACACACACACTCTCACACACTCTCTCTGACACACACACACACTCTCACTCTCACACACACAGACACACACAGAGACACACACACAGACACACACACACACGCACACACACATTCCCACACACACACACACAGACACACACTCTCACTCACACACACACATACTCTCACTCACACACGCGCGCACACACACTCTCACTCACACACACACACATACTCTCACTCACACACACACAAGCGCACACACACACTCTCACACACACACACACTCTCACTCACTCACACACACACTCTCACTCACACACACACACACATAAAAATAAATGCATTTCTATGTAGTGTGAAAAGGTAGATTACATAGAGCATCCAACCAAAGTCTTGACTGAATTTACAATTCCTCCTTCTCCAATTACATTCAGACTTTCTGAATCTCAGTGAACTGCTTGAATGTGGCAACAGGCTTGTCAAGACCACATGATCTGATCAACTTGGATCTTTTATGCTAAATCTTTTGACCTTCCTGACATCAAGTGTGGAAAGAGGCTATTCGGCCCACGATGTTGTGCCGACCTATTACTCCACCAAGACCAATCTACCCTACATTTTACTATCCTCCATGTGTCGATCCAAGAGTCACTTAAAAGTGTCTAAAGTATCTGACTCCACTACCCCCGCCGGCAGCGCATTCCACACACCCACCACTCTCTATGTAAAGAACCTACCTCTGACATCTCACCTATACCTTCCTCCAATCACCTTAAAATTATGTCCTCTCCATTTCCGCCCTGGGAAAAAGTCCCTAACTATCCACTCTATCTATGCCTCTCATCATCTTGTACACCTCTATCAAGTCACCTCTCATCCTTCTTCGCTTCAGTGAAAAAAGCCCCAGCTCCCTCAACCTTTCCTCATAAGACCTGCCCTCCAGTCCAGGCAGTATCCTGGTAAATCTCCTCTGCGCCCTCTCTAAAGCTTCCACATCCTTCCTATAATGAGGCGAGCAGAATTGAACACAATATTCCAAGTGTGGTCTAACCAGAGTTTTATAGAGCTGCAGCATAACCTTGCGGCTCTTAAACTCAATTCCCCTGCCAATGAAAGTCAACACACCATACGCCTTCTTTACAACCCTATCAACTTGGGTAGCAACTTTGAGGGATCTATGGACATGGACCCCAAGATCCCTCTGTTCCTCTACACTGCCGAGAATCCTGCCATTAACCCTGTATTCTGCATTCAAATTCGACCTTCCAAAATGAATCAGTTCACACTTTTCTGGGTTGAATTCCATCTGCCACTTCTTTGCCCAGCTCTGCATCCTGCCAATGTCCCATTGCAACCTGCAACAGCCCTCCATGCTGTCCACAACTCCACCAACCTTCGTGTCATTGGCAAACTTACTAACCCACCCTCCCACTTCCTCATCCAAGTCATTTATAAGAAGAGCATCCCACCCAGACCCACTCCTCTACTCTATGCCTGGAACCCTGCATTTCCCATGGCTAATCCACTAAACATGCACATCTTTGGAGTGTGGCACAGAAAACCAGAGCAGCTAGAGGAAATCCATGCAGACACAGGGAGAATGTGCAAACTCCACAGGGACAGTCACCCGAGGGTGGAATTGACCCAGGTCCCTGGTGTTCTGAGTAGCAGTGCTAACCACTGAGCCATGAAAGGAAGTAACAGGCTGCTGGAAATGCCTGAAAACTGTAGAAGGAATCAGCAACTGAGTTGGAGACAAGAATGGTTCACACATTATATCTCCACATTGGAGATACTCCCAAAGAACAATGACAGCAGGGCTTCCCCAAGTGGGGATCAGGACCAAGGTAGCAATACAGAACTCCCTTGACCCGTGCTGTAACATGTCTCCTTGATCTCTTCAAATGCTCAACGAGGGGTCACAACTGTTTTCAAATGTCAAAATGAGATTTGGAATGCATTGAATTAGAGCAACTGAATATTGAAGTAAGGATTTCCAGAACACTTGTCACATCTTCTGGACGTCTCAAAGTGCTTTTCAGCTTATTCATTGTTATTGAAGCTTGGCTATCGTTATGGTATTAAATATAGTGAAAGCACAGCAATGTGAAAAATGACACAAATTAATTCATTTTACTCCAGTTGGTTGTAGGATAAACAGTGGTCAGATCAGCCCAAGACATCCCATTGTCTTTGAAATAACTCCACAGAGGCTGGTATCCCGTCACCAAGTTACCCTGTATTTACACGTGGGGACACCTTAACACTGATGCACTTCTCTCAGAGCCAGCTCTCAGAATGAACAGGATGTCAGACACTCCTTTTTTTAAATAGATCAGCCAGGGCTCCCTGATGGGACCAGATTAACAGCCCCGATCAGGGAATTCATATTCTATGAGGTCCACCTGCTGACCTCGTTATAATCACCACAGTCTTCTTCAAAGACATCTTTTACATCCCAAAAGTGCGGTGAGGGCCACAGTTTAAAGTTTCACCTAGACAACGGCACTTCCAACCAGTGAACCTGGAAGATTTGCTGAGTTCCCCACTTGCTCGGAGCTGTGCAATCTACACTCTATCAGCATCCACCAAGAATCCCAAGGGATTGGGATTGGCCTGGTAACTGACACTGTAACTCTGCCTCAGTGCTGTGTAGACGTGTCAGACCGGGCTGCGGGCTGGATTTCCGTCTCCTCAGTGAGAACCAGGACTTTGCGCCCCTCCCCCACCCCCATCCTGACTGTGGCCACAATGCCATGTTGTCATCCCGAGGAAGAGAGAACAGGCTGCAGTTGGGCCCACAGCCTCCTGAAGCAGGTCTGAGGTGAGCCAATGCTGGAATTGAGCAGTTAAGGCAGCCTACCAGCACCATTCATTGGGACATCAGTCTAGTAGTCCCCAAAGTTGGTAGATCCCTAATCTCTCACCACTTACTCCCCCATGCTGCTTCTAATCCTCCCCCAAGGCTCCCTCTTTAAATCCCTTCCAAACTCCCTTCATCTTCCATGCTAATCTCCCAGGATCTCCAAGTATGTTTGAACCCAATAATAATACTGGCAGGTCTTTGAAATACTCATGAAATAAAGAAGCAAAATTTCAGATGTTCAACATTCTCTTTCGTAAAACTTTTGCCTCCCTTACATTCTCAAACATGGCAGATATTCAACTTTTGAATAAAAGTAGAGATGATTCAGGTGAAATTCCTGGTTACAATTTGGGATTTGTTTTGGCTGATAATGTTCAAGACAAAGTGCAATTTACTGAGGCAGCCACATTGACTATTTAATCGTTACAACGGAAGGCCAAGCTACCAGAACTGCCATCGCCCCCCGCTTACCACTGTAAGCTTTTGGCCAGAGATTTCACCTGCTGTTCCCACTCATTTTTAAAAGTTGCTCAACGCCAAGTTTTCAGACTGTGTTGTTTGGACGTAAACCAGTTGTTGAGTTTCATAATTACACAGAAGCCCAGAAAAATCCAGCAGGTGCTTTGTGCAATGCATTTTGAAAATAATAGCATATAATATTTCATTTTTTGAACAATACCTTTACTGACATTTGGATTTATTTTTAAATCGATTCTCAGGATGTGGGCATCAAAAGGCAAGGCTGGCATTTGTTGTTGATCCCTTGTTGCCTTGACAACCAAGTTTCTACATCAGAGGGCAGGTAAGAGTCAAATACATCAACATGGAACAGGAGTCATAGAGTCATACAGTCAAAGAGCACGGAAACAGACCCTTCGGTCCAACTAGTCTATGCTGACCATGTTCCCAAACAAAACTAGTTCCATCTGCCTGTGCTTGGCCCATATCCCTCCAAACCCTTCCTATTCATGTACTTATCCTAATGTATTTTAAATGTTGCAATTATACCTGCATCCACCACTTTCTCTGGCAGTTTATTCCACATATGAAGCACTCTCTGTGTAAAAAAATGCCGCCCGTTTATCCTTTTTAAATATTTCTCCTCTCACCTTAAAAATATGTCCCTAGTTTTGAACTCCTCCATCCTAAGGAAAAGACCTTTGCTATTCACATTATCTATGCCCCTCATGATTTTATAGACTTCAATAAAGTCACCTCTCAACCTCCTACACTCCAGTGGAAAAAGTCCCAGCCTTTCCGGTCTATTTTTATATCTCAAACCCTGTATTCCCAGCAACATCCTGGTAATTTTTTTTCTGACCGTCTCCAGTTTAATAATAGCCTTCCCATAACAGGATGACCAGGGTGGCACACTGGGGAATTAAACTGCATTTATTTCAATGCAAGAGGTCTTTTCATCTTCTTTCGTCTGGAATGGAAGCATCAGCGAGATATCATGCAGTGTTTTCACCTTTAATGCAAGATGTCACTGTTGGCAAGGCTTCCAACCTCCTTCACAAACGTCCAGTCCATTAACTCTGTTGCTCTCTATCTGCCCACATACTGTTGAGTACTCATAGCATTCTGTTTTTACTGAAAACTTAATAAGTCATTATATAAGGTGCCAATCAAGAGACGGGAAGAGTCTGTATCAGAAGGAGAAGGTGAATAGATCCTTGACTGCTTTTACAAATTTGTAATATTATTTGAAACCTGCTGGAGTTGTGCTCCCAAGTCACTCAGTCATTGTACTTCAGTTCATGTGGAAAGGACAAGAAGAAACACTAGGCGTTTTTTCTATTAGGACATAAGCCTCTTGTACCTGCATTACCAACTATGTACAAAATACGATATGCATTGACTGATACAAGATTTCAAAGTCACATCACATGAAATTAAAGCGAAAGATAGCAAATGCAAACTTATTATTTATCCCAATTTAGTTAATGGTTTGTATTTTAAAGGTGTGTGTTTATGCATGCACAAGTAGAATTAGCTAAAGCAAATACTTCAAGAGCTTCAATAAAATTGACACAGATACAAGAAAGCTGATAAGCCCAAAAGAGCCATGAACATATAAATTCACGAAGAGGATGGGGACGCAGTGGTGTAGTGGTGATGTCACTGGGCTAGCAATCCAGCACCAAATATCCTAGGGGCATGGGTTCAAGTCTCAGCATGGAAAATCGTGATATTTGAATTCGGTACAATATATACTGATGGCAACCATTTAACCCACAGTGGCTCAGTGGTTAGCACTGCTGCCGCACAGCGCCAGGGACCAGGGTTTGATTCCACCCTTGGGTGACTGTCTGTGTGGAGTTTGCACATTCTCCCTGTGTCTGTGTGGGTTTCCTCCAGGTGTTCTGGTTTCCTCCCACAGTCTAAAGAAACAGGTTAGGTGGATTGTCCATATGGAATGCAGTGTTACAGGGATAGGGTAGGGGGTTTGCTCTGCTCTTTGGAGGGTCAGTGTGTACTCATTGGGCCAAATGGTCTGCTTCCCTACTGTAGGGGCTCTATGAGTATTGTGGGGCTTGTACTGACATTTATGATAGATAAATCCAAAATTCTTGTACAGCAGAAGATGATAACAAAACATGTAGGGACTTTCCCGAGATTCCTGCAGAAGCATTCTTGGTTCAGATACAAATATATTGGTATTCCATGCTGCTTACAACTTATTTTTAAAATGGTTTCCTTTATCTCTTCAGTTTACGCCAACTTTCTTTATTTCACAACAGAGCTGCTCTACTTCCTTCCCCTGCCCCATTTTACATTCTATCTTCTTGACCTGAACCTCAGCAATCCTTAGCTCTCCTCCCCACCAATTCGCAGAAACTCTTCCTCCTTTCTCTTGCTGAGGGATGCACTTTCCTCCTTTCACAGTTCTGATTACTTTTCCCTCTTAAATCCCTTCACGCAACACATAAATGTTAGATTGCGGTAAACAGCTTAGGATTCCTTCCCTTAAAGGCATTTGTGAACCAGATAGGTCTTGCAATAACTTTTACTGCTGCATGATTTTCATTAACAGATATTTTATAAAGAAAAACAATGTTCAAACTCTCATGAGGCGACCCCCAACTTGTTTGTCGGGAAATCACCCTTGAGGAATTGTACAAACAACATTTCATCAAGATTGCAGCAAAAGATTAAACCCAGTCAGAAAGTCCTCTGTCTACTGGCCAATAGCTCATGGGGATCACAAGGTGATTCCCTAAGATCTTCTGGCTCTTCCTCTGGCATTTGTCAGATCGAATCTCAGTGTGGGGCCAATCTGTTTACTCCAAATGTATCGATATGCAACTCATCTCGACAATACGTCATCACAGACACTGTTCCGCCACTAATGCCCCTTCGCCTGGCTCCCAGTCTTGAGCAATACTCCCCATACTCTCCAACCTGCCCCACCATGCCCATCCACCCACATCAGGAGGTCTTTTTAACAGGCACATCACTGGAAAAGCTCCGCTCCACCTCCTGCCTACCCTTATTCAGTTACCTCCCTAACCCACTGGCAGGATGTTCTCCTCACTCCAAACCTGTATGGTTAAACCCATCACCACCGAGGGATAGCAGCTGGAGAAAGCATTCAGTGGAAACCACCCTCTCTTCGCAGACTCCACAGTTGTCCACCTTGCTTTCAATCTCTCACAGACTGCTCAAGGTCTCTCTGAAGCAACAGGACTGCGATCTGCAAGATCAGCCAGGTTTATGTCTGTGGAACCATCCAGTGGTGGCTTGTGCAGCCAACAATCCTCTTTTCTACACTTTGTCTGAGAATCTGTTTGGTTAAGAATTGTTCAAGGAGAAACCACTCCGGAGTCTTAACAAAAAGAATCACTAGTCTTAACAATAAGACAGTTTATTACACAGTAACAATGGTATAAATGACTAATCTAGAGATTCCACGTCTGTTTCATCAGGATGTAGTGCCAGACTCCTTAGTTTTCCACCTAGGACTGTGTGACAATATCAAATTGTGAAGGAAGCGACCAATGTAATGAAAAGTGTTGAGGTGTTATATATGTTAATAGAAGTTAATGAAAATAGAATGTGCTGTATGCAGCATTTGAATGCATGCCAAGAAGCTAAAAGTAAACACCGTACAGAAAAGCATGGACCTTTTAGGGACCTTTGAAGCTTTACTGTTGGAAAATAGTCAAACACCTTTAAGATAAACACTATAGGCAAATTAAATGAACCATAGGAATTCATAAGGGAGACAACGTAAGCAAAGTGGTAAGATTTGCTTTTGTGCACATGCAATGAACATTGGGAACCTCCGCTGCCACAGAGGCTGATATTTTCAAATCAATTTGTTATTTCACAGCTCTGGAGCAGGTAGGACTTAAATCTGGGCCACTGGGCCCAGACATAGACACACTTCCACAGCACCACAGGAGTCCCACTACTACTGCAATAGACTATAAGTTCTTAAACCCATGTATAAACAAACAGGGTGACAGAGTAGCCATTTTCAGACTCAAGAAAGAGGTCTCTTAAAAAGAATTCCTTTTAGGTTGAGATAAAAATACTCTAAAGTATAACAGTTCAGAGTAGTTTTCTTTCATTCTTATCCAATTGAATATCCTGTTGTTTTTAAGGTGGGTTCAACTACTATGCTTAAATTTGAAGTAGAATGGATATGGTATAACTGCCTTTGATTGATGTTGTAGCTCCCACTCAGTATGAAGGGAATGAGACACCAAATACTCACTCAGGTAATTATTATCAGTGTAAGCGAAGACATTTTCTTTAACTATTAAATGTTCTACAATACAGCATCTATTTCTATAATGTAATTTTAAATTGACTATCACAATCAATAATAATAAACAATTATAAAAATGTTTTAGTCACATCATCATGGGCGGCATGGTGGCTCAGTGGTTAGCATGGCTGCCTCATGGTGCCATGGACCCCTGTTTGATTCCACCTCGAATGACTGTCTGTGTGGAGTTTGCACATTCTCTCTGTGTCTGCATGGGTTTCCACTGTTCCAGTTTCCTCCCACAGTCCAAAGACGTGCAGGTTCGGTGGACTGGTCATGCTAAATTGTCCATAGTGTCCGGGAATGTGTAGGCTTCAGTGGATTAGCTATAGTAAATGTGAGGATAGGGTAGGGGGTTAGTCTGAGTGGGGTGCTCTTTGAAGGATCATTGTGGACTCAATAGGCCAAGTGGCCTCCTCCCACACTGTACGGACTCTATGATACTTAAATCTTCATGAGCCAACAGTTAGGTAACAATATTCTTCAGTGTTGATATTGGTAAACTTGGAAAACAAGCTTTAATATAACTGTAAATCCATTCCACCTGGAGTTAATTTTGCTGGTTTGGAAACTCAGTGAGAACATTTAAGGAGGGCATTAAAGGATATCACTGGTTACACTGACTAAGTCCCTTTGAATGTTCTGAAATTTCTCTTTGTCGAGGTATCAGACCGACAATAAATTTGACTGGGTAGGCTGATCTAGGATAAAGGAGGGAAAACCATTGACAGCGTGAAGCTGAAAGTAGTCTGAAACACTAACCCTTTCAGAACCATGAACTCAAACCAGGACAGGAAACAAGGATGGGTGTAAGTCAAAGTGTTATAGAAGGGGGAGGTAGTGGCCTCCAGACCCTGCAGTGCCCCAACTTTTTCTAAAGGCTTCAAAGGATAACTCAGCGCTTTAAAGAAAAATGGTGGAAACACCAAGTTACCTAGTCACCCAAACACCTTGAAAAAACAACACAGCTATTTTTTCAGAAAGATAAAACACTGTAGGAATTTGAAGGGGGCAGACCTATTATCCTTGGTCTCCCTTTTAGGAATAATATCTAATTTGCTACTATGGGAATTTTTAATTTACATGTGTGGAATTTGAACCTGGATCATCTGGCCCAGAGTTAGGAACAGAACCTTTTTACCTTCCAGCTCTTTTTGCTCACCAAATCATCCAATCAGCTGACCAGATTGTGACCTCATGTCCACATTCCTGCCTCCGCCCCCAAGTACCCTTTCACCTGTCCCTTACAAGAAACAACTTCTGCCTTCAAATGATTCAAAAACTCGGCTTTTAGCAACTTTTTAGGAAAAGACTTGCAAAGACTCCCTACCCTCAGGGAGATATATATTCTCTTCATCTCTGTATGAAATGGGTGACCCTGATGTTTAAATAGTGACCCTTAGTTCTAGATTCTCTCTCAAGAGGAAACGACTTCACCACAGCCACTCTGTCTCTACTCTCAGAATCTTATATATTTCATCTTCTAAACTCCAACACAAGCTTAGCCTGTTCCACCCTTTTTCCATAGGACAATCCCTGAGTCCTAAAGCAGGTATTAGATCTCTCCAGGGCTCAATTGATAAAGAGTGGAATGATGTCTCCAGACGTGGCTGTCTATAGTTTAAAAGTGTTTGTAGTTTTCTCATATTCCTCAGAGGTTAACGATGGCCATGTAGCCTCACATTGAGATAGTAAGAACTGCTGATGCTGGATTCAGAGATAACACAATGTGGAGCTGGAGGAACACAGCAGGCCAGGCAACATCAGAAGAGCAGGGAAGCTGACAAGTCAAGTCGGGACCCTTCTTTAGAAAAGTCTTCGCAGTGGGGTGATAACTCACTCAGAGATGGTATGAACTGCCGATGCTGGAGTCAGAGATAACACAGTGTGGAGCTGGAGGAACACAGCAGGCCAGGCAGCATCAGAGGGAGCAGGGATGCTGACGTTTCGGTTTGGGACCCTTCTCTAGCCTCACATCTGTTTGAGGGCAGCGAATCTATGTCAATGAAACAAAACTGATTCGATGTCAGAATTCTGCAGGTTATGTGCCATAGGGGGATGGGGCTGGGTGGGATGCTCTGAGGTTTGGTGTGGACTTGTTGGGCCGAAGGGCCTGTTTCCACACTGTAGGGATTCTATATCTATATCTATGTGTATGGACTGTAATCTAGACAATGGTACACAACATGTCCGGACTGAGAGGAAAGCTTCAATCTTGGGCATTAAAACTGTTGGAAGCGCAATGGGTTTTTCTGCACTTTTGTTGAACTTAGCTCTCTTTCTGGCTCCTGCATTTCAAACAAATCTTTCTGAATTGCAGCAAAGAATGGGGGTGAGGTGAGGAGAGTGAGGAATTGTCAGTGTGTTGCTCATCACAGCTCTGCCATTGTAGTGTTTAATATATTGTTTAATGTATTGCATTAATAATCTAAAGAACATGCATTCAAATCTGACCAGGGCAGATGGCAAATTTGTATTCACTTTAAAGGAATCTGTAAATAAAAAGCTGGGTTTTAATAGGACTGAAGCTGTTAGATTATTATCAAAACCCATCAGCTTTGCAAATATCCGCAGGTAAGTACACCGAACATTCTTTTACCACACTGGCACTATCAATCTTACCAATCCCCTCAGCTGGTCCAGAAAGCAATTCAGTTGTCATGGCAACAAGTGCCGGCCTTGACTTTTGATACCCACATCCTGAGAATAGACTTGAAAATAAATCAAAACGTTTCAGTGAAAATATTGCACAAAGATCTCAAAAATCGGACACTAATATTTTCGGAACATATTGCGCAAGTTGTCAGCTGCATTTCTCTGAGTTTCAGTGAAATTACGAATCGGGTTAATGAGGCTGACATTCCGATGGGTATGCGATTGGAGAGTGAGAGCAGTCAGGGTATACAAGCCAGTGGCTACCTACAGCACAGAGGCAGCAGATTTCCCATATTATCATCAAACAGACCAACTATAAAACCTGCATTGACTGAACATGAACAACAGTGGGTCTGGGACCCAATGGCGCAGCAGTTAAAATCACCAAAGTTAATGTTCCCATAAATACAGAGAAGGTATCTTTAAGGTAATCAGATTGCTTAAAATTCACAGGCTTTTAATGAAAGTAACTACAAGTTTAAACCAAATTAAAACATTTTCGAACAGTTAATTTATTGACTGACTTCGTAGTTTTTTTTGTAACTAAATTTAACAATTGAATGAATTGTTTATTTTTTAGAAAATGAAATATTCCATAGATTTTACTCACTACACTTAATAACATTCCTCTCCGCAGTCAGGCTTATTTCAATAAACATGAGAAATTATATGGATTTAGCTGGTGTTTTTCATGAGCAAGGAAGGGGGAATTGTAATGGCAGGCGTCCTGCAAGAGTAAGAGATCAGACTTTTTTCTGTGTCCTCATAATCAACTTAAACAAGCAACTAGCTGGCATTCTATCCATGTGTGTTTGTACCTGCGTCTTCCCACTGCACTTTGGATTTGAAGGTGCTTTGAAGGTGTAACCTGTGCTATGAAATAAAGGGGAGCCCAATGATGTTCTGTATTCCTATATCCATAGAATATACAGCATGGAAACAGACCCTTCAGTCCAACCAGTCCATGTTGACTATGTTCCCAAACTGAATTAGTCTGACTTGCCTGTGTTTGGCCCATATCCCTCCAAACATTTCCGATTCATGAGCTTATCCAAAAGACTTTTAACAGTTGTAACTGTATCCGCATCCATCACTTCCTCTGGAAGTTCATTCCACACACGAACCACTGTCTGGGTAAAAAAGTTGCCCTTCATGTCCTTTTTAAATCCATAAACCATAAAAGGTTATTGTACAAAGTAGGAGCTCATGGTGTAACACAGGTGGAGGATTGGCTAGCTGGCAGAAAACACAGAGTATGCATAAATGGGATCTTTTTCAGATTAGGAGGATGTGATGATGTGGGATCCTATAAGGTCCCACGCTGGGGCTTTTTACAATTGATTTCATTCATTATAATCAGGTGAGGGGATTGAATGCATGTGGCAAAATTTGCAGATTATAATAGTTTAGAAAGTACATCGTCAAGATAACAAAGATGAAGACCATAAGAGTATAAGAACAAGGAAGTGACTTTGAATTTGCACAAGATACTTTAGCTGGAGTATTGTGTACAGTTGTGGGTGCCTCATTGTAGGAAAGATGTGAACGCTTTGGAGAGAGTACAGAAGCGATTTTCAGGAATGGCCCCAGTGATGAGAAACTTCAGCTATGAAGATAGATTGAAGTAGTTGGACTGTTCTCCTTGGAGAGAAGAGAGCTAATTGAGGCTTTCAAAACCATGAGCAGGCTGTACAGGAGTTGGTTTCACTTGTAAAAGGCGGCATGAATTTTACGTGATGTGCAAATGAGGTAAGGGTGATGCAAGAAAAACACTGTTTCACATGGCAAGTCATCAGGGCATGGAATCACTGCCTGGAAATGTGGTGGAGACAAGTTCAATTGAGACATTTAAGAGGGGTATTAGATGGTTACTTGGATAGAAATAGTGCGCAGGGATAGAACTGGGCACGATGGGCTGAATGGCATTCTTCCATACTGTGATAATTCTGTGATGTAGATAGGTCAAGTGAGTGGGCAAAAATCTTGCAGGTGGGAGTATAATTTGGGGGCAAATGTGAAGTTGCCAGGAAGAATAAAAAATGCAATATTATTTAAACTGTGAATGACTGTAGAGTTTCAAATTACAGAGGATTGAGGTGTTCAAGTGCCTGAGTCACAAGAACTTGGTCTGGAGTAACAGCAAGTGATAATGGAATGCTTTCTTACAAGAGGGATTGAAAATAAAAGTAAAAATGTTATTCTTGTTTGTGAGACCACATCTTGAATACTGTGCTCAGTTTTGGTCTCCTTATTCAAGGAAGAATGTAATTTCATTGGAATTAGTTGTGAGGAGGTTTGTTGGATTGATACCGGGAATGAATGGGTTTGTCTAATGTGGAAAGGCTGGACAGACTGGGCTTGTTTCCACTGAAGTTTAGACAGGGGTGACTTGAATGAGGATTATAAGAGCCTGAATAGTCGTGTCAATGTAAACGTGGAAAAGATCTTTCCCCTGTGAACGAATCTAGAATTAGGCACTCTGTTTTAGTGTGTTTTTTTTGGGTGTGGCGTTGAGATAGTTTGGAAATCCTGGAAGCAGTGGAGGCAGAGTCGTGGAATAATTGCGAAGTGGAGGTAGATAGGTCTTGTCAGGCAGGTCAAAGGTTACCAGGTTAGATGGGAATGTGGAATTCAGAAAAGAAACAGGACAGCCATGAATAAAGGACCAACTGGCTTACTTCTGCTTCTAATTTCCATGTTCATTTGTAGTAGAAGGTCAGGCTTGTCAGCCTTCCTTGTTCAATTGGAAAACTCTCATTTAAATGCCAACTCAGTTGAGGTATTCCAAATAAAACTGGACCTCATTGCTGACATGGATCTGAGGAGAATAATTCAATTATCACAGGAAGCTGAGTAACTTCTTCCCTTTGCTGGGTGCTTTGTCTTCTATTGCTTAGATCAAGGTTAATGGTGAGTAACTGAGTTTTTTTTTTAGATGAGAATTATGAATTTAAAAGCTCAATTGGAAGAACACCCATCACCTTCAGATTTAAGACGATGCTAAGTACCATACCGAAATATTTTCAAAGTTCTAGATTTTCTACGAGAATAATATGTGACCAATACATCTCTTCTGTATCAGGATTAATTTACAGCTGTTGGAGATTTCCAAAGGGCAGGAAAGGTTTAACATTTGATCCCAGTCCCAAACAAGTGAGATGCTACAAGAATACTGTTCTCTTCAGAGTAACCTCACTTACACCAGAAAGATCTGGCCAAGTCTACTAGTGTCAATTTCTTAAATGTTCAAAATTACTTTCCAAATGATTGTGTTTGATATTTTAAAAAGTAGAATTTCACTGTGTTCATTAAATAGATGCTAATTGATAGGGAACTGGACATTATTCTGAGACATTCAGCAGATTGTAGGACAAATCATGTTTGCAAATCAATGTGAAAAATGAAAACTGTGGCTGAATATTGTTTCATGGCACCTCCTTGAGATGTTTGTGGGATCTGAAATTTCCATCGGAATAGTTTGAGCAACGTATAGTGCAGAGTCTGAGAATAGGTCATTGGGCTTGTCAAACCCGCACTTCCTACATTCTGTGCTTCACTCTCTCAATCACAGAGTACCCTCCCTCTCATCTAAGTTGCCCATGCTCTCTTACACACCCTCATGGGCATCAGGCATCTTATTTCATCACTATGTTCACCAGTATTTGACTGACAAGTTAATAGAGACAGAAGAAATATTCTTCGGTCCCTAAGCACCAAGAATATTCAAGACGTTGTAGACCCTGACATAATTTGACCCATGCACAGTGCTCCAAAGTCTTTATGTACCAAAATGCGCTGTGCCACATGAAACTGATCAGCAATGCTCCAATGTTCTGGTGAGTTTTACTGTCTGGAAATTTTACTCGTGTCCAGTTCCTTCTGAGACCCTGAATTCACGGCGTTCTTTGATGGTTTGTTCCACTCATTCTTTAAGTTATGAGTCAGGTCATCTTCTGGCTTCTAGCCCCCATTGCAACTTGCAAATGTTACAGTTGACCCTTAAGTACTGTACTCACAGTGGAAAGGACATAGCCCACCATCTCTGTTATATCTATGCTCTGCTGTACTTTGAAAATATTTGGCGAGGTCAATCTTAGTCCTAAATCCGATTCCTGAGCTTTTCTATAACATAATCCTTAAGCTTTATCTGGTCTGGGAGATCAAACTGGTCATTCTGTATAATGAATATTCCTTCGAGTTTGGATGACCCTAAAGCTTAGAAATTACCTCACCAAAGATCTATTTAGCATAATCACATATTTAGCCCATTGCTAGTCAGTATTCCATCAATCTTTCTTTTTATAAATTCTTTCATGGAAAATTTGTTGACTGACCCTCATAGCTCTTGAACTGAGTGGTTTGCTAGAACTAATTCAGAGGGCAGTGAAGAGTCAACTGCATTGCTCTGGGTCTGGAGTCACGTCTAGACCAGACTGGGGATGGATGGCAGGTTTCCTTCCTTAAAGGGAGTTAGGAGGTGGGAAGGATATCTAATCAGGTGGTGTGTTGGCAGACCTGAACCTGTCACCTTCCTAAGTTCTGGGTGGGAAACCTCATAGCTAACCTTTGGATTTTTTTCTAAACAACCTGTTCAGGAAAGTTATGAAACATCTACAACTGCACCATAAGAGCCCTCATGATTTACCCTTATAAACCTACTGCCAGTCCCTGATGCAAATTGGGATTAACCCATCTGTAGGTGGCTCTGTCCCTACGTGCCAGATCAAACTGCAGGCAGCTTGACACCTCAGTCGGTACTGCATCTCCCTTGATCAAAGGCAGTGCCTGATCAAAGGACTGGAACTCAACACAAAGATATGGGAAGAGAACCACCACCCTGATCTTGCTCTGAAACCCCAGTATCCTCTCTTTTCATGATCCCCATTCCATAGTACAGCCTATCTCGACAGGACTTTCCCCTGTCCTGGGATAACAAAGAACAGTACAGAACAGGTCCTTCAGCCCACCAAGACTCTGCCGACACATAATGCCTTCTTAAACTAAAACCTTTTTACCTCTATGTGTCCATATCCCTCTATTCCCTGCCTATTCATGTATCTGTCAAGATGCCTCTTAAACGTTGCTATTGAATCCATCTCCACCACCTACTCTGGCAGCACATTTCAGGCACTTACCAACCTCTGGTTAAAAAAGGTTGCCTCTCATATCTCCTTTAAACTTTTCCCCTTTTGCCTTAAACCTCTTTTCCTTAGTAACTGACATTTCTACTCTGGGAAACATTCCATGTGTGATATGACACCTCTTCGGAACAGTTCCTAAGAAGGATCACTGGATTCAAAATGTTAACTCTGCTTCTTTCTCTACAGACTTACTGAGTTTCTCCAGCACTTTCTGTTTTTTTTTTTACTTCAGCATCTGAGGTACATTGTTCTTATTTAGATCAATAGTTGTTTGGACTGTGAAGTGAAATAGGTATCAGGCAGGAGAGTTAAGATCAAAGATCAGCTGGATGATATTGAATGGTTGGACCAGCTTCGGAGATTGTATAGCCTGCACCTGCCCTTATTTCCTATATGCTTATGTTCCTGAACAGGCCAGGAGTGAAAATTTGTTTGATAACATCAAGGACAATACATAAAAACAAGTTATCATTGGACAAAATCAAATGAAAGGAGAGCTGGTTCATGAAAATTCCAGCCCATTTTGAATTGCAACCTAAAGACTAGAAACCTGGGGGACACCAGCATAGGTGTCCTTAATATACCTGTCTGAAAGCTCCTTAGCTATCGTATTAGCTGAAATTTCGATCTAATTTAATTCGGATGGTTTAATGCTTCTTGAAGTGAACAGATTGACTATAATAAGAACACATTGAGTCCGTGTGCAAATACATTTGATTCATTATTTCTATACCAAGTGCCTGAGCAGGTCATCAGGTATTTCGAGTTTGCACATTCTCTCTGTGTCTGTGTGGGTTTCGTCTAGGTGCTCTGGTTTCCTCCCACAGTTCCAAGATGTGCAGATTTGGTGGATTGCCCATAATGTCCAGGGAGGTGTAGGTTAGTGTTGGGCAATGGTCTAGTGGTATTATTGCTGGACTGCTAATCAAGAGACCCAGGCAATATTCTGGGGACCAGGGTTCAATTCTGACCAGGGCAGGTGGTGGAATTTGAATTCAATAAAAATCTGGAATTAAGAGTCAAATGATGATCATGAATACATTGCTGATTGTTGGGGAAAACCCATCTGGTTCACCAATGTCCTTTAGGGAAGGACAGTTTCAGAGTTTGCAGGCTCCAGATGCCACCTCTTTACTATGGATGTGCAATCTCTTTACATGTCCATTCCCTACCAGGATGGTCTCAGGGCTCTCTGCTTCTTCCTGGAGCAAAAGGCCTGAACTGTCCCCACCCACCACAACCTTCCTCCACTTGGTTGAGCTTGTCCTCACCCTCAACAAATTCTCCTTTAACTCCTCTCATTTTCTTCAGGTCAGAGGGCTGGCCACAGGTACCCTCATGGGTCCCAGTTATGCCTGTCGCTTTGTGGAGTACGTGGAATATTCCTTGTTCCAGTCCTATTCCAGCCCCCACCCACAACCCTTTCTCTGATACATCAATGATATCATCGGTGCTGCTTCCCTCTCTTGTCCGGAATTGGAAATGTTCATTGATTTTGCTTCCAATTTCCACCCTCACTTTCACCTGGTCGATCTCTGACTCCTCCCTTCCCTTCCTTGACATTTCTGTTTCCATTTCTGGGGACAGACTGGCCACTAATATCCATTACAAACCCACTGACTCTCACAGCTACCTGGACTATACATCCTCACACACCACTTCCTGTTAAGGCTCCATCCCATTCTCTCAGTCCCTCCATCTCTGTCGCATATGTTCAGATGAAGTCAGCTTTGATAAGGGACCCTCCGAAATGTCCACCTTCTTCCTCAACCGAGGTTTCCCCAGCTCTGTTGTCGACAGGGCCCTCAACCAGGTCTGACCCATCTCCAACATTTCTGCCCTCCTCCCTTCTCTTCCCTCCCACAACAGCGATAAGGTTCCCCTTATCCTCACCTATCATCCCACCAGCATCCACATCTAGAAGATCATCAGGTGTCATTTCCACCACCTCCAGTGAGATGCCACCACCAGATACATAATCCTCTCCCCTCCCTTGTCCACCTTCTGCAGGAACCATTCCCTCCAGGACACCTTGGTCCACTCTTCCTTCATTCCCTCCAGCCCCCACAGCCCTACAGCACCTTCCCCTGTAACCAGCGAAGGTGCAACACCTGCCCATTTACCTCCTCCGTCCCCAGTATCCAAGGGCCCAAACATACCTTCCAGGTGAAGCAGCACTTCACCTGCACTTCCCAGCATCTAGTCTACTGCATTCACTGCTCACAATGTGGTCTCCTCTACATTGGGGAAATGAGGCGTAGACTGTGTGACTGCTTCGCAGAACATCTATGCTCTGCTCGCAAAAAAGACCCTGAACTACCTGTTGCCTGCCACTTTAACGCATCACCTTGTTCCCTGGCCAACATCTCTGTCTCAGTGAAGCTCAGACCAAGCTGGAAGAACAGCACCTCATTTTCTGCTTGGGGACCCTACAACCCTCTGGACGCAATATCGAGTTCAATAATTTTAGAGCCTAAACTCCCCCATGTCCCAGCCCCTACCCCACACACACCAGGCCTTATTACCACATAGCCTGCCATTACACACTACCAATTGTTAGTCACTAACAGTCCCCATTAACAGCTATTCACCCTCCCAGCCTGATCGTTATCCACTCCTTTGTCTATCCAACTCTTTTGTCTCTTTGGCCTCAATCCTTTATCCTATCAGTTATTCCCTAACCACTCCCCCTCCCTATCTTCTGCATATAAACCAACATTTTCCTAGCTACCATCAGTTCTGAGGAAGGGTCACTGGACCCAGAATGTTAACTCTGATTTCCCTTCACAGATACTGCCAGACCTGCTGAGCTTTACCAGCAACTTCTGTTTTTGAAATTGCCATCTGTACTTGATCTGGCCTACATGGCACTCTAAACCTCCAGCAATGTGTTTGACTCTTAACTGCCCTCAAGGCATTTGGGGATGGGCAATAAATGCTGGTCTAGCCTGTGACGCCCTCATCCCATGAATAAATTTAAAAAAAGGGAATGTTTGATCTTGAAGGCAGGAGCCTCCTCGCTGCTAATTCTGCAATATTCTCCCAACTTGCTCACCAATGTCTTTGGTTG
Organism: Ginglymostoma cirratum; assembly: GCA_024137785.1. Taxonomy (NCBI): domain Eukaryota; kingdom Metazoa; phylum Chordata; class Chondrichthyes; order Orectolobiformes; family Ginglymostomatidae; genus Ginglymostoma; species Ginglymostoma cirratum. The sequence goes on along the minus strand of JAHRHZ010000139.1, from coordinate 49,581,740 downwards.
TACAGGGGCTGTAAATTATGTCTTTTGTACCCTCCTGACATGTTTGCTTTCAGCCTATCAACACATTTTTGATTCTTTAGTCAGTTTGGCTACAAACAGTTGGTTCCGTCATGTAAATCATTAATGTAGATCAGAAATTGTTCAGATCCCTATAGCCCTTCACTCACTATAATTTACTCAGTGGAAAATGACCCATTTATCTCAACTCCCTTAAATAGTCTATGAAAATAATTTCATTCTTCCAAGCTCAACTGGAAACATCTCAGAGCTTCCCAATGATAGTAAGAACTGCCGATGCTGGAGTCAGAGATAACACAGTGTGGGTCTGGAGGAACACAGCAGAACACAGAAAATGAAGAAGGGTCCCGACTCGAAACATCAACTTTCCTGCTCCTCTGAAGCTGCCTGGCCTGCTGTGTTCCTCCAGCTCCACACTATGTTATCTCAGAACTTCCCAATGTTGCTCAATAGTTAATCATCAAATTGCAACGTAGCCTTTCATCTTTGTGACTGTTCCTTGGTCAGAATGTTATGGCAGGTGACCAAGAGATTGTTCTCAAAGGTGGGAAGCGTGCAGATGCCTCACAGGGTTTTGGGAATGTAGGAGATAACAGAGATAGGGAAGGCTGAGCTTGTGGAGGGATTTGAAAAGAAGTCTGTGAATTTAAAAACTGTGAGAAAGCTAAGCCCGTGGTTGGGGGTTATAGCAGGTAGTGGCTCTGAAATGGTTAACGTTGGGTCCACTTTAAGCTCTACCTAATTGGACATTGACATACAGGCTTGGATAGGGATTAAATATGATCATTTCAAACAATATCAAGTGAAGGCCTACATCTACAGGTTTCAATAACAATGACAAACTACCGTAAATTTTACCGGAACGCAATCATCAACAAACTCCATCTTGATTAAGACTAGATCCTCTTCTTGTTAAGACTCACTATTGGTTGATCCCCTTTCACTATGTATCAGTCAGGACCTTAGACCCAGTCAAGGAAAGCAAAGGGTGGCAACATCCATCTCTTGTTTGATTTTTAATGTTAAGGATTGTATTAAGTTATCCCAGAGCACTGGTTTTGAGGAGTAAGACTGTGCCAACTAATGCTGCATTTTTGAGCAAAGTGTGTTGAGTTTGTTTTTAGGTAATTTCTGGGTCTGCAGATTGTTAAAGTGGCAGAAATGACTTTTAGTAGGGGTGATGTGCTCTTTCTGTCAGATATGGGAGATCAGGGAGAATTTGAAAGTCCACAGGAAGTGTGTTTGGTTGCGAATCCTATTGCATGGATTGGTTGCAGCAACAATGAGAGGCAATGCAGAACTTACAAGGATGAAGGAGTCTGATAGATGTCAGTTTCAGGAAAGTGGGAACAACACATTTACAGTCATGTAGATGGCTGGCCACTTTTCCTCTCATGGCTGTCCCCATCTCAAAGAGCCATTTTGGATACTGTAATGTTGGGGGGTGCGTGGGACTGGCCTTGACGGGGAGTATAGCACGGACAGCCAGACTTCAGAAAAGCATTCAACAAGGTTTCACATGGCAAACTGTTTAATAAGGTTAGATCATATGTGATCCAGGGAGAGCTAGTCAATTGGATACAAAATTAGTTTGAAGGTAGGAGACAGAGGGTGGTGGTGGAGGGTTGCTTTTCAGACCAGAGACCTTGGACCAGTGGTGTACCACAGGGATCAGTTGTCCATTGCTTCTTGTCATTTATGTGAATGATTTGGACATGAACATAGGACACATGGTTAGTAAGTTTGCAGGTGACACCAAAATTGGTACTGTAACGGACAGTGAAGAAGATTATCTCAGAGTACAATGGGACTTTGATCAGATGGGCCCATGACCGAGGAGTGGCAGATGGAGTTTAATTTAGATAAATGTAAGGTGTTGCATTTTAATAAGGCAGATAAGGGCATGACTTATATAGTTAATGGCAGGGCCCTAGAGTGTGTTGCTGAACAAAGAGACCGAGGGATGCAGGTGCATGGTTCGTTGAAAGTGGAGTCTCAGGTAGATAGGATGGTGAAGAAGGTGTTTGGCACATTACCTTCATTGGTCAGAACATTTGAGTATGGAAGTTGGAATGTCATATTGCGGCTGTACAGGACACTGGTGAGGCCACTTTTGGAATACTGCATACAATTCTGGTTGCCCTTCTATAGGAAAGAAGTTGTTAAACTCAAGAAGGCGCAGAAAAGATTTACAAGAATGTTGCTGGGACTGGAGGGTTTGAGCAATAGGTTGAAGCCAAATAGATTGGGGCTATTTGCCCCAGAGGATCGGAGGCTGAAGGATGACCTTATAGAGGTTTATAAAACCATGAGGGACATGAATAGGATGATAGCTAAGGTTTTTCTCCTAGGGCGGGAAGTCTAAATCTAGGGGACATAGGTTTAAAGTGAGAAGGGAAAGATTTAAAAAGGACCTGAGTGGTAACTTTTTCACACGGGGAGTGCGTGTTTGGAACGAGTTGCCAGAAGAAGTGGCAGAGGTAGGTAAAATTACAACATTTAAGAGGTTTCTGGATGGGTATATGAATAGGAAGGGGTTTATAAGGATATGGACCAAATGCTGGCAAACCAGACTAAGTCAGATTGGGATTTCTTGTCAGCATGGATGAGTTGGACCGAAGGGTCTGTTTCCATGCTGTATGACTCTGTGACTTTGTGGCATTGAGAAATGGTATTTTGTGTGTGTTAGAACATAGGCAGCAGAATTTTTTCAATCCAAGACTTGAGGCCTAAAGCCTCCCTCTCAGTTAGACATAAATAAAAACCCAAGGCATTACGTTGAAGAAGGGCTGGTGCCTTGGCTAATATTTACCTCACAAAAAAAATCACAAATTACAGCTTATCTCGTCAATATAACATTCTGTTTGTAGGAAATTGCTGTCCACAAAATGGCTGTCACATTTTACATTATCTAACAGTTACTCCACTGTAGCTGTAAAGCAATTTGCTTCATCCTACAGCTGTGAAAGATGCAGTATAAATATATCTTTTGCATTTTTACTGGATATTAGCCAAATAGTGTAACAAGTCAGAGGAGGAAGATGATTCAAAGGAGATGGTACTGAGATACAGTCAGTTGACCATCAAAGTACATGTGGAACTCACCATTGTGTTTTCAGATAATTTTTTTACAGTTCATTCACTGGATGTGGGTATTAGTGTGGCTAGGCTGAATTTATTGCCATCTTTAATTTCCCCTTGAGAAGGTGGTAGTGAGCTTCTACCTTGAACCACTGCAGTCCTTGGGGTGTAGGAACACCCATAATGCTGTTAGGAAGAGAGGTCCAGGATTCTGATCTAATGACAATGACGAAATTATGATATAGTTCCAAGTCTAGGCAACTAGGGATGGGAATTAAATATTGTTTCAGCCAGTGACACCCACAACCATGAATGGATATTTTAAAAAAACCCCAGGATAGTCAGTCATAGAATCCCTACAGTGTGGAAGCAGGCAACTCAGCCGATGAGTCCGCATTGACAATCATCCCATCCCTGCAGCTAATCCGCCTACACTGCGGATCCCCATCCACACAGACATGGGGAGAACGTGCAAACTCCACACAGTCATCTGAGGGTAGAATTAAACCTGGGTCCCTAGCGCTGTGAAGCAGCAGTGTTAACCACTGAGCCACTGAGCCACTGTGCCACCTAGAAGGCAAAGGTCACAAATTTAGAAGACGCTGTTGGAGTGGCCTTGATGAGTTGCTACAATTCATCATGGGTAGGCGGTGCTTCCTGTTGCTAATGCACAGCAATGGCGAAGGGAGTGAGTCTTGAAATTATCAGATGCGGTCCCAATCAAACAGGTTGTCTTTTCATGGATGGTGTTGAGCTTCTTGGGTGCTGCTGGAGCCGCGCCCACCCAGGCAAGTCGGGAGTATTCCATTACACTCCTGACTTGTGCTGCGTGGATGGTGGACAGGCTGTGGGAAGTCAAGGAGGTGAGTTATTCACTACAGGATTCCTAGCCTCTGACCCCCTCTTGTAGTCACGATATGTCTATGGTTGGTCCATTTCAGTTTCAGTAATGAACAAAGAACAAAGAACAAAGAAAATTACAGCACAGGAACAGGCCCTTCGGCCCTCCAAGCCTGCGCTGATCGAGATCCTCTGTCTAAACCTGTCATCTATTTTCTAAGGGTCTGTATCCGTTTGCTCCCTGTCCATCCATGTAGCGGTCCAGATACATCTTAAAAGACACTAACGTGTCTACGTCTACCACCTCCGCTGGCAACGTGTTCCAGGCACCCACCACCCTCTGCGTAAAGAACTTTCCACGCATATCTCCCGTAAACTTTCCTCCTCTCACTTTGAACTCATGACCCCTAATAATTGAGTCCTCCTCTCTGGGAAAAAGCTTCTTGCTATCCATCTTGTCTATACCCCTCATGTTTTTGTAGACCTCCATCAGGTCCCCCCTCAATCTCTGTCTTTCTAATGAAAATAGTCCTAGTCTACTCAACCTTTCTTCATAGCTAGCGCCCTCCATACCAGGCAACATCCTGGCGAACCTCCTCTGCACCCTCTCCAAAGCATCCACAACCTTTTGGTAATGTGGCGACCAGAACTGTACGCAGTATTCCAAATGTGGCCGAACAAAAGTCTTATACAACTGTAACATGACCTGCCAACTCTTGTACTCAATACCCCGCCCGATGAAGGAAAGCATGCCAGATGCCCTCCCGACCACTCTATTGACCTGCGTTGCCACCTTCAGGGAACAATGGACCTGAACACCCAGATCTCTCTGTACATCAATTTTCCCCAGGACTTTTCCATTTACTGGTTTAATGTTTGGCATGTTTTTAGTGGGGGACTCGATGGTGATGCCATTGAATGTCAAGAGGCAGTGGTTAGATTGTCTCTTACTGGAGATGGTCATTGCCTGGTACTTCTGCGGCACGGATGTTAGTTGCCACTTGTCATCCCAAAACCAGATATTGTCCAGATCTTGTTACATTTGAACACGGACTGCTTCAGTACCTGAGGAGTCGCAAATGGTGCTGAACATTGTGCAATCATTGGCGAACATCCCCATTTCTGACCTTATGATGGAGGGAAGGTCATTGATGAAGCAGCTGAAGATGGTTAACCTATTGAGGGGCGGCAGACAGATTGAAAACCTGGGAGGAGGTGGGGAGAACAATAGATCTTTAAGGAAATCAGAGGCACATCATAAAGATTCTTTGATTGAATAGATAAGACTGGAATGAGGAAGAGGTGTTTGGATTACAATGGTGAGGTATTTGAGGATGATTTCGTCAACCATGTCCAAATTCAAAGACACTTCGACAGGGACTACGCTAAAGAGTAATTGTTCAGGGGTTTAAGGGGGAGGTCCATCAAACCATGCAGCTGACCAGATTGTATTTCCAAGCCGCTGGTGAAGCTTCTGATATCGGCCCATGGCAGCATTATTCTTGGTGAAGAACTGGACATTCTGACCTTGTTGGGGTACATAAAGATAACTGAGAGCACCAGCGACTGACTGCTGATTTTTGGACAAGTTCTTGACAGAATGAATATGATTTCTTTCAAGGCAGATTATTGAGCATTCTGTTGCCTCTTTGGTGATTCAAAAGGAGAAAAAAATCCAACCCTTTCTCTCAACTAAATAATTTCCAGACACAGCAAACTAAAGTTTTCAAGTCTCAATTTCAAAGTACCTAGCTCTGAAAAAAATGTCAATTTTGTTAAGTTGAACAACCTGTTTTAATTTTTAATCTCCCTTTCTTAAATGGATTCTTTTATAGATACTTGTGCATCTGTCAAAACAGTTGAGTAAGTATTAGGACATTATATGAACTCGTTCTACTGATTCACCAGAACTACTTGTAGTCCAGTACATGTGTAAAGCCCCCTAATTTAATCCAATATTGCACTCAGAAGAGATCTGGATCCCAGTTATCATTGGCGTCAATTTAGTTTATATGAATTTACAAAATGGAAGGAGGTCATTTGGCCCATCTTGTCTGTGCTAGCCAGCAAGTAACCATCCTCTAATTTCACTTCCTCCTATCCTGGTCTGTGGGTTACAGCACCTCGAATACATTAACAAACTCTTTTTAAATGTTATTGGGGTTTCTCTCTTTTCATTCCTTTCAGCCAGTGAGATCCAGTTCCCCACTACTTTTCCAGGTGAAAATCTGACCCTTCTGTGGCAGCACAGTGGCTCAGTGGTTGGCACTGCTGCCTTACGGCGCCAGGGACTCGAGTTCAATTGCAGCCTCAAGCGACTGTCTGTGTGAAGTTTGCATATTCTCCCCATGTCCGCATAGGTTTCCTCTGGTTGCTCCAGTGTCCTCCCACAGTCCAAGGACGTGCAGATTAGGTGGATCGGCCATGGAAAATTGCCCATAGTGTTCAGGGATATGCAGACTAGGTGGATTAGCCATGAGAAATGCACAGTTACAGGGATGGGTGGGATGCTCTTTGGAGGGTCAGTGTGGGCTCAATGGCCCAAATCGCTTGTTTCCACAGTGTGGGGATTCTATGATTTTGTGACCAGAATGACTTATCCTAAATCCTTCTATTGGAACTTCCTATTGAGCATGATCACAAAAGTTTCATTGAAACTAAAATTATGGAAGGCAGGTTAAGGCTTGAGAGATAGTAGGAACTGCAGATGCTGGAGAATCTGAGATAACAAGGTGTAGAGCTGGATGAACACAGCAGGCCAAGCAGCATCAGAGGAGCAGGAAAGCTTGACGTTTCGGGCCTAGACCCTTTTTCAGGAATGGGTGAGGGGAAGGGGGTTCTGAAATAAATAGGGAGAAAGGCGAGGGGGATAGAAGATGGATAGAGGAGAAGATAGGTGGAGAGGAGACAGGCAGGTCAAAGAGGTGGGGATGGAGCCAGTAAAGGTGAGTGTAGGTGGGGAGGTAGGGAGGGGATAGGTCAGTCCAGGGAGGACGGACAGGTCAAGGGGGTGGGTTGAGGCTAGTAGGTAGGAGAATTGGGTGGGGCTTGAGGTGGGAAGAGGGGATAGGGGGGAGGAAGGACAGGACAGGGAGGCGGGGACAAGTTGGGCTGGTTTTCGGATGCGGTTGGGGGAAGGGAGATTTTGAAGCTTGTGAAGTCCACAATGATACCATTAGGCTGCAGGGTTCCCGAGCAAAATGTGAGGTGCTGTTCCTGCAACCTTCAGGTGGCATCGTTGTGGCACTGCAGGACGCCCAGGATGGACTTGTCATCTGAGGAATGGGAGGGGGAATTGAAATGGTTCGTGACTGGGAGGTGCAGTTGTTTAGTGCGAACTAAGCGCAAGTGTTCTGCAAAGCGGTCCCCAAGCCTCTGCTTGGTTTCCCCGATGTAGAGGCGGCCACAAGGTCAAGGCTTGATACAGACTGAGGATCATGATTGGTTGCAGTATGGTCAATGTCTGCTACAAGATCTCCAAGTGCTGAGTGGAATCATTGCAATGCCAAAGGGTAAAGGCTACCCAGGTCAAAGACTTGCTTGAGAGGAGTACATGATGACATAGCGGTGCACGTGCACAGGATTTGCAAACTGCGCAAAGGAATGGTGTTCATCAGTTGTTACATTTACTGTGCCAACCAACATTCCATGCGATTTGAGTAACAATGCGTGATGTCTGGTACAGCATCATGACCACTGTAGGGAATGTGGGACCTGTCTGAACAGTGCATACAATCAGAAATAGAATTAGAATAGTTAAGCGTTTGCTTTCATTAGCACAGACACAGGGGGGTAGGGATGATATGGTGGCTCAGTGGTTAGCACTGCTGCCTCACAGCCCAGGAGCTCAGGTTCAATTCCACCTTCAGGCAACTGTCTGCTTGGAGTTTGCACATTCTCCCCATGTCTGCATGGGTTTCCTCTGGGTGCTCCAGTTTCCTCCCACAGTCCAAAGATGTGCAGACTAGGTGGATTGGCCATGTTAAGTTGCCTGTAGTGTTCAGGGATGTGTAGATGACATGGGTTTATCGGGGGATGAGTCTGGGTGGGATGCTCTGAGGGTTGGTGTGGACTTGTTGGGCCAAAGGGCCTGTCTCCACACTGTCGGGATTCTATGAGCCAAAGGGCCTTTTTTTTTTCTGTTCTTATAGATCTCTATTACTCTATATCTGTTTGACCAACCCAGTTGACGAATCCTTACTCAGTCAAACAGGATCTGTACCAGGATGTGTCGATTAGTTTTGTGAATTCAATGTCAATTCATGAAATTACGTGAGGGGAAAGAAGATGTGTTTAATGGAAAGAGAGAAAGAAGATTCAAATGTTTAATTTTTAGGTGTTCTACCACAATTATTTCAGCCTCAAAGAATTAGACACCACAGTTAAAAAAGTTAACATTCAAGGCCAGTCATGTTGTATATTATTTTTACAATGCTGTTAAAAACACTCCGACCACTGAAAGGACCAATTTTATCTGGCCTGTTTACTGGTCAACCTGTAGATAAGGGTAGGAACTTCATGCCGTACATACATTTGAATGCTGAATACCTTAGCAAAGTACTCACTAAGACATTCAGCATTTGAATGTACGTGTTCACTTCACTGGAAGGGCAACTAAAACAGCAGCTTTCCTGAGCTCTACATTACCGTAAATGGTAGCTGTTGTGGTCCAATTTATTTCTTAAAATGGCAAGTGCTGATAGCCTCAAGGTTATTTTGATCACAATGGTCCACACAAGCCTCTTACACCCAGGTCCATCTAACACCATCAGCATATCCTTCAGATGGCAGGCTAGTTGTATGAGGAGTGATCTGATTAACTGAGCCCATAATCATTGGTGTTTAGAAGACTGAGAGACCCATTGAAAGTGGAATTCACCGCCACAAGGCAGTGAAAGCAGAGTCACTGAATATATTTAAGAAAGAAATAGGCCGCTTTCTAGAAGCTTAGAATGTCAAGGGGTATTGGGAGAGAGTGGGAGTATAGTGTTGAGATAGATGATCAACCATGATCAGATTGAACAGTGGAGCAGGCACTATGGGCTGAATGGTCTACTCCTATACTTAGTCTCCATTTCTTCTCCCAGTACTTATTAAGCTTTCCCTTCAATGCATGCATCCATCCATTTTAACATTTTCATTCTCATGTTCAAATTCTTCTATTTGCCCAACTACAAATATTTGTTCAGTCCTACAAACTGTTTCATTCCCCCAACTTTAGCCTCTTGTCTCAGCTCATCTTCTCAGCTTCTTTCCCTCTACCACTGTTGGCCATGCTGGGTCTCTGAATGAGCATCTCACCTAGCGTCATCCTCCCCGTAAAACCGGCACCTTCTTTTTCCGTTTATAACCCAATTCCATCTTGAAAGCCTGAATTGAACCAGCCCCCACCACGCTCCCAGGGAAAGCATTCCAGAATGTCATTCAGTATGTGCAAACGTTTCTCCTCATGTTTCTATTCCATATTCTTAATAAATATCCGTGCCCTGTCATTTCAATTCATCCACTAATGGGAATGGTTTCTGTCTCTCCTCCCTCCAGAGGCCTCTTGGTTTTGAACATCTAGATCAGATTCCCTCTCCAAGCAAAAGAGATCCAACTTTTTCAATCTATCCAATGAAGTTCCTCATTGTTGTGACCACTCTACTGATCTTTTTCTGCCGTGCAACATGGAAGTGTATTGTAAATGGTACTTATTTGTTGTTTTTAATGTGTACATTAGAATTTACCGATCCCTTGTCTATTTGAAGGACCTTAGTGCTCTAGTAGAATAGACTGACTAAAGGGATGGTCACCCGGTAGCAGAAAATTGATGAATGACTCACATGAATGAAACAGAATTTGTGAAATTACTCACCTCCTCCTTCAGCGTGTGATGTTGGCCTTCTACCCCTAAACCAACTCTCCAACTCTTTCAAGTTAAAAGTATTCCCGGAGTTTAGAAGGAACCCTTGTTGGCATCAATGTGAACATTCTTCCTACTGATGCACCCTGAGTAATGGTGGCTACATATTGTTAATGAGTACTCAGTAAGAGATGTGTCTGTGCTACAGGCACAGTTCAACCAACATCCAGAGGCATGAGAGGTGAACTGACAGTCAATTCCGTATTTGACCAGAGGCCCTAGAGAAACTGGAGCCAATAAGAACGAGCAGTAACACTCTATTAGTTGCAGTCATACATGGCTCAAAGGAAATTGGCTTTGGTTGTTGGTCAGTCATCTCAGCTCTGGGACATCTCTGCAGAAGTTCCTCAGGGTACTGTCCCAGGCCCAATTATCTTCAGCTGCTTCATCAATGACTTTCCCTCCACCATAAGGACAGAAGTGGGGATGTTCACCAATGATTGCACAATGTTCAGCTCCATTCGCGACTCCTCAGATACTGAAGCAGTCCATGTTTAAATACAATAAGGTCTAGACAATGTCTAGGCTTGGGCAGACAGGTAGTAAGTGACATTCTCACCAGGAAATGACCATCACCAATAAGAGACAATCTAACCACCGCTCCTTAACATTCAGTGGTGTTACCACTCCCCATGATCTGTATCCTGGGAGTTGCCATTGATCAGAAACTCAAGTGGACTTGCCACATAAATGCAACAGCTACAAGAGCAGATCAGGAATCCTTCAGCGAGTAACTCACCTCCTCACTCCTCAAAGCCTGTCCACCATCTACAAGGTGCAAGTCAGGAGTGTGATGGAATACTCCCCACTTGCCTGGATGGGTGCGGTTCCAACAACACTCAAGAACGTTGACACCATCCAGGACAAAGCATCCCACTTGATTGGCACTACATCCACAAACGTCCATTCCTTCCACCACTAATGCTCAATACCAGCAGTGTGTACTATCTACAAGGTGCACTGCAGAAATTCACCAAGATCCTTAGACAGCACCTTCCAAACCCACGACCACTTCCATCCAGAAGGACAAGTGCTGCAGATGCATGGAACACCACGACCTGCAAGTTCCCCTCCAAGCTACTCACTGTCCTGACTTGGAAATATATCACCATTGCTTCACTTCATTGTGTCGCAATTGAGTACATCTGAAGTATTGCATGGAATTTTGGTCTCTAAGAAGGATATTCTGGCCACGGAGTGCAATGAAGGTTTACCAGATAATTCCTGGGATGGCAGGATTGATGTCTGAAAAGAGACTGGATTGACTGGGACTATATTCACGGAGGTTTAAAAGAATGAAGCAGGGGTCATCGCAGAGAAAAGTACAATATTCTAACAGAACGAGACAAAGTGAACACAAGGAAGGATGTTCCCAATGTTCAGGAAGTATAGAACTAGGCTCACAGTCTAAGGATCTGGTGTAGGTCATTTAGGACTGAGATGAGGAGAAATGTCTTCACCCAGAGAGTGATGAGCCTATGGAATTCTCTGTCATTGAAAATGGTTCAGACCAAAACATTGAATGTTTACAAGAAGCGGTTCAATAAGATTCTTAGGGCAACAATCAAAGGGCATGGAAAGAGGGTGGCACAGCCAATTAAATTGAATGATCGGCCATGATCATATTGAAAGGTTGAGCAGGCTTGAAGGGCTGAATGGCCTTCTCCTGCTCTTATTTTGTATGCTTTCAATGTAACATGTTGGAACTGCCTCCCTAACAGCACCGTGGGTGTCCCTGCATCCCAATGACCACAACAATTCAAAGAAGGCAGCTCACCACCACCATCTAACACACAATTAGGAATGGGCAATAAATGTTGGCCTGGGACAGCGAGGCTCATGTCCCATGAATGAAATTTTTAAAAATAGCTGAATCAAAAATATCCAGAAGAACTGTGCATTTCCAACCCGTGAGTGTGGGTTGGGTGTGAGCCCAGTTTCTGGGAGTAGGTGAGAGATAAAAGGTACTGCAGATGCTGGAGAATCCGAGATAACAAGCATGGGGCTGGATGAACACAGCAGGTCAA
>JAHRHZ010000139.1:49508226-49569469 GCA_024137785.1 Ginglymostoma cirratum | reverse complement strand
TCTGGGAGTAGGTGTCAGTATTGAAACCATTGCAGTGCCCATTCACTTAGAGCTTCCTTTCTTCATGAAAGGGATATGATATGATATGAAGTTGGGAGAGCTGGGTGGCACACACTTAGTTCAATTGAAGCTTGAGTCTTCCACCTTCTTAGAGTTATAGAGTCATAGAGTCACAGAGATGTACAAGATGGAAACAGACCCTTTTATACACCTCATCCAACCAAATATCCTAAATTAATCTTGTCCCATTTGCCAGCATTTGGCCCAAATCCCTCTAAACCCTTCCTATTTATATACCCATCCAGATGCCTTTTAAATGCTGTAATTGTACCAGCCTCCACCACTTCCTCTGGCAGCTCATTCCATACATGCACCACTCTCTTGTGTGAAAAAGTTGCCCCTTCGGTCCCCAGTATATCTTTCCCCCACTCAATTTAAACCTATACCCTCTAGTTTTGGACTCCCCTACTCTGGGGAAAATACCTTGGCTATTCACTCTATCCATGCCTCTCAAGATTTTATAAACCTCTATAAGGTCAGCCCTCAACCCCTGAAACTGCAGGGAAAATAGCCCCAAGCTGTTTAGTCTCTCTCTGTAGCTCAAACCCTCAAACCCTGGCAACGTCCTTGTAAATCTTTTCTGATCTCTTTTAAGTTTCACAACATTCTTCCTATAGCAGGGAGACCAGAATTGCATGCAGTGTTGCAAAAATGGCCTAACCAATGTCCTGTATAGCCACAACATAACCTCCCAATTCCTATACTCAATGCACTGACCAATAAAGGTAAGCATATCAAATGAGATAGTAGGAGCTGCCGATGCTGGAGTCCGAGATAACACAGTGTGGAGCTGGAGGAGCACAACGGGCCAGGCAGCATCAGAGGAGCAGGAAAGTTGACGTTTCGAGTTGGCACAATTCTGCCTGGCCTGTTGTGCTCCTCCAGCTCCACATTGTGCTATCTCAACCATATCAAATGCCTTCTTCACTACCCCTTCTACCTGTGACTCCAATTTCAAGAAATTACGTACCTGCACCCCAAGGTCTCTTTGTTCAGCAGCACTCCACAGGACCTTACTATTAGTCAAGATATGTGGTGATACGAAGAGATGACTTGCAGCAATAGGACAGAAGCAATCGACTTTGAGCAGCAAGATTTCCTGTGGGCTCTGGGATTACCAAACAAGAGCAGTTGAAATGAGAAAGGCTGTCCTCATGCTAATAGATCTGCTGAATATTTGGACAAAAGCTGAAGAGAAGAGACACAGAAGGTCTGCACAATGGGGGAAGCCTCATTAGAGGACCGTATTCAGTGACTTGAGTGAAAATAGTCATGAATCTTGGTTTCAGCTTCACAGGGTGTGAAGCTGAACCAATATGTATTTTTTAAGTATACAGAAGAACAGAGGACCAAGGGAAATAAATGCCGCTGAACACTAATTGTGATTCAAGCCCTTAAGTCAAAGATAATCAAATCCCTCTGGATCACGTCCAGCAAAGAGAGAAACTCAACCTCACAAATGGCAGCAGAATTCTCTCACTTCAGAAACTTGGAATGATTGCCATCATTTCTGAGAAGATGAAAAAACACAATGGAGGACTAAATGTTCTTGTGTTGAGTGCCAGCCTTACTGCCGTGGGCAGCACTCTGCCTCTGAGTGGGAAGATTCCAAGAGGTAAGTGTTAAAAGTGAAGTGTCCTTATTCTCTCACTGTCAGAGTTACTGCCTTCCAAAAAAGTCCCCACACAGAAGCTGTGTCTGCCCTTTCTGGTGAACATAATGACACTATTCTGTAGACACTATTCCAGTGTCCTGATATCATCAAGGATTCTCTACTGCTCCAAGGCAGCTTCCCTTCTGTTAAAAGAAGCTCCCAGCTACTGGACAAGGTAATGATTTCAACACTGGGCTCACACTCAAATCAAAAAAGCAATTATCTCTGCTCTTCAAGTTCACGAAATTCCGATTGAGATATCAGTGGGAATATTTATCCCTCAGACCTAACTATTCAAACAGATTTTCTGATCATTATAAGCTTGCTGTGTGCAAATTGACTGCCCCATCTCCTACATCACAACATGACAACACTTTAAAGAGTCGTTGTAAAGTGCTATGGGGCATCTGTGGCTGTTAAATTCATTCCAGAAGTGCAAACCTTGCTTTCTTTTATTGAGAAAGCACTTCTTACATGATTGTGTGGAAGAGATGATGACAATGTGACTGTGTTTATTTCATCCTCAGAATATGGGACCCGGATTCAAACCCCACACTCAACTGCTGCAACATCACCGTAATAGTACTGCAAGCTTTTTATCAACTGGGGAAAAACCCGTCTGGTTCACTAATGTCCTTTAGTAAAGGAAATCTGCCATCCTTGCCCGGTCTGGCCAATACTTGAGTCCAGGTCCAAAGCAATGTGGTTAACTTGTAAGTGCCACCGAAATGACCCATCAAGACAGTCAGCTCCATTAGGGATGGAAATACCAGCCTTGCCCATGACACCCACATTTCGTGAAAGGATAAAGGGAAAAAAAAGGCTCTTCCAAGGTACTAATCAGAATTCTATTTGTGCACAGCAAGATTCCAACATACAGCAATGTGTGAAATGATCATCTGGCCTCTGTTTTGAAGGCATTGGTTGAGGAGGGGATGGTGCCTAAATCACTGGGGAGTGCCCTCGAGGTTCCTTGAGCAGTCACTGGAACTGTCAGACAAAGTTAGCTTTGATGTCTCACTTCATAGACAGTGTCTCTCACAGTGCTGCGCTGTTACCCCACCCCGAGGGCTGCAGTGGGAACATCAGCGAGGATGTTGAGCCAAGGGAAACCTCAAACCTCTGACCTTGGCAAGACTGAGTGTCACCTTACCCCTCATTGTGGTGAGCAGAGGATCTGATCTCACCTTCAGAGTTTATGCAAACTGCACAATTGCATCTTGTTTTACAATTGGAGACTGGGTAGAAACAGCTTTACAAAGAGACTTGAGTGTCCTATTGTACCAGAGTAACGTTATCATCCAAAATATATCACAAGAGACTCAGACGACGACTATATAGTATTGACAGATCGGAAGAGTCCAGTTGACCCAGCTGAGATATTTCCAAAATTCCTAACCTTCTATTTCCCAACCAGCAACTCCCTCCACTTAGCCATCCATGTTCTTGGGAGGAACATAAGAAATATACGATACGGGAGCAGATTTAGACGATTCAGCTCATCAAGTCTGAACTAGCAATCAATCATGGGATAACAAGGTGTGGGGCTGGATGAACACAGCAGGCCAAGCAGCATCATAGGAGCAGGAAAGCTTTTTTTCCTTCGCCTCCGCAGCATCTGCTCCCAGGATGAGACATTCCACTCCCGTACATCTCAGATGTCCTCATTCCTCAAGGACCGCAACATCCCCCCCACAGTGGCCGAGAACGCCCTCGACTGTGTCTCCTGCATTTCCCGTAACTCATCCCTCACACCCCGTCCCCACAATAATAACCAAAAAAGAATCCCCCTCGTCCTCACGTACCACCCCACCAACCTCCGGATCCAACGCATCATCCTCCGACACTTCCGCCATCTGCAATCTGACCCCACCACCAAAGACATTTTTCCCTCCCTACCCTTATCTGCTTTCCAGAGGGACCACTCCCTCTGCGACTCCCTTGTCCGCTCCACACTCCCCTCCAGCTCCACCACACCCGGCACTTTTCCCTGCAACTGCAGGAAGTGTTACACCTGCCCCCACACCTCCTCCCTCACCCCAATCCCAGGCCCCAAGAAGACTTTCCACATCAGGCAGATGTTCACCTGCACATCTACCAATGTGGTATACTGCATCCGCTGTACCCGTTGTGGCTTCCTCTACATCGGGGAAACCAAGCGGAGGCTTGGGGACCGCTTTGCAGAACACCTGCGCTCAGTTCGCAACAAACAACTGCACCTCCCAGTCGTGAACCGTTTCAACTCCCCCTCCCATTCCTCAGATGACATGTCCATCCTGGGCCTCCTGCAATGCCACAGTGGTGCCACCCGAAGGCTGCAGGAACAGCAAATCATATTCAGCCTGGGAACCCTGCAGCCCAATGGTATCAATGTGGATTTCACAAGCTTCAAAATCTCCCCTCCCCCAACCGCATCCCAAAACCAGCCCAGCTCATCTCCACCTCCCTAACCTGTCCTTCCTCTCACCTATCCCCTCCTCCCACCTCAAGCCCCACCCCCATCTCCTATCTACAACATCATCCCGCCCCCTTGACCTGTCCGTCCTCCCTGGACTGACCTATCTCCTCCCTACCCCCCTACCTACACTCACCTTTACTGGCTCCATCCCCGCCTTTTCGACTTGTCTGCCTCCTCTCCACCTATCCTCTCCTCTATCCATCTTCTATCCACCTCCCCCTCTCTCCCTATTTATTTCAGAACCCTCTTCCCCTCCCCCATTTCTGATGAAGGGTCTCGGCCCGAAACGTCAAGTTTTCCTGTTCCTATGATGCTGCTTGGCCTGCTGTGTTCATCCAGCCCCACACCTTGTCATCTCGGATTCTCCAGCATCTGCAGTACCTTTTATCTCTGATAGCAATCAATCATGTTCCTCAACCCCATTCTCCTGCCTCCTCCCTGTAACCCTTGACCCCCTAACTAATCATGCCCTATTTCTGTCTTAAATACACCCAATGACTTGGCCTCCACAACCCTCTGCAGTAATGAGTCCCACAGATTAACCACCTCAGACTGAAGAAATTCCTCCTCATCTCGGTTCTAAAGGGCCTTTCTTTCATTCCAAAGCTATGCTGTTGGGCTCTAATCTTCCTACTAGTGGAACAATCTTCTCCATGTCCACTCTATTCAGGCCTCTCCATATTCTGTAAATTTCAATGAGGTCCCCCCTCATCCTTCTGAACTCCATCGAGTACAGACCTGGAGTCTTTAGCCTCTCGTCAAATGACAAGCCCTTCATCCCCGGGATTACTCTTGTAAACCTCCTCTCCACCCCCTCCACTGCCAGCACATTATTCCTTAGTTACACAGCCCAAAACTGCTCACATTATTCCAAATGCGCTCTGAGCAGGGCATCATAAAACCTCAGCAGTACACCTCTGCTCTTGTATCCTAGCTCTCTCAGAATGAATGTTAACATTACATTTTCCTTCCTAACTGCCAAATGAACCTGCACATCTACCTTAAAAGAATCCAGAACTGGGACTTCCAAGTCCTTTTGGACTCAGATTTCTGAAAGCTTTCCTCATTTAGAAAATAGTCTACACCTCTATTCTTCCTGCCTGAATGTATAACCTCACACTTTCCCACAACTTGTGCCATCTATCACTTCTTTGCGCATTCTCCTAATCTATCCATGTCCTTCTGCAGCCTCCCTGCAGAGCAGGAAATAATTGGACTAATAAGGGGAAGAACAATTCCTTTAGACCATTCCTCTTCACCCCCCACAGTTGACTGAAATTACTGAAGTCTCATATACTCAAGATGTTATTATCTTTGCTGATATGGACTGCCTAGCCTCACTAACAGTGGACCATTCATGTCACACATTTTACTGTTCCCTTGTATCAAACATGTGGCTGCTTTCTGAAACCAACACAAACATTGCTGGACAAACTCAGCAGGTCCGGCAGCATCCTTGGAGAGAGAAACAGAGTTAACATTTTGAGTCTGCGTTCAGCTGATGTTATGGGGTTCTGCAGAAGAGTCATACAGGACCTGAAACATTAACTCTCTTTCTCTCTCTTTGCAGATGCTGCTAGACCTTCTGAGTTTCTCCAGTAGCCTCTGTGTTTGCTGCAGATTTCAAGCATCTGCAGCATTTTGCTTGGAAGTGGAGGCTTTCTCAAAGAACAAAGAACAAAGAAAAATTACAGCACAGGAACAGGCCCTTTGGCCCTCCAAGCCTGCGGCGATCCAGATCCTCTATCCAAACCTGTCACCTATTTTCCAAGGATCTATATCCCTCTGCTCCCTGCCTACTCATGTATCTGTCTAGATACATCTAAAATTACACTACCTCGCCCGCCTCTACCACCTCCGCTGGCATCTCATTGATGAAGAGCTGTGTCTGATGTTCCACATTGTTGGCAGTGTTCATAAAATGAAGGTAGGGATGCTCACACATCCTCCATCCTCCCTGAAGGAAGAAGGGGAAGAGAGATTGGCAACTTGCTTTTCTCTTTTCCACCTTTCCGAGGAAATCTTGCTCACCAAGATGTGTCAATCTGCCTTGTCTTTGAAATTAAGTGACTGTTCTTTTCCCCTCCTGCAAGAGGAAGCTCTCTGGCTCAGATATTGATTACCAACACACTTGGCAATGGCACAGTTATCCACACAAGGAAGCAATTTAATACTGAGGTCCCTAATTGAATTATAAAATGTGCTGCAAGGAACAGGCAGACCATCTGCTGCTCTCTGCCGAAGTGACTAAAGTTGACGAGAATGTTCTGGCAGAGAGGCAGAAACTATCGCCTGAAACCACCCTTCATCAATCAGATAATTCCTGAGAGGCTCAGTCTGATACATTCAAAGAGCAGATTCTGCCTTTGCCCTAGGTTTCATGCACATGTACTGCTGTAGGTTTTGAACCCTGAGCTGTGTGATTCAACGTGTCAAACATTTCCCCCTGACTGTGACGTCTATAATCGGGAGACGTGGATGTAGAAAAATACAAAGTAATCCATTTAGGACTGAAATGAGGAGGAATCTTCATCTGGAAGGTTGTGAATCTTTTGGAATTCTCTACTGCAAAGTGCTGTGAAATGCAGTCATTAAGTTCAAAATAGAGACTGATAGATTTCTTATTATTAATGAATTAATACATACGGGGATAGCCCAGCAACATGGTATTGACATAGAATGGCAGAGCAAACTCAATGACTGCACTTTGGCAAAACAAACTAAGGCAGAACTTACACAATTAATGGTAGGGCTTTGGATAGCGCCGTAAAACAGAAACACTTCGGGGTTCAGGCAGATAATTCTTTGAAGTTTGCGTCACATGTAGGCAGGGTGGTTAAGAAGGCATTTAGCACGTTTGCCTTCATTGCTCAGATCTTTGGGGACAGGAGTTGGGTCGTCATGTTGGGGTTGTACAGGAAGTTAGTGAGGCCTCTTCTGAAGTACTGTGTCCAGTTATGGTCGTCCTGTTATAAGGAGGATATTATTAAGCTGTAGAAGGTTCAGAAAAGATTTACCAGAGTGTTGCTGGCAATGGTGTTTTAAGTTATAAGGAGCGCCTCGGTAGGCTGGGACTTTTTTTCCCTGGCATGTCGGAGATTGAGCCTTAGAGAGGTTTATAAAATCATGATAAGGCATACATAAGGTGAACTGCCAAAGTCATTTCCCCAGGGTAGGGGAGTCCAAAACGAGACAGAATGGGTTTCAGATGAGAGGGGATAGATTTAAAAGGGATGTGAGGGGCAACATTTTCACACAGAGGGTGGTGCATGCATGGAATGAGCTGCCAGAAGAGCTGGTAGAAGAGGTTACAATTACAGCATTTAAAAGACATTTAGACAGGTACATGGATACAAAGGTTTAAAGGGATATGGGTCAAACACAGACAAATGGGACTAGTTCAGTTTAGGAAACCTGGTTGGCATGGACGATTTGGGCTAAAGGATCTGTTTCTGTGCTGTATGACTCTATGACTTCTTGCATACTTGCAAATTAACTTGTTGTGATCCAGGTACCAGGACACCCAGATCCCTCTGCACCTCAGAATTCTGCTCTTTCTCTCTAATAATATTCTGTTTTTTCTGTTTTCCCTGCCACAGTAGAAGAGTTCACATCTTCTTTCATTACACTGCAAATTACTGTGAGCCTATCTGACTAAGAAGCTAAACATGATGTATGCAGAAGATGGGGTTTATTAAGTTAAAACAAAGGGCAACTATGTGTTAAATTATAATTTTGTATGTCATTGTAGACAGACAAAGAACAAAGAGAACAAAGAAAACTTACAGCCCAGGAACAGGCCCTTCGGCCCTCCAAGCCTGTGCCGATCCAAATCCACTGTCTAAACCTATCGCCCAATTCCTAAGGATCTGTATCCCTCTGCTCCCCACCTACTCATGCATCTGTCCAGACGCACCTTAAATTAATCTACCGTGCCTGCCTCTACTACCTCTGCTGGCAACGCGTTCCAGGCACCTACCACCCTCTGTGTAAAGTACTTTCCCCGTGTATCCCCCTTAAACTTTTCTCTTCTCACCTTGAACGCGTGACCCCTCGTTATTGAATCCCTCACCCTGGGAAAAAGCTTATCTCTATCAACCCTGTCTATACCCTTCATGATTTTGAAGACCTCAATCAGGTCCCCCCTCAATCTCCTTTTTTCTAATGAAAACAGTCCTAACCTACTCAACCTCTCTTCATAGCTAGCACCTTCCATACCAGGCAACATCCTCGTAAACCTTCTCTGTACCCTCTCCAAAGCTTCCACATCCTTTTGGTAATGTGGCGACCAGAACTGTACACAGTATTCTAAATGCGGCCGAACCAAAGTCTTGTACAATTTTAACATGACCTGCCAGCTCTTATACTCAAGACCCCGTCCGATGAAGGCAAGCATACCATATGCCTTCTTGACCACTCTATCCACCTGTGCAGCCACCTTCAGGGTACAATGGAGCTGAACTCCCAGATCTGTCTGCTCATCAACTTTTCCCAAGGCTCTTCCGTTTACAGTATAGTTCGCTCTAGAATTAGACCTCCCAAAATGCATCACCTCACACTTGCCCGGATTGAACTCCATCTGCGACTTCTCCGCCCAACTCTCCAGTCTATCTATATTCTCCTGTATTCTTTGACAATCCCCTATGCTTTCTGCTACTCCCCCAATCTTCGTGTCATCTGCAAACTTACTGATCAGACCACTTATGCCCTCTTCCAGATCATTTATGTATATCACAAACAACAGTGGCCCCAGCACTGATCCCTGTGGAACACCACTGGTCACCTTTCTTCATTTCGAGAAACTTCCTTCAACTCCTACCCTCTGTCTCCTGTTGCTCAACCAGTTCTTTATCCACCTAGCTAGAACACCCTGCACACCATGTGACTTCACTTTCTCCATTAGTTTACGATGGGGAACCTTATCAAACGCCTTACTAAAGTCCATGTAGATGACATCTACAGCCCTTCCTTCATCTATCAACTTGGTCACTTCCTCAAAGAACTCTATTAAGTTAGTAAGGCATGATCTCCCCTGCACAAAACCATGTTGCCTATCACTGATAAGCCCATTCTTTTCCAAATATAAATAGATTCTATCCCTCAGTACCTTCTCCAGCAACTTTCCCACCACTGACGTCAGGCTTACTGGTCTGTAGTTACCTGGAAAATCCCTACTACCCTTCTTGTACAGGGGGACAACATTAGCAACTCTCCAGTCCTCCGGCACTTCACCTGTGTTTAAGGATGCTACAACGATATCTGTCAGGGCCCCAGCTATTTCCTCTCTCGCTTCCCTCAGCATCCTGGGATAGATCCCATCCGGTCCTGGGGATTTGTCCACCTTAATATCCTTTAGCCTACCCAACACATCTTCCCTCCTTCTGTCAACGTGATCCAGAGTAAACAAACTTCTATCTCTAATCTCAACATTCATCATGTCCCTCTCCTCAGTGAACACTGATGCAAAGTAATCATTGAGAATCTCACCCATTTTCTCAGGTTCGACACAAAACCTTCCTTCCTTATCCTTTAGTGGACCAACCCTTTCTCTAGTTACCCTCCTGCTTCTTATATATGAATAAAAGGCCTTGGGATTCTCCTTAATTCTGTTCACTAAAGTTATTTCATGACCCCTTTTAGCCCGCTTGATTCCTCGTTTAAGATTGGTCCTACTCTCCCGATATTCCTCCAAGGACGGTTCTGTTCTTAGCTGCCTGGACCTTATGTACACTTCCCTTTTCCTCTTGGCTAGTCACACGATTTCTCCTGTCATCCACGGTTCACGAATCTTTCCTTTCCTATCCCTTGTTTTCAAAGGGACATGCCTATCCTGCACTATCTTCAACCTATCTTTGAAAGCCTCCCACATATCAAATGTGGACTTCCCTTCAAATAGCTGTCCCCAATCCACATTTCCCAGCTCCTGCCGAATTTTGATATAATTGGCCTTGGCCCAGTTTAGTATTCTTCCCTTAGGACCACTCTCATCTTTGTCTACAAGTATTCTAAAATTTACAGAATTGTGGTCACTATTCCCAAAGAAATCCCCCACTGCAACTTCTACCACCTGGCCTGGCTCATTCCCCAACACTAGGTCCAATATGGCCCCTTCCCTAGTTGGACTATTGACATACTGCTCTCTCAGACATTGAATCAATCTATAAATAAAGAGGTCGCTGAGAAAGCGAGTTGAGTTAATGAGATTGGCTCAATGGACTGAGATAGGTCAAATGGAGTTCAATTTGGATAAATGCAAGGTAACACATTTCGGTACAACAAACATGGGCAAGTCGTATACCATTCAGGATAGGGCCTTGGGTAGTGCTGTAGAAAAGAGGGGCCCCAGGGTTCAAGGATATAATTCTTTGAAGTTTGCGTCATCAGTAGATAAAAAGGCATTTAGCACGCTTGCTTTCATTGGTCAGTCTTTGGTGTAAGACTGGAAAAGTCATGTTGAGAGTGTACAGACATTGGTGAGGCCTCCTTGGAGTACTGCGTTCAATTCTGGTCTCCCTGTTATAGGAAGGATATTATTAAGCTGAAGTGGGTCCAGAAGATGTTGCTGGTTACAGAAGGCTTGTGTTATAAAGAAAGGCTGAATAGTCTGGGGCTTTTCTCACTGGAATGTACGAGGTTGAGAAGTGATCTGATAGAGGTTTTTAAATCATGAGAAAGGTATAGATAGGGTTAATGGTAGGCGCCTTTTCCCTAGGATGGGGGATTTCACGACAAGGGAGCTATATTTTTAAGGCAAGAGGAGAGAGATTTAAAAAAGACATGGGGGCAAATTTTTTATACAAAGGGTGGTTCGCATGTGGAATGAACTTCCGAAGGAAGTGGTGCAAGTGGGTAGTTACAACGTTTAGAAGACCCTTAGGCAAGTTCATGAATACGAAAGCAACTAGCTAACTATATAGATCAGACAATTGTCTACATAGCAAGATAATTACGTAGACCAGATTATAGTCTACACAGCCGACTGACTATAACCTGCACAGCCAATTAACTACATAAACTGCACTGTCACCTACACAGTCAAATAACTATATAGACCACTGTATCGTCTACAAAGCCAGCTAACTGTCTTGACCAGTGTCTAATGATCTCTGGATTACTCCCAGTGCCACGTGCCAGTGAGGGTAGAAATAGAAAGATAGGCCAGATGGATGCATGGCTGAGGAGCTGGTGTAAGGGGCAGAGTTTTCAGTTTTTAGATCAATGGGAGGTTTGGCAGGTCTCTGAATAAGAGAGCGGCCATTGAGAAGTCAGGGGAAAATACATTAGCCATCGAGAGCAGGTTTATTATTCAGGATAACCAGGGGCACAGTAGAGGGAGGGAAAAGACTTCTGGTTTAAAGTACATTTATTTCAATTCACAAGGTCTGACTGGTAAGGCAGATGAGCTCAGAGCATGGATTGGCTTTGGGAATTGGGATATTATAGCCATAGCAGGAACATGGCTTAGAGAAGGGCAGGACTGGCAGCTCAATTTTCCAGGATACAGAAGCTACAGGCATGACAGAAGTACAAGTAAGTGAGGAGGGGGAGTTGCCCTTTCAATAAGGGAGCACATAACAACAGTGCTTAGAGAGGATATTCTTAAGGTGTCATCAAATGAGGCCATATGCTTAGAATTTAGAAACAAGAAGCTGGTGGTCATTTTGTTGGGACTATATTATAGACCCCCAAATAGCCAGTGGGTACTGGAGGAGCAGATGTGTGGAGAGATTGCAGAGGCCTTTAGGAATAATAGAGTAGTATTGGTTGGAGATTTTAATCTCCCCTGTATTGACTGCGCCACTCAGAGTATAAAAGGCCTGGACGGAGTGGAATTTGTCAAATGTGTCCAAGAAAGTTTGCTAAACCAATATGTAGAAGGGCCCTCCTTGAGAGAGTGTAAAACTGGACCTCCTCAGGAAACGAGCAAGAGACTGAAGTATCAGTCGGAGAGCACTTTAGGCCCAGTGACCATAACTCTTTTAGTTTTAACATAAATAGGGGAAAAGATACGACAGGTCCATAGGTTAAGGTGCTAAACCGGAGTGGGCCATTTTTGTGGCCATTAGGCAGGATCTAGCAGAGTCAACTGGGTGAGTCTGTTTGAAGGAAAAGAAACAATTGGCAAATAGGATGTTTTTAAAATTGTGATATCAAGAGTCTGGGGACAGTATGTCCCTGTTAGGGTGTAAGGAAATGTTGGCAGGTTTAGGGATCCCTGGTTGGCAAGGGATATTGAACCTCTGATCAGGAAAAAGAAGAAGGCATACTTTGGGTTTAAGATTTCAGGCTCAAGTGAAGCCCTAGATGACTATAAAAAGCATAGGAGCACATTTAAGAGGGAAATCAGAAGATCAAAAAGAGAATCATAGTTACTAAGGAAATAAGGGAAACAAGTGGGGTCAACATACACATTACTGGAGAACAGGTATTTGCAGCCCTAAAGCGCATTAAGGTGGATAAATCCCCTGGTCCTGATCAAGTCCATCCTCGGATGTTGTTGGAGGGTAGGGAAGACATTGTAGAGGGCCTTACAGAGACTTATGTTTTATCTTTAGCCAACGGTGAAGTTCGGGAAGACTGGAAGGTGGCTAATGTTGTTCCATTGTTTAAGAAAGGTAGCAAAGAAAAGCCAGGGAACTTTGGGCCAGTGAGCCTGATATCAGTGGTAGGCAA
Source organism: Ginglymostoma cirratum (assembly GCA_024137785.1). Classification (NCBI taxonomy): domain Eukaryota; kingdom Metazoa; phylum Chordata; class Chondrichthyes; order Orectolobiformes; family Ginglymostomatidae; genus Ginglymostoma; species Ginglymostoma cirratum. The sequence goes on along the minus strand of JAHRHZ010000139.1, from coordinate 49,556,624 downwards.
GTTATTGGAGAGGATACTGAGGGACAGGATCAACCAACATTTGGATATACAAGGTCTGATTAGGGATAGTCAGCATGGATTTGTGCATAGAAGTCATGCCTGAAAAATCTTTTAGAGTTTTTTGAAGGGGTAACCAAGAGGATGGATAAAGATAGGGCAGTGGATGTTGTCTATATGGACTTTAGTAAGGCTTTTGACAAGGTCCCACATGGCAGGCTAGTCATGAAAATTAGGTCCCATTGGATCCAGGAAGAGTGAGCTAATTGGATTTCAAATTGGCTCGATGGTAGGAAGTAGAGGGTGATGGTTGAAGGTTGTTTCTTGGACTGGAGGTATGTGACTTGTGGTGTGCCACAGGGGTCAGTTCTGGGACTTTTGTTATTTATTATTTACATAAATGATCTGGATGTGAATGTACAAGGTATGATTAGTAAGTCTGCAGATGATACAAAATCAGGATGTATCGATGATAACGAAGAAGGTTATCAAAAATTACAGAGGGATCTTGATCAGATGGGGAAGTGGCCTGAGGATTGGCAAATGCAATTCAATACAGGTAAGTGTGAGGTGTTGCACTTTGGAAAGTCAAACCATGGTAGTAGTTACACAGTGAAGGGTAAGGTCCTGAGGACTGTTGTGGAACAGAGGGACCTAGGAGTTCAAGTACATTGTTTGTTGAAAATGGCATCACAGGTGGATAGGATGGTGAAGAAGGCATTTAGCATGCTGGCCTTCGTTGGTCGAGGCATTGAGTATAGGAGTTGAGATGCTTTGTTACAGTTGTGTAAATTGTTGGTGAGGCTGCATTTGGAATATTGTGCACAGTTTTGATCACCCTGTTAGAGGGAAGACATAGTTAAACTGGAAAGTGTGCAAAGAAGATTTATGAGGATGTTGCTGGGACTAGTAGGCTTGAGTTATAGGGAGAGGTTGGCCAGGATAGGATTTTATTCCTTGGAACCTAGGAGAATGAGGGGTGACCTTATTGAGGTGTATAAAATCATGAGGGGCAGAGGTATGATGAATGCAAATAGTCTTTTTCCCAGAGATGGGGAATTGAAAACTTGAGGGCACAGGTTTAAGGTGCGAGAGGAAAGATTTAAGAAGGACCTGAGGGGCAACGTCTTCACTTAGAGAGTGGTGCGTCTATGGAATGGGCTGCCAGAGAAAGTGGTTGAGGCAGGTACAATAGTAACATTTAAAAAACATTTAGGTAGGTACATGGATGGGAAGGGTTTAGAGGGAAATAGACGAAATGCAGGCAATTGGAACGAGCTGAGTGGGCACCATGGTCAGCATGGATCAGTTTGGGCCAAAGGGCCTGTTTCCATGCTGTAGTACTCAATAACTCTCTGGCTCTATGACTAGGCTACAGTCTACATGACTCTGATGATTCTATGGACCAGACTATAGTCTAAACAGTCAGGTAACTATATAGACAACACTATAGTCTGCACAGTGAGATAACTATATAGACCAGAGCATTGTCCATGATATCAATTAATGATATAGACCAGACAATAGTCATACTTCCAGATAAATAGTTAATCTAGATTACGGTCTACACACCTGGACACCTATATGGACCAGACTATAGCCTACACAACCAGCAAAATATATGGTACAGGCAATCATCAACGCAGCCAGCTAACAACAAAGCTATATAGAACAGATTATCATCTAAGTAGTCTGAAAAACATATAGATCAGATGGCAATTTACACAGTTAGTTAAGTATATATTTTTTCTTTATTCATTCACAGGATGAGGGCGTTGCTGGCCAGGCAGCATTTATTGCCCATCCCTAATTGCCCAGAGGTCAGTTAAGAGTCACCCACATTGCTGTGGGTCTGGAGTCTCATGTAGGCCAGACCAGGTAAGGATGGCAGTTTCCTTCCCTAAAGGACATTAGTGAACCAAATGAGGTTTTCCTCAACAATCAGCAATGGATTCATGGTCATCATTAGATTCTTAATTCCAGATATTTACTGAATTCAAAATTCCACCATTTGGCAAAGCAGAATTCAAACCTGCGTCCCCAGAATGATATTTGAGTCTCTGGGGTTAACAGTCCAGCGATAATACCACTAGGCCATTGCCTCTCCCTGACCCATAGAGACCAGACTATATTCTACACAGCCAGCTTACTATCTAGACTGGACTACTGTCCACACAGATTAATGACTCTGCACACTAAGCTATAGTCGAGACCATCTGTTAACTATATAGACCAGCCAATAGCCTACACAGTTGACTAACTATATAAACCATGCTATAGTCTGCACAGTCAGATAACTTTACAGACCAAACTGTAGTTGATACAACCTAACTGTATAGATCAGACTACAGTCTATACAGTCTGTTAACGATATAGACCAGTCAATCATCTGCATAGCCAACTAAATATACAACCAGGCTACAGTATACGCAGTGAGAAAGTGGTATAGAATAGACTATACAGTACACAGCCAGATAACTGTATACATCAGACATTACTCTTCACAGCCAGTTAACTGTACAGAGTAAAAGTCTACATGGGCAGAAAACTAAATAGCCCAGACTATAGTCTACACACCTGGATAACTATATAGACCAGATTATTGTCTACACAGTTTGATGACTGTATAGACCAGATGATATTCTAGACAGTCATGTAACTGTACAGACCAGACAATATACAACACAGACAGACCCAACTACATAAACCAGACTATACACCCTCAGCAGAGTATGGCCAAGTGACTATTAATAACACACAAGAGTCGACATAGCCAGATAACTATATGGACCAGGCAATAGTCTACACAGCCAGTGAACTATATAGAACAGATGTTAGTCTAAATAGGCTGATAACTATACAGACCAGACTACTGTCTGCACAGTCAATTAACTAGATAGACCATAGTTTACAATATAGAACAGACTGTAGTCTGAACAACCAGACAACGATACAGAAAAGACTACAGTCTGCATGGTCTGATAACTATGTAAACCAGACTATAGACTAGAGTAACAATATAGGCCTGACTCTAGCTTACACAGTCAATAACTAAACAGGTCAGGCTATATTCTCTAAAGCTAGATAACTACATAGACCAATCTATAGTCTATACAGCCAGTTAACTATGTAGACTGGACTTTAATCTGCACAGCCAGATAACTACATAAACCGCATTACTACCTATAGACAGATAACAATGCAACCAGACTATAACCTGCACAGCCAGCTAACTGTCTAAACCAGGCTACCGTCTACACAGTCTAATGACACTATGGACCAGACTATAGTCTAAACAGTCAGGTAACTGTACAGTCCAGACTACAGTCTAGACTCTCAGATAGCTGTACAGCCCAGACTATAGTCACACTTCCAGATAAATATGTCGACCAGATTATAGTCTACACAGCCAGCTAACAATATAAAACAGACTATACACCACATAGCCTGATACAGACCAGATTATGGTGTACACAGTCTGATATCTGTACAGACCAGACTGCGGTCTAGACTGTCAGATAACTGCATGGACCAGACTACCATCTGCACAGCCAGCTAAATATATAGGCAGAAAATAGTCTACACAGTGAGAAAATGATATAGGCCAAACCATACTGTAAACAGACTGATAGATGTATAGAACAGACATTAGTCTGCGCAGCCAACCCAGACTATGCTCTATATAGCCAGTTAATGATATAGATCAGACTTTAATCTGCAAACCAGATAACTACATAGACCAAACTGTAGTCTACACAGCCAGCTAACTATATAGAATCATGGGATCATAGAATATCTACATTGTAGAATCAGGCCATTCAGCCCATCATAAACACCCAACCTACAGTCTAAATAGTCTGATACCTATATATAACAGGCTATAACCTACACAGCCCCCTACCAACATAGATAATACTATAGTCAACATGGCCAGATAACTATATAGACCAGACTATAGATTAAACAGCCAGCCAAGTGTACAGACCAGACTATATAGTCCACAGCCAAACAATTAGATAGACCAGGCTAGTGTTTAGACAGTCAGGTAACTATAAGACCAGACTATAGTCTACACAGCTAGATAATAATATAGGCAGGACTATTGTCTAGACAGTTAGTTAACTACATGGAACAGACAATAGTCTAAATAGTCTAATAACTATATAGACCAGACTTTTGTCTACACAGTCAGTTAACAATGTAGACCAGCCTGTAGCCTACACAGCCTACTAATACGTAGGCTGTACTGTAGTTTATGCAAACAGATGACTACATAGACCGGACTATTGTCGAGACAGTCAGGTAACTATATAGAGCATAATGTAGTCTCAATAGTCTGATAACTACATAGATCAGATTATAGTCTACCTAGTCAGCTAATGATATCGAACAGATTACAACCTACATCGATCAAACTATAGTCTGCACAGCCAGCTAACTATACATAACAGACTATAATCTACACAGTCTGACAACTATACAGACCAGACTGTATTCAATACAGTCATTTAACTATATCAGCCAGACTATAGTCTACACAGCCAAATAACAATGTAGACCAAACTATCATCTACACAGTCATCTAACTATATAGACCTGTCTATAGTCAACACAGCCCTAACTATAAAGACCAGGCTACAGCCTAAACAGCCAGGTGACTATATGGCCTGGACGATGGTCTAAACAGACGGACAACCATATAGATCAAGTTATTGTGTACACAGCTAGCTGACTTTACCATCTGTATCAACTGTTGCTTTTATTTTCTCTTTCAAAGATAAATCTTGGAGTTTAGATTTGTGACTGGGCTTTTCATTACACAACATGACCTCTCAATCATGCCATTTGTGTTTCATTGAGAAATGCTGTTTAAGTGGTACATAAATGCTGGAGAGGGGATAATCACATTCTATTATATCAGTTTCAGCATGAATAGCCAGGTTTTGTCTTTTAACAAGGAAACTGTGTATTTATGTAGTGCCTTTAATGGGGTAAAACCATCCAAAGCACTTGTGAAGAGCTTGTTAATCAAATAGTAAGTTGTGCGGTTACATAAGGTATAAAATCATCTGATTGTGAGTGACAGCTGAAGATGGAAATTGATTTACAATACAACACAATACAGCACAAGAACAGGCCCTTTGGCCCACCAAGCCTGTGCTGATTCCTAACCTTTATTTAGTGCTGCTACTTATTGCCCATTCCTCTGTTCGCCTCCTGTTTATGTGTCTATCAAGATGTTTCTTAAACATTGCTAATGTGCCTGCTTCCACCACCTCCACTGGCAGTACGTTCCAGGCGCCCATCACCCTCCGTGTGAAAAGTTATCCCCGGTTTTCTCCCCTAAACGTTCCCCCTCTCACTTTGAAACTGTGGCCTCTCCTTTTTACCCTGGGAAAAAGCCTCTGACTCTCCACCCTATCTATGCTTCTCATAATTATGTAGGCCTCTATCAGGTCACCCCTCAGTCTCCGTCTTTCCAGCGAAAACAATCCAAATTTATCCAACCTCCAGTCCAGGCAACATCCTGGTAAACCTTCACTGCACCCTCCCCAAAGGATCCATGTCCTTCTGGTAGTGTGGCGACCTGAACTGCACGCAATATTCCAAAGGTGGTTTAACTAAAGTTTTATACAGCTGTAACATATCTTGCCAACTTTTATATTTGATGGCCCCACCGATGAAGGGGCAAGCGCGCTGTGTGCCATCTTGACCACCTTTTTGACATGTGCTGCCACTTTCAGGGATCTGTGGACCTATACACCCAGATCTCTCTGTATGTCAATGCTCCTAATGGTTCTACCATTTATTGTGTAATTCATACCTGAATTTGATCTTCCAAAATGCATCACCTCGCATTTGTCCAGATTAACCTCCATCAGCCATTTCTCTGCCCAAATCTATAAATCTATAAATCTATATATATCCAAATGTATCTTTGACAATCCTCTTCACTATCTGCAACTCTGCCAATTTTGGTGTCATTCGCAAACTTACTAATCAAACTACCTGCATTTTCCTCCAGATCAATTGTCAATTATTTATATATGACAAATAACAAAGGTCCCAGCACTGATCCCTGCAGAACACCGCCAGTTACTGATCTCCATTCCAAAATCACCCGTCCACTGCTACTCTCTGTCTTCTATGACCAAGTCATCTAGCCAGCTCACCACAGATCCCATGAGACTCTACCTTGTGTACCAACATGCAATCAGGTACCTTATCAAATGGCTTACTAAGGTCCATGTGGACAACGTTCACTGTCATTCCCGCATCAATCATTCTTGTCACCTCCTCAAAAAACTCAACCAAGTTGGTGAGACATGATCTACCCTGCACAAACCCATGCTACCTATCACTAACAAATCCATTGGCTTCCAAAATGCATAAAGCCTGTCCTTTAGTATCTTCTCCAACAGCTTCCTCACCACTGGTGTCAAGCTCACCAGCCTGTAATTGCCTGGATTATTTGTGTTTCCCTTCCTAAACAAAGGAACAACATTGATCATTCTCCAGACCTTGAGTATCTTAGTAAATATCATCTAAATCAGTGAAAAACTAGCTGTCTTCTCACTCTGAGCTTTTTTGGCCCTCCTCTCTTGGAGTTTTACCTCCATTGTGTTTCTCGTTGCATAGATCACTTCTGTAAAAGCTGTTTGCATCACATCACAACGTAGAGATGCTGGAACTATTTCTGATTTACTTTGATCTGATTCAAACATAACCTGACAAGCCCAAGGCACAATCCATTTGTTCTATCTCATATGGAAGTCAATATATCGATGTAAAAGTTTGTCAGGCAACCCAACTGTAGCAATATTGTATAGTTGAAAGAAATTATTGCTCTTGTCAATGTTGTAACATACCGTATGTCAGGTCTCTGTTACATAAAGCACGAACAAGATGAATGAGAATGCGATTGAAAGGTGGCAGAATTTTTAACTTCAAGATTAGATCCAATGATACTTATAAAAATCTGCTGCTCCAAATGATATGAATACATAGCCTCCTGTTGGCTTGCAAGTCAACATGTATTGCATGCAAGTAAGAAAGCAGTTATCCAAGCATTGAAGTGGGGGAATTGGCAAAGAAATAACACTACCATGAAAAGCGATTGAGCATATCTGTTTCCCTAGATTTGTTGTCCAGAAATCATCCAACAATACGCTAAGTTTCAGGGAAGGCATGTAAAACATTAGGTCTATCCAATGTACGACAGTAAGAGAAACAAAATCAGACTGACAATTTCCTCATCTTTCAGTACAACATATTTCCCGACTAACCACCATCACCAGCAGGTGTACAACCTCCAAAGTAATTTTTCCACTTTAAGGCATCTCCATTAAACAGGCAGATTTAATCAAGTTTGATTCTGAACAAAGAGCAGAGGGGTTGGACATACTGGTTGGCAGTTTACAACTTGGCACAAGCATGATGGACCAAATGGCTTCTTTCTGTGTTGTACAATTCTAAAGTAGTTTCAGACCAACATTCTGAATATAGCAAAACTATCCATAACCACCTGACCAATCAATGAAGTACAATATAGTGACAAATGAGGGCATGTCTCTCCTGAGCATGGGAATCCAACCATCAATGGCATTTTAGTTGAATAGCTATTCAACTCATTCCAAAGCAGACTGTCAACACATTTGGATTCCAGCCTCTTCACAAAACATTTTTATCTCATGGATCTAGAGACGTTGCCTGTGAATGTATTCCAATTACGAGTGGCAGTTATACCTGTTACTTGCTGAAAAGTGACACATATTACGAAGATTTTCATTTTGTACTGATCAGGATAAATGCTAGAATGCTAAATTTCAAGCAATATTACCATTTATATTCCAGGAGAAAATGCATGTACTTGATTGACAAGGCAACTCTAATTGGCTTTGGAATTACCATGGAGAAAGCAGGGGAACTAAAGACTTCACCAACTCCTGAGTGATTCAAAAAAACAGTAAAATGAATGAATATGTTCCTTCAGTTTGTAGAGAACAGTCCTTTCTAAAAGATTTAAATGAATAATGTGATAAGCTCAGAGATAAAAGGTACTGCAGATGCTGGAGAATCCGAGATAACAAGGTGTGGGGCTGGATGAACACAGCAGGCCAAGCAGCATCATAGGAGCAGGAAAACTTGACGTTTCGGGCCTAGACCCGAAACGTCAAGCTTTCCTGCTCCTATGATGCTGCTTGGCTTAATGTGATAAGCTCAACTGATTGTCTTAAGTTGACTGTTAGTGCAGCTATTAACACACTCAGTCAGAGATAGTAGGAACTGCAGATGCTGGAGAATTTGAGATAACAAGGCGTGGAGCTGGATGAACACAGCAGACCAGGCAGCATCAAAGGAGCAGGAAAGCTGACATTTCGGGTCTGGACCCTTCTTCAGAAATGAAGGAGGGGAAGAGGACTCTGAAGTAAGATTTCACTCCCTGGAATATGATACACAATGCATTGTATGAATGATCCAGCCAAACCAGCACAAAGGAATAGTTGATGAGATGTCTACCACTGCTAGCTTTGATTGAAAGAAACAATTGAAACCCCTTTTGACCTTGAGTTACTGCAAATGACTCCACAATTATCCACTATCATACATAATGGTTCTTACACAACAGGACATCAGAACCACTTCATTAGCTGGATAATTCAGCCCAAAGTCCCAGTCACCTTTCTGAAAAGGCTGGTTTATTTGAACTATCTTTATTTATACAGACTTTGCTTGCTTGTCAGACTTCATTTAAACAGTTAAATTGCAAGGAGCTCCAGGCAATTCCCACATTCCAATTACTGCACCTTCACCAACAATCAAACTCCACCTGACCTCGTGTGAAAGGGTCCGCTGTACACAGCCAACTGAAGAAAACCCTCAACTGGACTTGAACTTACTGGACTTTCTAACTCACATAAATAAATTCTGATATTAAGTAGTTTATAATTTTTGAAACTTTATATTCAATCTTGGATGGATGTTTTTGTGAATATGTTACAAACCATTCCTCTGGTTTTGAAAGCAGGAAAAAACCCTACTTTGTTTGAATCCTAAAGAATGTGCTGTAGGTCAATCCAATTTGGAATTCACAGACAAGACACAGAGGCACAAAGACATAAAGGTACAGATCCAGAGTCTTCAACTGTTCCATATAGACAAACCCTGTATCCCCAGGATCATTCTCGTAAACCTCCGCTGGACTCCCTCCAACGACAGCACATCCTTTCTGAGAAAAGGGGCCCAAAACTGCACACAATAATCCAAATGTGATCTGACCAGAGCCTTATACCTTCCCAGCATTCTAGCCTTCTTCAACTGAATATTAACATTGCATTTGCCTTCCCAAACGCCAACTGAACCTGCATGTTAACCGTAAGATAACCCTGAACTAGAACTCCCTAGTCCCTTTGTGCTTCAGATTTCTGATGTTTTTCCCCATTTAGAAAATAGTCTATGGCTCTATTCTTTCTACCAAAGTGCACAACCCCACACTTTTCCACATTATGTTCTGTCTGCCACTTATTTGCCCACTCTCCCAGCCTGTCCAAGTCGTTCTTCTGCCTCCCACTTCCTCAACACTACCTGTCTCTCCACCTCTCCACTATGTCATCTCAAACTTAGCAACAATGCCCTCAGTTCCTTTGTCCACATTGTTAATATGTAATGTGAATAGTTGTGATCTCAACACTGACCCCTGCAGAACGCTACTGGTCACCAGCTGTCATCCTGAAAACAACTTTTTATCCTCATTCTTCTCCTTCTGCCAGTCAGCCAATCCTCTATCTGTGCCATTACCTTGCCCCTAACATCATGGGCTCTTATCTTATTTAGCAGCATTCAGTGCTGCACCTTGTCAAAGGTCTTTCAGAAACCCAAATAGATCACATCCACTGGCTTTCCTTTGTCTAACTTGTTCTCTATCTCCTCAAAGAATTCTAACAGATTTGTCAGGCATGACCTCCCCTTGACAAAGCCTTGCTGCCTTCATCCTATTTTACCATCCACTGCCAAGCGTTTTGCAATCTTATCCTTAATAATGCGCTCTAAAATCTTACCAATGACTGAGATCAAGCTAACCGGCCTATAGTTTCTTGTCTTCTGCCTCCTTCCCTTCTTAAACAGGGGGTTACATTAGACATTTTCCAGTCATCTGGGATCCTCCCTAATTCCAGTGATTGCGGAAACATCACCACCCATGTCTTCACAATATCCTTAGCTATCTCGTTCAGAACTCTGTGGTGTAGTCAATCTAGTCCAGGTCGTTTATCCACCTTCAGACCTTTCAGCTTCCCTAGCATCTTCTTCCCCCAATTCTATTAAAGTTCTTGCATATTATAGGTGTCTACCATTGTGAAAACTAATGCAAAGTACCTACTCAGATCCTCTGCTATTTCTTTGTTCCTCATTACTCCCATTCTAGTCTCATTCTCCATACACAGGGAAACACACCATTACTTATTTTTAAAATGGATTAGAAAATAAAAGAAAATTTTAAAAAGAAATTCTATTCCAGAAAGATGACCAAAACAGTAAAATCAATTCAATCCCCTCTCCCTTTTTTTATGACAACCCATACATGAATGGAAGATTATTTTCATCAAAGCATATGCTCTGTATTGTGTGACATTTGTAGTCTCTACAATGTACATCGTGAACATGTTTTTAATAGCTTTTTATGTGATATTTTACCCAAGCTTACACTCGTCACAATATCACCGAACTGATACAGTGCAGAAGGAGGCCATTCAGCTCATTGTGTCTGCACTGCAGCTTTGCTTCCTGTTGATTTCCTTTCAAAATCTTTCATTTTCATTATTTGGCACATTTTCTATCTGTTTTTCTTTATTCCTACACTTTGGAAGTTTTAGACTTTGGCATTGAGCAACGTGTAAAATGGTTGGTAGTTAATGAGGAGCCTATGTTACATCTCTCCTTGATATTTATACATACTGCCTTGAATGGAAATAAAATTGACAGAGGTGACAAATGTCGGTTTGCTATTACCTACATTACAGTTGTTGCACAGACTAACCCTCAGAATGATCATAGGAAGAAACCAATTGGGTCATATGCAATATCTTCTCTTTCCATTCCACCCAACACTTTAGTTAAGCATTGGCCCCCTTCTACTTCTCAAGTGAATGGTGCTCTTCATCCTTTGAGTCCACATCAGGTTTCATATATACAGTGACGACATCCACTCTCCTTCAGTATAAGCTCCCTCAACCTCTTAGACAGTCCATGATTTGTCAAACTGCTTCTCCGGTCTCCAGTCCAGAAGAAGGTGTGATTTGATCCAATTAAACATTGACTTTCTCTCTTGTTGCACATACCTACCCTTTATAAATTCTCATCCTTGTTTTCTCCTTACCACTGATGCTGTCTCTCTCCCTGTCCCTGAGTCAGACTGAAGGTCCACATGGATGAAAATGTTTAGACCATTGAGCCTGTGCACCATTCAATGAAATCATGGCTGATCGCTGCCCTAACTCCAAACCATACAAACGGGGAACAAGAGTGGGCCACTCAGCTCTTCAAACCTGCTCTGCCATTCAACAAAATCGCGGCTAATCTGATTTCAGCCTCAACTGTACATTCCTCCATATCCCCAATAATCTTCCATCCCCTTGATTATCAAAAACCCATCTTTCTCCCCAGTCCCTTCATATCTTTAACTGACAAAAGTTTGCTTTGGTGTCAATTATAAACTACAGAAGAAGATGGCCACTATTTTCGGGTAAACGTATTTCGTAATTACTCCCATGAACAATCTGGCTACAATACTTTGGCTATGCCCACTCACCCTACACCTCCCAATTTGCAGAAGTGATTCGTCTCAGCCTGACGTATCTGTTCTATCTTTGATCCTGTCCTGCCCTTGCGAAGGTAGTGGTGCTCTGGTAACGTCAGTAGATTTGATAATCCAGACCCACATAAAAATGTACTGGGACATGAATTCAAAATCCCACCATGGCAGATTGTGAAATTTGGCTTCAGTAAAAATCTGGGAGAAAAGGTTGATCTAATGCCACTGTCAACTGTTATAAATGCCCAACTGGTTCACTAATGTCCCTTTAGGAAAGGAAAATGGCTGTCTTTAGCTGTTCAGATTTACATGTGACTCCAGACCCACAATGATGCGGTTAACTTTCATTTCCCTCTCAGCAGTTAGGAATGAACAATAAATGTTGGCCCACATCCAACAAAAAATGTGACCATGAGCTTCTCATCACCTGTCTTCTCCTAATTTTCCCAACAACATCATCCATCTCTGTTCCCCTTTCATTCAATCTGCTGCTAAAATCTTTACCTGAATCTTTGCTAACCTGAGGTTCCACTATTCCAATACTCTCCTAGGTTATTCCACATTTTCCACTCTCTATTTAAACTTCAACACATTTAAAATTCTGCCGTCCTTCTCCCCAACAGAACTAAATCTCAATCACCCACATGGAACTGAACTGCTCTCCCAGTTTTTCCTCCATCCATCACACCCATGTTTTATTCCACTGTATTTATATGTAAAGGAGAGTTTGTAAGTGAGTTAACTAGTGGAGTTATATGCTGACGATTCATATTGGTTTATCTGGAGTTAAAATTCATTTTTTTGTAGTAAATAACAATCCTTATTAAGTACAGGGCCTTGGTGAGGCCACACCTTGAGCATTGTGTGCAGGTTTGGTCTCCTAGTCTGATGAAGGACATTCTTATTATTGAGCGAGTCCAGCAAAGGTTCACCAGACTGATTCCCAGGGTGGCAGGACTGACATCTGATGAAAGATTGGATCAACTGGGCTTGTACTCACTGGAATATAGAAGGATAAGGGGGAATCTCATAGAAACATATAAAATCTTGATGGGACTGGACAGGCTAGATGTGGGAAGAATGTCCCCAATGTTGGGGAAGTCCAGGACTACGGATCACAGTCTAAGATTAAGGAGTACACCATTCAGGACTGAGATGAAGAAGAACTTCGTCACTCACAGAGTTGTGAACCTGAGAATTATTTCCCACAGGAAGCTGTTGGCGCCAGTTCATTAGATATATATGAGAGGGAGCTGGGCATGGCCCTTATGGTTAAAGGGATCAAGGGGTATGGAGAGAAAGTGGGACTGGGATACTGAGATTGCATGATCAGCCATGATCATACTGAATGGTGGTACAGGCTCAAAGGGCTGAATGGCCTATTCCTGCACCGATTTTCAATGTTTCTACAGAAAGCTGGTCTGTGCTTCATCAACCTGGGTCTGAAAATCAGGCAAACTGGGGAAATCGGCATATTTTTAAAAATCTTCAACTCTAGGAATAGTGAGATTTGGTTTCCAGCGTGCTACCCCAGTGAGGTATAACAATGTTTAAACAGATTTAGAAGTGTGCAAGAACAGTTAAGTCAACAGAGTGACACCAGATGGTCATTCCTAATCAATGTTTCCTTCACCAACATGTCTAAGATCATACTATCTGCTCAATTTCCTGTTGTTGTTTGTGAGATCTTGCTGTGTGCAAATTGGCTGCTGATGTTCCTGCTTTCCTACACCGACGACACTTCAGAAGTCCTTCCCTGACTATGACAATGCTCAGGGATATCCTGAGCTTGTATAAGATCCTACATAAACATAAATCTTTCTTTAATCTGTCTTCATGTTGGCCTCCCCTACGAAAGAACTGACTGGATTCTGAAAATATTCCAGCTTGTTGATTTTTGATTTTGCAGGCTATGACACACAGTGTAAGCTTTGTGCAAACTGTTTTCTGCTGTTGAATCTGCTTTGTGCATTCAATTAGGCTAGGTAAAATGCTGCAACTCTGACAGCCTTGCTTTATCAAGATATCCTTTTGCACAGTGCACATTGATATATCACTGTGTCAGTTCGTTGGTGATTATCAATGTTTTCCATGGATGAACCACTCAGGCAGAAACTGTGGAAATACACCAAGCATCATGCTGTTCTGATGATGTTCAGAGGTAGGAATCTATGATACTGGTCAGACAATCACTTTAAAACATTACTAGAAAACGTGCTTGATGTAGATAAGTTGAGCAATGTGTCCCTATGTCAGTGATTAAGTAACACACACTACTCACTCTATTTTGATGGTTCAAAAGGGTTTATTGACTAACACTGAGAAACAATTCAAAAGAGTCACGTTCCCTTACCTGTGAGTGTTCACTGGTGCTCAGCAATTGACTTTTAACTGCATTTGATCACCAGAGGGTTTTCAGTGATCAGCAGTGTGCTTGATTTTTAATGAAAGACAAATGATTGTTATCCCTAGTAGGGTAGTTAGGGATAGACAATAAATGCTCAATCTCACCAGTGCCACCCACATCCTGTGAATTAATAAAGGAATGGCGACACTTCCAATAATTTGACTGAGTTGTAGATGGGGAGACATGTAGCTGGACTTTCTTGTGAAGACTGCACTGGTTACCTGTAATTTTCTTTGGCAAGAGGAGTTACTGTAAACTTAGGAGAAGTATTTAGCCCCGAAGGGAGCAGAAATAAAAACCAACAAAATGCCAAAGGAATATGTCAGGTTTAGTAATCCTCATTGGTGAGCTTAGACAGAGATGGTATTTCAGCGCTACTCTTGATGAATGGGCACTGACAAGATCAGAAGCCCATGCTGAAGTATAGTCACTCAACCAAGCTGCTTACCAGTCCACATCACTGCAGCTTCTGTTTGAAAATTCCTTACATTAGATCAATCAGCTTTCTTTCTTAAGCTTAGGGAATAAAGACAGAGGTTGTCAGACAGAACCTACAAGATGCCTCCAATTGTGCATTTTTTTTTAACCAGATCATAGCCACCAGTACCCATGAGCCTCCCAGTGCATACCCAACTACAGTTAATCCATGGTTACATTAGAAGATAAGAAATGGTGGCAGGAATAGACCATTCAGCCCCTTGAGCCTATTGCGCTTTTCAGTATGATCGTGGCTGATCTTCTGCCTCAAATCAACTTGCCTATTCACAGCCCATGTCCCGTACCAAAGGGACATTCTGGCCCTCTGGGGTGGAGAATTCAGAAGTTTCACAATCCTCAGGCTGAAGAGCTTGCTGCTCAGTCCTGTCCTAAATGACCAGCCGCTCATCATGAGTCCCTGTGTTCTAGATTCTCAACCACCAGGTAAACAATCTCTCAGCACCCACTCTTTGAAACCCTGCAGAATCGAGTGTCTTTCAATTAAATTGTCTCCCATTCTTCGAAACTCAAGAAAATGTAGGCCCAATTTGCACAGTCTCACTTCTTAGTTTAAACCCTCTTTTTCCAGGAACTAGTCTTGTGAATCATCGGATTCTACAGTGTGGAAGCAAGCCATTCAGCCCATCAAGCCCACACTGACCCTCCAAAGAGCATCCCACCCTACCCCTGTAACCCTGCATTTCCTATGGCTAATCCACTTAACCTGCATATCCCTGGACACCAGGGGCAATTTAGCATGGCCAACCCACCTAGCCCGCACATCTTCAGACTGTGTGAGGAAACTGGAGCACCCAGAGGAAGCTCACACAGAAAGACAGTCGCTTGAGGCTAGATTTGAACCCAGGTCCCTGGCACTATGAGACAGCAGTGCTAACCACTGAGCCACCATACTGTGCATAATCACGGTACAGTCTCCAATGCACATATATCCCTCCTCAAAAAAGGAGAACTAATCAGCCTGCAGTATTCCAGATGTCATCTCACCAAAATGTGAAACAATTGCAGTAAGTCTTTCTTCACCCTGCGCTTATTCCTTGTGGAGACAAAATCCTGCCATCACATTGAGAATACCCACAATTATGTCGTGCGGCACGATCAGCACTTTAAATATAACAGACTTCAAACAGATCTAGCAACTCGTGACTGGGCATCCATGAGGCACTGTGGGCCATCAACAGCAGCAGAATTGTACTTCAGTACAATCTGTAACCTCATGGGCTGGCATATCCCCCACTTAACCATTACCACCAATCTGGTTCAATGGAGATTGTAGGAGCAGTACCAGGCGTACCTAAAAATGAGGTGGCAACCTGTTGAGCTACCAAACTGGACCACTTGTGTGCTAAATGGCATAAGTGGCAAGTGATAGATAGAGCTAAGTGATCCCACAACCGACGGATCAGATCTAAGCTCTGCAGTCCTGCCACATCCAGCCGTGAGTGGTGGTGGACAATTAAACAACTCACTGGAGGAGGAGGCTCCACAAATATCCCCATCCACAATGATGGAAGAGCCCAGTATATCAGGGCAAAAGATAAGGCTGAAGCATTTGCAGCAACCTTGAGATAGAAGTGCAGATGGATGATCCGTCTGAGCCTCCTCCAGTGGTCTCCAGTATCAAAGATACCAATCTTCAGCCAATTCGATTCACTCCACATGATATCAAGAAACGTTTGGAGACACTGGATACTGCATAGGCTATGGGGCCTGACAACATTCCAAAAATGGAACTGAAGACTTATGGTCCAGAACATGCCGCTCCCTTGGCCAAGCTGTTCCAGTACAGTTACAACACTGGTGTCTACCCGACAATAGGGAAAATTGCCACGGATGTTCTGTACACAAAAAGCAGGACAAATCCAACCCAGCCAATTACCGCCCCATCAGTCTACTCTCGATCATCAGTAAAGTGATGGAAGAGGTCATCAACCGTGCTATCAAGCAACACCGACTCAGTAATAACCTGCTCAGTGACGCCCAGTTTGGGTGCTGCCAGTGCCAGTCAGCTCCTGACCTCATTACAGCCTTGGTTCAAACATGGACAAAAGGGCTGAATTCCAGAGGTGAGGTGAGAGTGACAGCCCTTGACATCAAGGCTGCATTCAACCGAGTGTGGCATCAAGGAGCCCTAGCAAAACTGGAATCAATGGGTATCGGGGGAAAACTCTCCACTGGTTGGAGTCATACCTGGCACATAGTAATATGGTTATGGGTTTTGGAGGTCAGTCATCTCAGCTCCAGGACATCTCTGCAGGAGTTCCTCAGGGTAGTGTCCCCAGTAGCAGCAGTATGTACTATCTACAAGATGCACTGCAGAAGTTCGCCAAAGATCCTCAGACAGCACCTTCCAAATTCACAAACAATTCCATCCAGAAGGACAAGGGTAGCCGATACAGAGGAACATTGTCACTTGCAAGTTCCCCTCCAAACCACTCACCATCCTGACTTGGAAATAAGTCATTGTTCCTTTGCTGTCGCTGGGTCAAAATCCTGGAAATCCATCCCTAAGGGCAAATTGGGGGTCAACCTACAGCACATAGGCTGCAGTGGTTCAAGAAGGCAGCTCTCCATCACCTTCTCAAGGGCAACTAGGGATGGGTAATGAATCCTGGCCCAGCCAGAAATACCTACATCCCATATATACCACTGTGCAATGACGGATAAAGTGTTCTTTGCCTTCCCAATTGCATGGTGCACCTGGATGTTAACTTCCTATGCTTCTCATGTGCACACACTCAAATGGCTTTTAATATCAACATTTTGAAGTTCCACATGATATTAAAAAAATTTTTTTTTCGATGTAAAACCTCACAATTCCTTTCATTATACTCCTTCTGCCACCATATTTCCCATTACCATAACCTGTCAATGCCTCTTTGAAACCTTTTTGTAGTCATTTTACAGCTTGCTTTCGCATACAAGTTCTGAGGAAGTCATTCTGGACTCAAGACATTCACTCTGTTACTCTGTCTATGAATGCCGCCAGACCTGCTGAGTTTCTCCAGCATTTTCTGTATTTGTTTCTGATTTCCATCATCCACAGTATTTTGCTTATGATGGTATTCCCACCCACTCTGCATCCTCAACAAACTTAGATGCATTCATCTCGATCTGTTTGGTGAAGTTATGAACATGGATCAGAAGTATCTGAACGTCGATCCTGGGGCACTTCACAGATCACAAGCTGCCAGTTTGAAAGTTCCCTATTTACCCCTTCTCTTTGCTCCTGTCCATTTATCGGTCTGTTATCCATACTAAAGATCACCCTTAAATTCAGGAGTCTTTATCCTGTGTGCAACTTAATACACTGCCTTTCAGAAAATCAGGCACAATACGGATTTAATCTATTTAGCCTACTAGTAATGAACTCAAGAAAATCTCTAATACATTTGCCAAACGTGACTTCCCTTCCATAGAATCACTCCTGATTCCAGAGCCCTCCTGAATTCACCCTCCACCAAATGTACCCTTGCTTTCAAAGTCCTATTCGCAGCCTGGATCATTGGATTCAGCAGGTCTGGTTCCAGCCTGGTTTAAGTGGATCTCATCCAAACAAGCAGCTTTCTCTTTCACTAGTTTGTTACCAATGTCCCAGGAATTGAAACCCATTGTCATTAAGACAGATGCTTAATTCTATAACCTGCAAGACTCGATACCAATTGATACCTGGGCACAAGTTCTCATCCAAAAACTTTTATCCTTGAGATACTGTTCATTAGTTAAGAACATGGGTCCTCAGAATGTCGCTTTTATTTATTCATTCATTGGATGTGGGTGATGTTTGCTGGGCCAACATTTATTGCCCATCTCTAATTGCCTTTGAAAAGGTGGTAGTGAGCCACCTTTTTGAACCGCTGCAGTAGACAGACCCACAATGTCATTGGGCGGGGAAGCGGAGTTCCAGGATTTTGATCCAGTGACACTGAAGAAAAGGCAATATATTTCCAAGTCAGGACAGTGAGTAGCTTGGAGGTGAACATGCAGGGGGTGGCATTCCCATGTAAGTGCGGCCCTTGTCTTCTAGACAGAAGTGGTCGTGGGTTTGGAAGGTGCTGTCTGTGGATCTTTGGTGAATTTCTGCAGTGCATCTTGCAGATAGTACACACTGCTGCTACTGAGCGTCGGTGGTGGAGGGAGTGGATGCTTGTGGATGTGGTGCCAATCAAGTGGGCTGCTTTGTCCTAGATGGTGTCAAGCTTCTTGAGTGTTGCTGGAGCTGCACTCATCCAGGCAAGTGGGGAGTATTCCATCATGCTCCTGATGCGTGCCTTGTTGATGATGGACAGGCTTTGGGGAGTCAGGAGGTGAGATACTCACCACGGTATTCCTAGTTTCTAACATGCTCTTGCAGCCACTGTGCTTATGTGATTAGTCCAGTTTGGATCCTGATTGATAGTAATCCCCAGGATGGTGATAGTGGGGGATTCAATGGTAGTAACACCATTGAATGTCAAGGGGTGGTGGTTAGATTCTCTCTACTTGGAGATGGTCATTGCCTGACACTTAGTCCAATTCATATTGCTTGCTCTTAGATGGGACATTGAACAGGATGGAACAGTCCAAGTTCTTCCCCCATCGTGAGTGACGTTCCCTCTAAGCTGCATGGCCTGCTCATGTGCACAGTTACTCCAATGTCCGTACACAGCTCTTGGAGTCGGCACACCAATTGCCGGATAGACAACCAGTTCCGGAAGCACCTGCCACACAGGGGTCCTTGGAGTCTCGTACAGCTGTTCAGGAAATGAGAGGGAATGTTAGCCGGGAGATGTCTCAAACCTCAGAACTGGGCAAACCCCGCAATTTCTGGCTGGATGCCAGCATCCCAGTGACAGAGGTCCTCTTTAGATTTGATTTGGAAGGCTTGTTGATTGTAACGACTCCACTGGAGTACTGCATCGTTGCCAGGTTTGAGAGAATGGACTTACTTCTGAAACACTGTGGTTGATAACGGCACCTTGGAAACTTCTCAAGTGCAACTGAGACCCCATCAACCCTGTTTATCATCAAGATACTGAGTATGAACTGTCATTGGATTAGCAGGAGTTATCAGGGGCTTCTGAATTCTGTGTATGATACAAACATAAAC
Organism: Ginglymostoma cirratum; assembly: GCA_024137785.1. NCBI lineage: Eukaryota > Metazoa > Chordata > Chondrichthyes > Orectolobiformes > Ginglymostomatidae > Ginglymostoma > Ginglymostoma cirratum. The sequence goes on along the minus strand of JAHRHZ010000139.1, from coordinate 49,536,827 downwards.
TTCTCTAAATCAGACAGCAGAGACCTTTTTTTTAATGCAGTGTGCCTGTTAAATTGAGGCATAAGTCAAACAATACTGCTAATTAGTTTTTGAGACATCCTGGATGTTAATGACTTTGTCCCAAAGTTCTCTCTCTGCTGTTTAAGTGGACATGTTAATCAATTAAAAATCAGGTTGTTGTCTCCATGAAAATAATGGGGCAAGCAATCTCACTTGAACCCAATAAATTAAACATTCTAGCAACACAAGGCAGGTTGGGGGGTGCTGGGGAGGTGGGGGGCTGTGCCAATGATTCTACGAGAGCATGCTGGCTTTGATGTTCACTGTTCAGGATAGATAGTGTGCTGTTGAAACATGTTAATTGTCGTGGCCTAGGGTTTCACCATTAATGTACGTCATGCTGTGGTGGTTGTCTCTCAATTTCTGAAAGCCCTCCTCCACCTTTCCACCTCGTCCCTTTTCCAGAGGCTCGTCTTTCTTTCGTGTGTCCTCTGCTTATTAAGCAGTAATTCTGTATTTCAAGAGACATACATTCTCCATGCGTTGCTGGGAGCGAGTGGTCGTTCCTTAATGATCCCAGCAACTTGTGAAGGAGCAACAGATGGAGCCAGTTGTACCTTTGGTTCACCTGGAATTTTGCAGGATAGAGAAAGTCCATTCAGCCCAACAGATCTGAACTTTATTCAGCACCAGCGTCCCTGCTTCGCTTGCTAAAAGTAAAGGTGAGTCTGGCCTTGATCTCTGGGGCTATCCTGCAACTATTTAATGTTGGGAGCAGGATTAAGTTCAAGTTGAGACTTTCTGCCCCTCTCTTGGGAGCATGTACCACCTTAAGGTGTGTCGAGTCAATCAGATGATTCACTGTTCTGCAGGTTCTGCGATGACACTGCAGGCAGCCCCATCACAATGAGTGGCCCAGGTAGGTCCAAGACAGAGGCCCAGTGGAGGCAGGGTCAAGAGCAGGGCAGAGAGCCAGATAAGGCTGCTCGGCTGGTGTTGGTGTCCACCAAATCTGGCTACAAAAGCCAGGGCAATGGGCTGGGGCCCTCAAATAATTGACCATGTAAATTGGGTCAAACAGAGAGTGAGCTTCCTCACAACTCTCTTGTCCTCCAATTTCAACAGAGGTGGAGGTAGGAGCAGGCTGTAGGCCCAGCAACCCCCACCACCAAATGGTAATCCTGCTTGATGATTCTCTGCCTGTTGTCAGACATCAGCGGGATGCCCAGAGACTAAGTCTCAGAGTTGGCACATGGTGCCTCTCTGTACAAAGGACTATTCCACAATACTCACAGAGCCATGTGCTTGCTCCACCTGCTTCTCCCTGGCAAAAGATAGCCGACAGTTTTACAATTCACTGGGCAGCATTGGCAAGTTGAGCTGAAGAGCCTGTTTCCATGCTGTCGATTCTATGACTCACATCAGAGTCACTCTCTCATAGACAGAGATGACTGGTGAAGTGTTTAACCTCAGGGTCAGCACGCCTCCAGCAAGGGGTGAGCTTGAGAAGGCAGGACCATCATGGTAACCTCAACCGGTGCAGGAATTGAATCCATGCTGTTGGCATCATTCTGCACAACAAACCAGGCATCCAGCCAACTGAGTTAACCATGACCTCCCTTGTGGTATAACTGTTAACAATTCTGAAGAAGGATCCCGACCCGAAACATCAGCTTTCCTGCTCCTCTGATGCTGCCTGGCCTGCTGTGTTCCTCCAGCTCCACACTGTGTCATCTCTGACTCCAGCATCGGCAGTTCTTACTATCAACAATTCTTTTTTTATTTTTGGATCCTATTACATGTTTGGGCCGATTCCAATTTCTTTTTCATATGACTGACATTTACCTGACTCATTTACGTAGCTCCCTTTTTTGAGAAAGTAATCACAATAGGTGTCCATTTATAGCATCATTCTTTTCTTAATTAAATATCTACATCCTAGTGTTTCTGCTAACTCTTCCCTCTTTTTTAAAGTCTGTATTTTCAGCCCATCCAGCCACAGAGCTTTATTGTCGCGAGTTTGTCTATCAACTCTCTGCAAGTTCTGTTCGAGTTGAAAAGCACTCATGTGCAAATGTCCTTCCTAGTCTGCTATAGCAATGTGATCTCTACAACTGAACACATATAGCTGAGGGTTCAGTTCAGTAAAGACATTATGTTGAACACATTGCTGTGTTGCACACACAAGATGTGGTGTCACACATTAAGCTGAGGTACTGAGCTGTAAGAAAGCACAGCCAGACAGAAAGACAAAAGTGATAAATAGAAATTGCTGGAAAAGCTCAGCAGGTCTGGCAGCACCTGTGAAGAGAAATCAGAGTTAACGTTTTGGGTCAAATGATCCTTCCTTAAAAGGGTTTTTTTTTCAGAAAGACGGAAGTATTTAGAGACCTGTGAGCTGACAATAATAGAAGCTTTAAAAAGTGAGGAACAAAGAAAGCAGCAACAAGTAGAATTAGATTTAGGAGAAAATGAATTATAGAATAGCAGCAGACTAACTGTGTAAGCTGGAGCAGTTGCAAGTTGATTACTTCTATTATTTTATGGAAGAGGCTGTTCCAAAATATATATCTCCCTGAATCTCTCTGAAAAGCAGGCAAAACAGATTGCAGAAACAGTGAAAACTTTGAGGCACACTTTACAAAATGAACATTCCTTATGAATGGCACATGTTCCAGATTGGGGTGGGGGCGGTGCGTTGTTGGGGGTGTGTGAAAAAGTCCATTGATCTATATGTGACCTCGTTATCACACTTCACGGCAACCTGTGAATTCGCACAACTAAAAGATGATCTAATCAAAGGAAAATCATCTTCAGCATAAGCGATCACACCATGACAGTGCAGCTGAGAGAAGGGAATCTGACTCTTAAAAAAGTTATAAACTTGTGCAAGAGTTCATGAGATTGTAAATCAACAACGACAACAAATACATGGGAGAATATGTGCATAACATGGAGAAGCAGCACAGACCTGTGCATTATATTGATAAACAGCTCAGGCCTGTGCACTGTATTGATACACAGCACAGACCTGTGCACTATATCGATATGGAGCTCAGGCCTTGTGCACTGCATTGATAAACAGCACAGACCTGTGCACTATATCGATATGGAGCTCAGGCCCTGTGCACTGTATTGATAAACAGCACAGACCTGTGCACTATATTGATAAACATCTCAGGCCCTGTTTACAGTATTAATAAACAGCTCAGGCCTGTGCACTATATTGATATACAGTTCTGAACAGTGCACTGTGATGATAAGCAGCTCAGATTTTTCAAGCCTGATATTGTAGAGTGAAGTAGCAATTATCCACAGAATGGTCAACAGAAAGGTCAAGGTTTAAAGACATTTTATCCACCCTGACAGATACAGTGTTTCCACTGCAAGATGCTAATCCTTTTCGCGTCAATGTGTTTGGCTCAGAAGCAGGCAAACAAGGCTACAACAACTAACAGGACAATTGCTAGAAAGATGTAGGGCAAGATCAGATGATTCCACCTATATCCCAGTGCAGGTTAACAATGGCATCTCTAATGGAGAAAAATGTAACGATGAAAATAGCAGGACGAGAGCATCAAATGAAGATAAAATGCAGTTAGATTTGCTGTTTCCTGAGACATAATGGCTTCAGACCTCGGTATCGTTACACCAGACAGAGTTCCAAAAGTGAAACCCTCAAAGTTAATCTTGATGCTCAGTGACAGAATGGTGCTCACCCTGAGAGGGCACATTAATCTGAGAGCCCAGTGTTTGGGCAAGACTGAAGCTCTGAAAGTCCAGATATTCTATACAAAAGGAAAGTCAATCATCTCAGCAGAAAGTAGTTGACTAATAAACCTAAACATCATGGTGTTTCACAGGCCACATCAACTGATGACGGACAGAGAAGGACCGGCTGCAGAAACTCAAAGGAAACTTGATTCCAAAGTAAAATACGGAAGAAAGGATTGCCTTACTTGGTCCAGCTAGTACAACTGAAGGAGAGAGGAGTCTAAGGCAACAGCATAAAGCAACAGAGACAGATGAGATTTGGAAAATGAACCAGAGAGCACATCATTCCAAATAGCAGATATTGAAGGGAAAGCCAATAACATGCATGTATTCCATCATAAGATTCAAAGATTTTAAAGATCGCGTATGGCCATATGTGTAAATAAATAGACAAAAGTGGGACCAGCTAGAATAGCAAATAGTTCTAAACGCAGAAGAGCTGTTACCCCTATGGTCCACACTTTGGATGCTCTAAGTTACTACTAATACGTATGATTTTCCTTTGTACAAAAGGTGGGGAATGTTTGGATTGAAATTACAAACAACCATCCTGAACAAAAACAGAGAGGTCTGGCAGTATATGCGGAGAGAACTCAGAATTAATGCTTCGGGTCCGGTGACCATTCCTCAGAATATACTCTCCACAAATGCTGCCAGACCTGCTGAACTTTTCCAGCAATTTCAGTTTTATTGTTTCAGGTTTCGAGCATCTGTACTGTTCGGTTTTTATTAAACATCCATCCTAGTCTACCATAGTCACGTGACTTCCACCACTGGGCTCACGCACATTAAGCAAACACCTTAGGTTCACTTCAGTTGTGACCTCGTGTTGAACAAGTGACACACTTGTTCTACTGTCATTCAAATACGAAGCCCTTGCTAGGTAGTGCACACTCAGATTTTAAGAAACCAACAGTACACTGTTAAATACCTTTCAGCTAACCTTTGCTGCCAATTACAGACATTCTGGTCATAGCTTTGCCTCAAATTATAAGTGAAATCACATGAGTTTAGCTAAACTAGGAGGAATGGCATCACCATACCAAAGACAGAGGCTGGTTTGAAAGTTGTCCTTTTGAGTCGTTGCTTTTGCTACTTAAAGTTCTGCCAATATATTAAAACAAAATCGTTGCCGAAGTAAGCAAAAACTATTTATATAAATTTGTATTCGCTCTGTTTTCTGGGTGATAATATTTATTCTACTATTTAAAATTAATTTAAAAACTTAGATTATTATTTGTGGTCCCAGTCTCCCCACATTTTGAACTGAGGGTTTGGAGTTTTGTTTTCCCAGATACAGGGGGTTGGCGGGGGGCCATAGAACGGAGATGTGCAAATTTGTGCAGCATGGTTTTCTTGGCAGCAATGAGGAAATGGCAGGTCTGAATATAACACGTTTTTAGCAGTATCAAAGGAGGGGGAAAGTCTTTAATCCTGCTTTGAGATAGATGGAAGCTTAAAAACCCAGCTGTGAGTGGAGATGGAAAATTTGAATCCGGCTGCGACAGGATCAGAAGGTTCTAATCCCACTGTGAGGGGACGGAGAGTTTTACAATCCAAGTTTGATGAGGAACTTATCCTTATGGACGGAACCTGGATCTATGAAAGTTCAGCTAATGGTGTTTAATGCCAATGGCACCAAGGAAGGAAGTGTAGACAGGCCACTCAATCAGAACTCAGATGAAATATCTGTCTGGTTAATGTGTGAATGGGCCTTCAACCCCATGATTTCAGGCTTCCTGTCAAAAAAAAATTATCAAATGGACAGATTTTTTAGGTTTCTTTTAGATTTAGATTTTTACTGTCACACGCTCAAATACAGGAATACAGTGAAATGTTGCCACAGATGGCGGCTTCTTAGGTATAAAGGTACCTAGGTACAAAAAACTCAGATACAAAGTAGTAAGAGAAACAGAGTTTAAAAGGTTAAGCATTATCTTCATAAAATGAGTAGAAAAATAAAGAAATAGGTAACAGTCAATCTCCTTATTTTTGGTACTCTGGCTAGTTGGGAATAACCAATGTGTTGAGAGTAGAACAGTGCATTAACCCTTCTGACAATGTTCAACTTAATTTCACTTTGCATGAAATGCACATTAATTAAATCTGCCTGAAATTTCCTGCAACAATAGGCTCAAATTTTATGAGGGCTTTCAGGGTCCTAATACCAGCTCCCGAGCCCACAGCCAATCTCTTAATGAAGGATGGCAGGCAGTATCCTGATGTTGTCGACTCAAGCAGACCACCAGCAGCGATCCAAGAAACATGGCAGCCCAACCGGGAGAGGTGGGTGCTCCTTAGGCTGGTAGGAGACCTTGAAGGCTTCACTAAATGGAGATGCTTGTGATAATTAAAATTTTGGAGGGAGGAGAGTGAGCGATTGAGGAGGCCCTTGGCTAAAGGGAACATCTGCCTGGGAACATTTCTGAGCCATTGGGCTGGATGTGATGGGGGTTGATGCTATCTTGTTTTGCGAGTGGCACCATCCACTTTCGACCATGGAACCTCCCTTTATAATGTCTCCACAATTCTCCATAGTAGAGAATTCCAGACATTCACTACAGGAAAGGTGTTGTGAAACTTGAAAGGGAAGATTTACAAGGATGTTGCCAGGGTTGGAGGGTTTGAGCTGTAAGGCGAAGCTGAATAGGCTGGGGGTATCTTCCCTGGAGTGTCAGAGGCTGAGGGGTGATCTTATGGAGGTTTATAAAATCATGAGGGACACGGATAGAGTGAATAGCCAGGGTGTTTTTCCTGGGGTGGGGGAGTCCCAAACTAGAGGGTATAGGTTTAAGGTGAGAGGGGAAAGATTTAAAAGGGACTTAAGGGGCAATTTTTTCACACAGAGGGTGGTGCGTGTATGGAATGACCTGCCAAAGGAAGTGGTGGAGGCTGGTACAATTACAACATTTAAAAGGCATCTGGATAGGGAGGGTTTCGAGGGAAATGGGTCAAATGCTGGCAAATAGGACTAGATGAACTTAGAATATCTGGTCAGCATGGACCAAGGGGTCTGTTTCCATGCTGTACCGCTCTACGATTACCCTGTAGGAAAATACATGCCATTGTATCTCACTTCGAAATGAGTGCCTCCTTATTTTGTAACAGTGCCTCCAGTTTGAGATTCCCCCACTAGTAGAAGCATCTTCTCAACATTTCACCTATCAAGCCCCTTCAGAATCTTGCATGCTTCAATAAGATCTCATGGTCTATAAATATGTCACCCCCCAACTTGATAGTAGGCTTGAATGGACTGGGTGGTGGGTGGAGGAGTTTGTGAGGGATGTTTGTTGGGGTTTTAGTTTTGAAATTTGCATGTTTGCCTCTCCTGGAGTGTAGCCAGTTCCCTCACAGCCTGTGACTGAGACCCAGTGGTGAAACAGTGATTCCCAACATGGCCCCCAACTACTTTACTGAAGCCCTCCCCACTGTTTCTATGTCCTCGCTCTGAGGCTTTGTAAAACTTTCTCTGATGTTTTCAGTTCTGCAACAAAACTTAAAGAAAGAAGAACTTACATGTCTCAGAGCAGGAGTAGGCCATTCAGCCCCTCAAACCTGTTCTGTCATTCAGTCAAATATGACTAATGGTAACCTCAACTCCGTTTTCCCACCTATCCCAAATTACCTTTCCTCCTGTTGCTTAACAAGAATCCATCTCTTTCTGGCTCAATAATATTCATGGACTCTGCTTCCACCAGCTTTTCAGGAAGAGAGATCCAAAGAGTCACAACCCCAAATCACGACATCATTTAGTTTGTTTTCAATGAGGGATAAATATTGGGAAGGACACTGAGAACCTCTGTCTTTCTAATTGTAAAATCAGATATTGTCTACCCACCATGAGGTTCAATTCTTTGTCTGAATGATGGCATTCTGAACATTGCAGTACTCTCTTAGTTCTGCACTGGGGTATCAGTCTTCATAGAATCCTTACAGTATAGAGCAGGTCATTCAGCTCAATAAGTCCACATCAACCCTCTGAAGAGCATCCACTCAGACCCAACCCCTACCCCATCTCTGTATTTCATGGCCAATCCAGCTAACCTGCACATCTTTGGATGGTGGGAGAAAACTGGAGCACCCAGAGAAAACCCACACAGACATGGGGAGAACATGCGAACTCCACACAGAAGTTGCCCGAGGGTGGAATCAAACCCGGGTTCCTTGTGCTGTGAGGCAGCAGTGCTAACCACTGAGCCATCATGCCACCCTGTACTGAGCCCTGATTGTGTGCTCAGCTCTCAGATCTGAGGTCTGAGGTTTGAACCCTATGATTTATAAATAGGTCTGTTACACACCTAACCAGGACGTACACCAGTATAAATATTAATTTTGTTCTACTTGGTTTGACGTTAATCAACAAATTCCAATGGCTCCACAAACAAAGGCTGACTTTGAGAATTAGCAAACCCCTTTCCACCTCTGCCCTGCCTAATCTGATGTCCAGGAGGGCAAGGCTTGGGAAATTGCAGGTCGACCCTGTCATTTTACGTCCATTTCTAGGTGTGTACTTCCACTGGGTGAGGCCTCATGTGATGGTTCAGAAAAGTGCACAAATACGACAACGATGGGAGGTCTTGGTAACACAATGGATAGTGTCCCCTGTCTCTGATCCAGAAGCTCTGAGTTCAAGACCCAAGCAATGTTCAATGACTGTGCAATCACAACATAGCCAAATGGGTTCAGTATCAATCTGCAAATCCTTCCAATGCCACGTAAAGGGCAGGTAGTAAGAGCTAGAGAGGTTCCTGGATTAGAGGAAGGAAATTGGAGCTCCTAGCATCACTTGCCATAACTCCAGAGTGCAATAACATGCATGGGGAAACTTCATATTGCCAAAGCAACAGAAAGTCCTTGGGTGAACTGTAACACCTGCACACCAACAAAGTGACTGATAAGGTTAATTTGCTGATAGTTAAAACTGGGCCATGGGGTTCACTACTATATTATTGCAATTTTGCATTCTTCATACCAATATATTCACAGTTTGGAGGTCAGGCAACTCCAGCTAAAAATCCATAGGTTTAATAAAAAAGCAATCCAATATTTCATACCTACAACACAGTAAGATGTTCCCTAAGGTACTTTGCAGGAATATAATCAAATCAAATATTGACACAGGATCAAGAAAGGAATCACAAGATGTCTCAGAAATTGTCTACAGAAGGGGAGGTTAGGCAAAAAAGAGTTCTGGATCTTCTCATATTGTGGTAGATTTTCAGCTGATAGTTTCCACGTAGTTGCTGCCCAATGTTATGAGTGCAGTGTACACAGTATAATTCTGCGCTGCCGTCTTGCTTGTCGGGAGCACAGATTTACAAAAACAAGTGAAGACATCTGTGAGCCTGTGTGACTGATTCATCTGCTGTTAATTCAAGCGGCTAAAAAGTAAAACAATGCTACATGTCAATAACTGAGCATTAACCTCTAAATGGAATCTCTGAGCCGAGTTCCTACTGAGCAAACTAGCAGCCAAGTCTTTTCAAGTTTAATCTCATTTCCCTCACTATCAGTTTAATGGGCAATTTTACAAATTACTTTTCTCGAATGCTGTAAGATTCTGTATTGACTTTAGTTACTAGTCAGTGATGCTGAATGATTTGCATTGTTTAAATTCGGGATAGTGTGTAGCTGTGTCTCTCTGAGCTGACAGTCTACAGAGGTGCTGCCTCTAGTGAAATGTTTTTCAGAATTATTGTAAAATGTTGCACACTGTCCTACATTACAGCCTGTTGCGTCATGTTTTGTTTCAGCAAAACCTTGCTGTGCTGAGACTGTAGGGGGGATTTTCAGGACCTTGACACGAATGAGGGACCGAGGAGAAGGTGCCTTCTCATAGGATTAAGTAGCTCTGAAGCAACAGCAGCCCCACAGGGATAGTAATGTCACTCAAATAGTAATCCAGAACGCCTGGCTAATGTTCTGGTGACATGGATCAAATCCCACATGGCAGGGGGTGAATTTCAATTCAACAAATAAAAGAAAATGGAATAAAAACCTCTTTGAATGGTGGTCATGTAACCACTGTCAATTGTCAGAAAAAAAACGTTGGCTCACTGATGTCCTTTATGGAAGGAACTCTGCCATCCTCACCTGGTCTGGCCAATACATGTGACTGCAGATTCACAGCAATATGGTTTACTCTTAACTGCCCTCAAAAAAGGCTGAGGTATAAATGGTGGGGAAACGAAATTGAGAGACAGACCAGGTGGAATCAGAATGGTTTTCTGTTATTTTGTCTATAGTTTTTGAGGGTTGTGTTGTCTCAACATCATGCATCTTAGGAATCCGTTTAGTTCATTGCTCCTGGAGTTGGGTGTCCTATGATACTGATGAGACTCCGATGAGGATTGAATCTATAACTTGCCAGTATTCAGTGCTCATCGAGCTGACCACTACCTTGTGTGTTTATGTTTAATGGAAGTGACCTCTTTGGGGAGATGGGAGGTGATCATTGGAGCCAGATGTCCCTGAGTTCAAGGGCAATTTGGGAAAAGCTGGCCTAGCCAATGACAGTTCCATCCGTTGAACAAATATAAATAGGTGAGGCAGGTTTGCAACCATGAGGGTGTCTCAGCATGTTGGTTCCCTCACTATCCTGGATAGCAGTGATGAAGTAAAGAATACCTCGGCTTTGCAGTCACATGAGAAACTGTTACAGGGTTGGGTTTGGCTGAGATTGCAGCCTTTTCTGCTTAAGGCCTTATCAATGGACTTGGAAGATTCTGCCTCCAATGATCACCTCCCATCTCCCTGGAGAGGCAACCTCCATTAAACTCACTACACAAGACAGTGGTCAGCTCCACCAGCACTGAATACTGGGAAGGCATAGAATCAATCCTAATAGGAGTCTTATCAGTATCAATGTATCTTCCAGAAACAATGAGCCAATCCAATTCCCAAGCTACATGAGTTTGTGAAAGTGAAACCCCTAGATAAAATAAGAGAAGACTAGTCTGCCTTTCTCATCCGACCTGATCTTTCTCTCATTTCATTTCCCCATTATTTATCTCTTTACCCAATGAAAACTTGTCCATTTCAATCTTGAAGATTGTCATCAACTTTCAGCCTCATTTTTTGAGGAGGGAAAGTTAGGTTTCTACTGCCCTTCATGTGAAAATGAGATTTCCTTTAATTACATCTTGGGTTTTAACTGTAAGATTGTGCTCCCTTGTTCCAGATTGCTCTATCAGAGAGGGAAAAAATATTCTCTCCATCTACCATACCAATACCTTCTAATATTTTAAACACCTGAATCAAACTACCCCTTAAGGGTCTCAATCCAAGAGCAGACAGAGCTGGAACCATCCATTATAATTTCATGTTGTCATCATTCCGGTGAGTCTGTGCTGTATCCTCTCCAATGGCACCACAACTTTCCAAGGGTGATGTTATCCAGAAGTGGACACAATCATTTAGCTTGGATCTGACTAAAGCAGTGTGTACCTGAAGTTACACAGAAATCCAACTCTTTTCAGGTAAAAGCTATCAGCCTTTTTTGATTTCCTTTTTGTACCTGTCCATGACCTCTTATTGATTCGCCCACATACATTTCAAACCCCTTGCTCCATCACTGCTCCTGACTGTCACCGTTTGGAAGGTATTCTGTCATTCTTGAATCCAAAGTGAATAACTTCAGTTGCCCACATTAAAGCCCATTTACGAGGAGTCTTTCACACTCATATAAATTATCACAGTCTCTTTATGTTCCCCAGCCCTCAGAGGAGTCTTATCAGCTTCATTGCATACCTACCTCCAGGAGCAGGGACCCAATCCAATTCCCAAACTGTGTAAGCTTGAGAAAATACAACCCTCAAAAACTGTATATCACGTCCAATTAACTTAATATGCCTCTTAAATTCGTGTCATCTGTAAATGAAGATATACAAATCCTAATTACTTCATTCATTGATTCGATAATTCCTGCATTGGTGTGGCACAGTCGCTGCCGCCTCACAGCGCCAGGGACGCAGGTTTGATTCCAACCTCGGGTGACTCTGTCTGTGGGGAGACTGCATACTCTCCCTGTGTCTGTGTGGATTTCCTCCGGGTGCTCCAGATTCCTCCCACAAGCCAAAGATTTGCAGCTAAGGTGGGTTGGCCATGATAAATTGTCCATAGTGTCCAGGAATGTGTAAGCTAGGTGGATTAGCGATGGGAAATGCAGGGTTACAGAGATAGGATGGGGGTGTGGGTCTGGGTGGGATGCTCTTCAGACGGTCAGTGTACACTTGATGGGTTGAATGGCCTGCTGCCGCAGTGTAGGGATTCTATGATTCATTTAAAGTCAATCCAGGCCACACCACTTGTCACATCCAGCCAAAAACAGCATGTTTCCATTATCCTTACCCTGTCTCTCCTGCCTTCCAACCAGTAACCACTGTAGTTAATCAGGTTTTCCCCATTCCAGTGCATGCTTGTCTCCATCAGCAATTTGCTGTACAACTTTGGGAAATGGATCCCGGAAATCACAGATTCACAGATGTGTTACTGCACAAAAGGAGGCCATTCAGCCCACTGTCCCTATATTAGCTCCTCACTGAGCAAAATTACCTAGCGACAAACTCCTGCTTTCCCCCATACCTATTCCCAAGGGCAACATTGCCCATCCATTAATATAGGGTCCTTTTCAACAAAAAAACTAGACTAATCCATAGTCAGCTTTTTGATAAACTTAGATTTGTCCAAGGGCTCAGTCATGGTGTTCCTAATGACAGATTCCAGTAAATTCCCTGTAACTGGAGTGAAGCAAATAGGTCTGGCATTTTCTGGTTCCTGCTTTCTTAGTTAATGATGTAATATCTGGTCACTGTTCATAAGATATAACACAGTGTGGAGCTGGAGGAACACAGCAGGCCAGGAAGCATCAGAGAAGCAGGAAAGCTGACGTTTCAAGTTGGGACCCTTCTTCAGAAATGGGGTTCATTGTTACAGAGGTAGATGGCTTAGCCACACATCGAGACATCCCACTGCAAAGTTCAAGGAAAACTAGCAATCTTTGCACAGGATGTCCCTGCCTCAGAATCTCTACGGTTATGAGTTCCAGAAATATGATGTCAATTCTCTGGCCAATACTATTGAAGGTGGATTTCAAAAAGAGAGAACATTGAGCAAGAGTTCCTGTTCCAACCTTAAGCTGACTGTGTTCATTCTCATGGTTATGACTAAATCCTTCATTGTTAATTCATCACTATAATCCATCCCTGGTACCTGCCCCGAGGGGTTTTGTTTACAAGAGATTAAACAGAACTCACAAACAAAAACAAAAATTGCTGGAAATGCTCAGCAGGTCTACCAGCACCTGTGAAGAGAAATCAAAGTTAATGTTTCGGGTCCGGTGACCCTTCACAGATGCTGCCAGACCTGCTGAGCTTTTCCAGCAACTTCTGCTTTTGTTTCTGATTTACAGCATCCTCAGTTCTTTTGGTTTTTAAACAGAACTCATTCTGGGTAGTTTGTTAGAGAATATTTATTGTGGTGCATTGAGAGCTATCAGAAATTTACATGTGATAGGTCATAGGTTCAGTCACTCCTAAGCAGATACCTATCCATATGGGCAGCAACATATTTGAAATGACAATCCTCAAACTCCATTAAAATCAATGATGAACTTGTTATGCTCATTTGTTCCAGTGGCGGCGCCGTAGTCCCCATCAGAAATGCCTGCTATTCTTAATTCCTCCAGAGGGGGTGCTGTAACCTAGGCTAGAAGATGAGAATAAACTCGACAAAAAGAAACATTATTTCCTCTTGTCTAGCCCTGAGTTTGACCATGGGAGATTCATTGTAATACAGCAGAAGTCTCAGGTTTGATGTGAACTTCCTGTCACAGCTATTTTCTGTTAGGTTTTCCCTGTCAAAACTTCAGCCTTTACTATCAGTGTACAATAATAAAGTTGTGCTACATTGTTACAGGGGTTTGTGGGTTGGCTTAGCTCAGTTAGCCGCAGTGTGAAACTGACAGGTTGGGTTTAATTCCTATTCCAGCTGAGGTTCCCATGAAGAACTCTCCTTCTCAACCTCTGCACTTGCCTGAGGTGTGGTGGCCCTCAGGTTAAACCACCACCAGTCCTCTCTCTCCAATGGGAGTGCAACTCTATGGTCAGGTAAGACTTGACTTGTACGGGGCTTTGGTGAGTCCAGGTGTTGAATACTTTGTGCCATTTTGGTCTCTGTGTTTAAGGAAGGATACACTTGCATTGGAGACAGTGCGATTAAGGTTCACTAGATTGGTACGTGGGATGAGGGGTTTGCCCTGTGAATGAGAGGTTGAGGAATTGGTTCGAAGATCTCTGGTGTTTAGAAGTGTAAGAGGCAATATCACTGAAATGTATGAAATTGTGCAGGGGCTTGACAGAGAAGATGCTGAGAAGTTGTATCTGCTGATCGAGAAATATAAAACATGGGGTCACACTTAGGGTATGGGGCTCATCATTTAGGACTGAGATGAGGAGATATTACTTAACTCAAAGGGTTGTGAATCTTTGGAATTCTCTATCCCGGAGAATTGTGGATACATCTTTGTTAAATAAACTGAAGACTGTGGTCAACAGACTTTTGGTGTGTCAGGGAATCTAGGGATATGAGGGATGGTCAGGAGAGTGGAGTTGAACTCCAAGATAATTGTTTTGAGCTGATTCAATAGGCCGAATGGTTTAGTGCTGCTCCAACATCTCGTGTTCTTGTGTATCCACGTTGTTAGTTGGATCTAAGCTCAGTAATGAATAAATAATGAGGCAAACATGAAGAGGTTGCAAATTTAAGGGTCAAAAGTGAGGAACGAAAGTGGAAAACCATCAGGAGGGAGTTCGGGGATAACAAGGTGTAGAGCTGGATGAACACAGCAGGCCAAGCAGCATCAGAGGAGCAAGAAGGCTGACGTTTCAGGCCTAGACCCTTCTTCAGGAGGGAGTTCGGATTTACTGACTAGTCACGTTGAACACTACAAGATCCTGTTTGTGCCACAAATCATCTGTGAAATTAGATGATGGCCAACCATTTCACTTAACAGGTAGCTGACCACTTGGAATGCTAGAATCCTAACTTTGGATGACCTTCAGGAATCTTGTGCACCATGTCAGAAACTCCTGGATCATACCAATTTCAGAAACCCTGGGCAGGTTGCCTTGGCCCTTGAGTATTGCAGTTGAGGGACCGAAGCTTCCCAGAGCTAGCCCATTATGAAGAAGCCCTCTGCTGCCTGCCTCCTGTGTATGTTAACTATTCAGGAACTATATACTCCTGAACATTGACAGCTAGAACATGGAGAGACAATATAAAATAAGCTACACAATTCTAAAGGTCATTCAACAACTGAGGGACCAAGGTGTTCACTCTTTTGAGTATCAAATAAGCAAAATAAATTAACTGATAAACCATCCTTTAAAGTGGTACCCTTGCAAACATCAAAACTTCAAAGGATATTGCATTAAAATGTTATTTTGGGAGCTGAAAATGCACTCCAGGCCCTGTGGTGTCCACCGGTCACAGAAGCCCTTAACCATACCACTAGTCACATTGTATGTTGCCTGTGGACAGGAAGTTGGAGATGTTGTTTCGAACAACCCCCTCCATCTCCCACTGCCTGAACCTATTATTGGTCATCGTGGCCAGGCCTAGGAGCAGGCTTAAAAAGGGGTCCTCTGCTCTGCTTAACCCTCTCCACACCAGAATGTACTGGCTGAGAGTGTGGAGGAGACAGATTCATCCAAGAGAGAACGGAATCATTATTTGAACAGGAAGGTTGTGCACTGCTACAGAGGGGAGATCTGGGAATGGTACTAGGTGCCTTGCCTATCCAGAGAGCAGGCACAGAGATGATGGCTTGACTGGCCTCCTCTGTGCTGGAGCAATCCTGGGATTCCGAGTAGAAATTGAACCTGTAATTGCTTGAAGCAAAAGGCCCTGCTGTATTGTGGAGCTCTCTTAATGCTTAGCATCCCCAGGATCTCTTGGTGTAGATGCTCTGTAATTGGGCACCAATATTTAGCTCATTCAATTTCATAGTGCACTGTGAATCAGTGTCTCAAAAAGATATGAAGATCCCAAATGGAGAGCAGTGAGGGGTTCAACATTGGTCATTGGTTTGGTTTGAGCTGTTCAAATTCTAATGGCATCCTTATGTGCAATTATACAGTTCTCAGCCTTAGACCTGTCAAACGACATGTAGAATCTCTGGGAGAGCTCTGTGCCACTGAAGGCATGAGGTACATACTCTATTTTGATATACAGTAACACTGCCAGTTAGAAAATTGACTTGCGTACTGCTACACAAAATATAGGCCTTTCGTTTTTACCAAAACCTGATTAGCTAATTAGAATTTCACCCAACCCACTACATTATGTGTCCTTTTTTATATCACTCATGTATAAAACCGTGAGCTTGCCTTTGTTTTGCAAATTGGAGCCATCCACTACGTAGCTGTAAGTGTGAATGTAAGGATCAAGTTGGTTTCTTTACCTTCAAAAGAAGGTTAAATTTTTCTATTTTGACCCGTCAGAGGACAGGCCAAGAGCAGGTCCACCACAGCCAATGGCAGTTCAGGACACTCGCAAGTGAGGTACATGACAACCAGTAGCAGCACAGAACATTCCCGTGGCAGCTACGCCACAGCCAATGACTGTTCACAACATTCACACACGAGATACACCATTACCAATGACAGTGGTGTTAACATATACAAAATAAACTTTAGTCCTAAATACAATGAGTGTTCTGACACTGCATTAGGAAGATGGGAGAGAATCACTTTTTTTCTAGTGAAATGCATTGCTGCCTGAAAGGGTGGTGGGAGCAGATTCAAAGGAACTTTCATAAGGGAACTGAATGAAGAATTGGAAAGGTGAAAGCTCCAAGGCAACAGAAAGGAACAGGAGACGGAACAGGATGAATTGGGCCATTCCTTCAAAGTACAATGGGTTGAATGGTCTGTCCCTGTGACGTGTGGTTCCAGGAAGGACTGCTTAATGGGATGAGGCTTCACCCAAATTTGGCATCCCACCGGTATTTCCGTGACAGCTCCTGAAATGAGAGGGCAATCTCCTCTACAGCAGTATGGGACTGCAGTGGTTCAAGAAGGCAACTCACCACCACCTTCTCAATGGGATCTAGGGATGGCCCAGCCATGTCCCACAAGTAAATGAGAAAAGACACTGGCTAGGAGCAAAGGCCAGGAGAAACAGTAATTAAAGAAAATGAGGAGCGGGGGTTATATTTAAAGTAAACACCTCTGGGGGCATCAATGCAGGTGGGAAAGCGAGGTTAAAGTTGAAGACTGTGCAATAATGTCTCTGAGGAGAATCCAGTGAGAGTTGGTCATTCACCTCCCAGCAGCACTGATCACAGACTACGAATTACCAAATGCTGCCTGTCCTGGGACTAAGTCACTGCTGAATATGTGTAAAGACTGCAAAAAAGGTGCAACCGTGTTTTCTTGCTTTAGCAAATGCCCAGCAAGCTGAAGATAAATACAGTCAGCTTGCGTTTCCAAAAAAAAATTGCTTTGCGACTTTCAAGAAACCATGACTGATGAAGCAAACACTTTGATCTGGGACAAAACTGTTGCAATTATCCACTGCTCAGGGGTAAGGGAGATAAGTGATTTGAACTTTACTCATTTTAGATCTGTCTGTCTCTCCTCCTGCGCTCTAATCTAAATGGAATAGGTTGTTTACCTTTTCAGGAATTGCTGCTCAGCATTTTAAATACCTGCACTGTGCCTTCTTTCAATCTTCAGCATCTCTTCCACCCCTCACTGAGAAACGTGAGTCCCAAAATAGCCCTGGCTGCACTGCTCTCATTCGTTGCCAATGCACCATCGTGTCAGGCACACAAAACCTAGAGGGCACCTGGCAGAGAGTGATGGCTGGAGAGAGCTGCATTTCTCTGATACCAAAGTGGGCATCGATGTAAACAAAATCACTCACAGATTAAATCAAAACATGAGGAGAAAATGACAGAGAATGTGGAGCTTACTGCCATGAGAAGCGTTATGGTTAAATCCATAAATGAGTTGCATGTGTCATTAGCCCTTTAATGCCCATCCCCAGAAAGCTAACCATTTTGCTTCAAGTCTGGAGTCACATATAGACCAGACCAGATAAGTACAGCAGATTTTCTGCTCAATGGACATTAGTGAAACAGATGGGTTTTTCCAACAATCACAGAGTCAAACAGCACAGAAACAGACCCTTTGGTCGGTATAGATCAGTTGAACCAAGTTTCCCAATCCAAACAAGTCCCATTTGCCTGCGTTTGGCCCATATCCCTCTAAATATTTCCTATCCATGTACCTGTCCAAACATCTTTTCAAGGTTGTAATTGCATCTGCGTCTACCACTTCCTCTACACAAGCACCGCCCTCTTGAAAAAGTTGCCCCTCAGGTCCCGTTTAAATCCTTCTCCTCTCACCTTAAAAATATGCCCACTAATTTTGGACTCCCCTACACAAGGGAAATGACCTTACCTATTGACCTTATCTGTGCCCTTCATGATTTTATAAACCTCCATAGGGTCATGCCTCAATCTCCTACACTCCAGTGAAAAAAGTCCCAGGCTGTCCTTGTAACTCAAACCCTCCAGTCATCATTAGACTCTAAATTTCAGATTTTTATTTAATTCAAATTCCACCATCTGCTGTGGCGGGATTCAAACTTGGGTCACCCAGAATATCAGCCGCATCTCTGGATTGCTAGTTGAGCAATAATACCACCAGGCCATTGCCTCAAAAACTTAGTCCCACTGATATACTTTAGGGGAAGTTTCACATTCAGAAATGGAGGCTGTAAGAAACAATGATGATGAAGTAGGAGAACTGGGAGGGGGGTGTACGTTCCCACTTAATGGAGTGCAATGGTTTAAGAAGGCAGCTCACCACCACTTCCTACAGCACGGTTAGTGCTGGTTAATAAATGCTGACCCTGTCAGTGACTCCCACATGCCACAGGAGGATAAAAGTAAAGGGGGCTCGACTATCTCAGACCTGCAGGGCAGAATGGGTTATTTCTGCGCTGAAGATTCCTTGCAACAAACACAATGGAGAAGTTATTTACATTTAAACATGGAAGTACATACTTCTCAATTGTTTTCCTGTCTGTTGCATGATAAAGATGAAATGAATGATACTTGTCAGTGAGGAGCAGGGTAATGCAGTAACACCTATTGACCTGAGTGGCACTATATCACTGCCCTTGCAGGCATAACCGACTGCAATCAATTCACGAGCCTACAGTAGAGGTGAACTGAAACTGATACTGTTTCTAGTAAATATATGAGTCTGTCTATCAGTGCAGGCCATAACTCAACTGCACCAGCATTAATGCAGCTCAGACACTATGTATTTACTAATTCAAGTGGGGAAAGTAGGAAATCATCCCTGTTTCAATTAAATAATGGTCATACATCACAACTTTTAGAAAGATAAAGCATAATTCTATCAACCCGCATTAGCAGTAGGCCTGTTGCATATGATTATTGTGTGTGTTGCTAAACCCCAGACAAATAAACTAATTGGCAATAAGTAGGAAGGATTCAGTTTCTGTGCTGCCTGTTCTCTGAAATTGATCTCGGACCTTTGCATTTCACGTCAGAGTGATTACTGTGCCGGTCTTTTCTACTGTGTTAAAAGAAAATAAGCAGAGAAGTGTCTGTTGCTCTAATAATGGCGTAAGACACCTCCATTTTCCAATGCTGTCAATCTGCAGAGATTGCACTTATGTTTAGTCATAAATCTGACAGTGTCTTAGTTCCTTACCCAACGAAACACTGGCGATATTATTCTGTAAAACCCATGCAGCACGATTGGCACTGGCAACAGTGCAGCGCTAATTAACAGTCTCTCTTTTGAGCAAGGCTTTGTGTGATAGATTTTCCTCTGCATTAGCCAGCTAGAATTTAAAATACCTTCCTGCCCTGTTTAATTATTTCTCTTTAGTTTATTGATTCTGTTCCACATACTGTGGAAAACCATTCACAGTCTTCTATCTGTCACTGCTCCTTTGTAAAATAGACAGACGGAGAGGATTAAACTTCCAAATTTTGCAAAACAAAAACACCACACCAAGCTTTTAAAGATCCATTTCACAACCTCACCTCCCACATCCTCCCCCCCGCCCCACACCCAGACCTCCCCCTGTCACATCAGAGGAATATTTGTCCATTTTAGATTTCCTTGAGTTACCTATCACTTCTAAACTCAGGTCCTCTTCACATTCATATTCTTTGAAGCAAGCCACCCGCTATGGGTAAGTCTAAATGTGTCAGAGGTGAATGTCACTTCTGATTTCTAATCGTTCCCTACTGTCTAACACTTAGCCTCTGGGCGTCACCTCCCCCAACAGTATGGTTTAGACCAAGCAATAGCAAATTGGAAATCACAGCCTGAACATGATGTATGGAACACATCTTCAGAGGTGTACCAGTCCCCTCCTCATAGTCTTTAAGCAACTGCAAAAATAATTTAGCAAGCTTAGCCACTCAACAAGCACATTCATAAATATTTTACTATGTTACTTCAGACATTGGTGGCCATATTTAACAGGTTAGGAAAGACTTCCTCTTGCAGCAGAGTAATGTGAACAGGATCAGGAAGAATAGTAAACACATTTTCATATCTTACATTGAGGGGAGACTTTCAAAACCATCTGCCTTCGAATAAAAAGGTCCGACTACTTTAAAAGATGCAAATGGTTCCACCTGATCCATTAACTATACAAACTGATAATTATCTGCTCATCAAAGAATTACATTATTACAGGTCATAGAAAAATTTGATTTTGGGAAGGGCTGGAGAAGCAATCTTACTTTTGTTTCTCTTTGCTAAAACTAAAATTGCTCGCAGTCATATGAGTTCAGAAACTATACAGCTCATCTATTTAGTTCAAATGAGCATCCTCAAATTCACAAGCTTTTCTTACTTTTGATGGTTTAGATGATCCAGTGTTCCTATGTCAATGTCATACTGAATATCCGATGGAAAATCCCTGCCTCCTCTCCCAGCTTTCTCTGATGTTTTGAGTCATTTTTGGATGATGAAACTATTACATGAATGAAGCAGCCCACATTTTATTTTCCAGTTGTAAAATGAGGAACAGTGCCACTTCCAATGTTTCATCTTAGTGCCATTCCGAGACATGCCCAAATTTTAGGGCAAGGGGCTACATTACTGATTTCCAGGGACTAACATGGCTTCAGCCTCTGAAAAAGACCATCAAGCATCAAGCAAAAACATCATCATGCTTGCTCTCCGTTCCACATTCTGATAAGGAATAGAAGCAAGCTGTTTGGCCCTTTGAGCCCGCAATGCTATTATTTAGATAAATGCTAATCTCCACATCAGTTCTCATTAGCAATCTATCATTCATGTCTCTTCAAATCCTCCCCTGAAAAGCATATTGATCTCAATTTTCAATTGACACTCACCATCCACCTTGCAGAGAGAGAGTTTCAGACATTCTAACAGCTCTGTACATGTGTGAAAAGGTGCTGCCTTCACCCCTTCACCCAGGCTAGAATCAATTTTAAAATTTCTGCTCCTTTATCTTGGTTATCCCACCACCTGAGAGAATTCCCCCAGTTCTCCATAAATGAATCTGTCCTCATTCTTATAGCCTTCAAATACCGATTCTGAGAGACTGGGCAAATTCCCTCACACCATCCTGCAGCTTCCATTGAGAGGAAGCTTGCACTGTGTCAATGTGGCGGGTGCCTCCCCCCCGCCATCTGAACCACACGCAGCTGAGGATTCAATGCTGTATATCGCAGACATTCAATGGGACACAAGTTAAAGTTTGGAAGGAGCTAATGACTGATTTAATTTCAGTTTAAGCAGCAGCTGTCAGATTCAAATAACTGTGATGCAGCCAGAAGCCAGGCTAGCACTCAGCTGAATTAAACGCAGCACGCAGAGTGGCAGTGGAGGATGGCTAGAGGTTTAAACCTTCGCTTAATGCTGGACAAGAAAGCAACATGATGTTTTGTATAACTAGACACAGCTGTAATGAAAGCAGTGACAGACATTTTGATGAGAAATTATAATTCAGTGACACATATTTATTAAGGGCCACGATGGCTGTTTGAAGTCGAAATATGTTTTTAGCAAAGAACGCATTGAAAACCAAACAACACTTTGCATGGGGAATGCAACAACAGGGACACCTTCTGTCAATTTCAGTGAGAAAGGGTGTTAGTTTCCACCTGGTTCCCTGCCTTAGTTTTACCCCTCACTTTGCTTTATAAGAAGTTCATACCTCACATTCCCTGGAGCCTGATTTATTAAAGGTGCATGGAGCTGCCCCATTCATCAACATCTCAGTGGCTTCAGCGTGGGCAGATTTATAATCAACATAGTACTCCTGGGTGCTGGGGACCATTTGTCTCAGAGACTGCCTCTTCTTTTTCCGGTGCCGATGCCCCAGCGAGCGCTGCTGGAATTGCTTCATGCTGGCTGGGTACCGCTTCCAGGACACATAGATCACCAGCAGGATGACCAACACGGAGAGGAACAAGGCCACGCTCCCCGCTATGATCTTGTGGAAGGAGACGGGTTCACCCACGTCGGGGTCAGGGCTGGCATCGGTGGGGCTGGTGCTTGCTGCGGGCACAGGCTGGCCTTTGACCTCCGTGTTGGTTTTGGGAAGTCTCGTTCTGAAGGTGGGCCTGGCAGGAGCCCTGGGTACGGCTTGAGTGGAGACCCTCTGCTTTTTGATGCAGAGCTCGTAGTTATCAACCGCGTCCATGACCCGCTCACCCTGCAGCGCCTTGGGCCCGGCACACAGCATAGTGCTCTCTTTCCGACCTTTGAACCTCTTGAGCCAGTTGACCAGTGAGCAGATGTTGCGGTTGCACTCCCACATGTTCCCAGCCAAGCTGATGGAGCTGAGCGAGATCCAGGACTCCAGGATCTCCTGCCCAATGGTGGTCAGCTTGTTGGAGTCCAGCTGCAGGGTCTGAAGGTTGGGCACGCACTGGAAGACATTGGGCCCAATGGCCTGGATCTCGTTGCCGGATAGATCAAGCTTTTCCAGGGAGCTCCAGGTCCACGACATGCCCTGGATGACCACGCTGATCTTGTTCCACTGCAGGTAGAGAATACGCAGGGCTAGGAGCCGGGGGAAGTGGCCTAGGTTGACTTTGGAGAACTGGTTGTGTTCCAGGTGTAGTTCCACCAGGCGCCCCAGGCCAGCGAAGGCATTGCGGGCCAGGCTGCGGATACGGTTGTAACCCAGGTCGAGGAACTCCACGTTGCGACAGTCCTGGAAAATCCTGACTGGCACCGTCCGCAGGCGGTTGGACCTCAGGTGCAGGCTCTGGAGCTTACGGAGGCCCCGGAATTGCTCCGGTTGCAATGCCTGCAGCTGGTTGTAGCTCAGGTCGAGGTTACGGAGATTACTGACCGGCCGGAAGGTCTGGTTGGAAAGGGTGCTGATGCGGTTGGAGCTCAGGATCAGCTCCTTGAGGCGATGGGCTCCAGCGAAGGCCTGCTCATG
The DNA here is from genome assembly GCA_024137785.1 of Ginglymostoma cirratum. NCBI lineage: Eukaryota > Metazoa > Chordata > Chondrichthyes > Orectolobiformes > Ginglymostomatidae > Ginglymostoma > Ginglymostoma cirratum. The sequence goes on along the minus strand of JAHRHZ010000139.1, from coordinate 49,513,568 downwards.
GATCTGGTCAATGTAGTTGTGATCCAGGTATAGCCAGGTCAGCTGCTTGAGGCCCAGGAACTGGTTGGGCTGCAGTTGGTGCAGGCTGTTGTATCGCAGTGAGAGGCCCAGCGAGCCTGGGGACAGGTTCGGAGGGATCTCCTGCAGACTGAGTGACTCGCAGTACACAATTTTCCCATGGCACCTGCAGTTGGCAGGGCAGCCCCGATCTGCAGCAGCAGCGACGACACTCAGGAAGACAGTGGGAGCCATCACCAACACTGCAATCCCACTGAAACCTGCAACAAGGAAACAGGACTGTTCAGACCCAGGACCAAACCCTCCTTGTTCCACCAGCAGAGGAGAGAAAAATCATTGATCACGTATCACGCTTACAACCCATAACTTCTACATTTTTAGCAACAGCAACATTGGAACCACAACTTTAACAGCAATGGAGATGGTACAGAAGAGATTTACCAGGATGTGTAGAGAGTTTCAGTTATGAGGAGAGATTGGACGGACTCTTAAGTTTTCCTTAGAGCAAATGAGACTGAGAGGGGACATCACTGAGATGTATAAGATGATGAGGGGCATAGATAGAGTAGACAGGAAGAAAGTTTTCCTGTTGATGGAAGATCAATGACCAGAAAGAATAGATTTAAGGTAAAGGGGAGCAGGTTTACAGAGAATGTAAGGATTTCTTTTTAACCCAGACGGTGGTGGGAATTTGAAACTCATTGTCTGTAAGGGAGGTAAAAGGCAGAAACCTTCATAACATTGAAGATGTATTTCGATACACATGTATGATACCAAGGTATTACAAGGCAATGGGGCAAGTGCTGGAAAATTGGATCAGAATAGTTGGGTAAAAACTGAAAGATCTGTGGATGCTATGAATCAGAAACAAAAACAGAAATTGCCGAAAAAGCTCAGCAGGTCTGGCAGCATCTGCGGAGAGAAATCAGAGTTAACGTTTCGGGTCCAGTGACCCTTCCTCAGGTGGTTGCTTTTTGACTGGCACAAACTCGAAGGGCCGAAGGGCCTTTTTCTGTGCTGTAGCTCTGTATGACACTATGCCTAATTGAAAGGAAAACAAAAACTTCGAATTATTTGCTATTGCCAAGATATAATCTTTTCGTACGCATATAAAAACACGTACAGGTCACAACTTTAAACATAAAACAAAACCCCTTTGAAAGGTTTGGTATTGTAAGACATAATCTCATCCCACAGGCACACACAAAATGCACTGGCCACAACTTTAATGTAGAAACCTCAGGTTCCAAGCAACTTAAAGCAGGCTCACTGATTGCCCGTGTCTATGATGACAGAAAGACAGACAGAGAGAGAGAGCACAGAGGCAGCACCTTACCCATCCTTCGCAGACTGCCCTCTGGTCAGGCTCTGTCCACGGTACCGGGAGCGGGGCACACTAGCTCGGCCGCGCCGTCGCCAGCCCTCCTTGGCGGGCACCCATGGGTGGGAGTCGGAGCCCCTAGGATGTGCACAGATTTTGTCCTCTCTCCAAACATCACTGTCTAATCAGCCATGGAGAGCTCCGTGCGTGTTAGCCCAGCTCCGTCTCTGTCTCACACACAGGCACACAGAGAGACGACAGCCAGAGATCTATCTGGAGTACACGGTGAACTTCTGCCACCCCCTTTTCTGCTTCTCACACAGTTTCGGTAAATCGCCGCCGACTCCAGCAGCATCCAGGAGCTCTGCAGTAGTTTTATTTTTTTCTCTCTCTCTCTTGGCAAATCTAGCTTCTGTGTGTGTGCAGGCAGCTCAGATTCCTAAAGAAAATCCAGCGCTTTCACAGCGGAATCGAGGTATTCTTATTTTTCTTTCACCCTCCCTCTTTTTGGTTGTGATTTCGCTATTTCCAGCTCCCCGGCTCCCAGCCTCTCCGCTCGGAGTTCTTGCCACTGTTGCTTCCGATACACTGAGGCTGAAGTCAAGCTGCCTCCGCTGGAGAGGGTTATTATGGGCATGTGCAGAAGCCTCTTCTTGTGCCTGGCTCCCCCACTCCTCCGCCTCCCTTGTTCCACACGAGTGAGCTCTTCCATCAAAGGAGTTGTGGGGGGGGAGTGGTGGTTAGGAAAGGGGTTGGTGGGGGCAGGTGAGCGCCTTAATTCATAAAATTTATCAATGTACATTCAGACAGCACGACGTGGACATGCTATGGAGAACCAAGTAATCCTACTGTACCTGGCAAATGTTTCATTGTGTGCCAAACATTGTGCATCTGGAGGGATTTTACATCGTTTCCATTCTCTCCTTTCCTCCCCAATTCTCCCCGAACTCCTTCCCCAATGTTGCTGTGTCACTCAGCACCTCCTCTAACCTCAGAAAGAGCCCTTCTGCCACTGCCACTGTGAACTGTCCATGCCAATGGGGAACCAACATGGTTTGGACAGACCAAAGGGCATTGTTTGCTGAGTTGACATTGGCTTCAATGGGCAACACTTTTTTTATAGTTAGAGAGCGATTGTAAAGATACATTCCAAAAACAAATTGAATATTACAAACAAGACAATAAAATTCTCCCTGTATATTGTTCCACTCTGAGATGCCTCAATACAATTTCAATACTGATGCAATCCATGTCTAAATGCAGCATAACCGGATAATATCCAGGCTTGGGCTGACAAGTGGCAAGTAACATTCATGCCTCACAAATGCTAGGCAATGACCATCTTTAATAAGAGACAATCTAACCACTGCCTCTTGACAATGAATGGTGTTTCCATCACCGAATCCCCCACTATCAACATCCTGAGGGTTACCAATGATCAGAAACTCAACTGAACTTTCCACGTAAACACAGTGTCTACAAGGACAGATCAGATATTAGGAATACTGCAACAAGTAACTCACCTCCTGACTCACCCAAGCCTGTCCACCATCTACAAGGTGCAAGTCAGGACTGCGATGGAGTATTCCCCACTTGCCTGGATGGATGCAGCTCTAACAACACTCAAGAAGCTTGGCACCATCCAGCACAAAGCAGCCCGCTTGATTGGCACCACATCCACAAACATCCACTCCCTCCACCACCGACGCTCAGTAGCAGCAGTGTGTACCATCTACAAGATGCACTGCAGAAACTCACCAAAGATCCTCAGACAGCAACTTCCAAACCCATGACCACTTCCATCTAGAAAGACAAGGGCAGCAGATACATTGGAACACCACCACTTGCAAGTTCTCCTCTGAGCCACTCACCATCCTTGCTTGGAGATGTATCACCGTTCCTTCACTGTCACTGGGTCAAAATCTTGGAATTCCGTCTCTAAGGACTGAGCTCTGAAGACAGGTGTACCAAATGCCTTCTTAACCACCTTGTCTATATGTAACGCAAACTTCAAAGAACTATGTGCCTGAACCCCGAGGTTCCTTTGTTCTACAACACTACCCAAGGCCCTACCATTAATTGTATAAGCTCTACGCTTGCTTGTTGTACCAAAATGCAATATCTTGCATTTATCCAGTTTGAACTCCATCTGCCATTTTTCAGCCCATTAATCCATTTGATCAAGATCCCATTGGCACAAGGGATGCCCTGGCATTTGTTTCTGTTAGCCCAATGCTCGATGGGGATGACAAAGTCACAATGGATCATGTGAAAACCTCCCTCCTTCCAAATGATGAAAATACATCTATTAATGTTTGAATTCACAATTTGAGGAACTCCCAAAATGTAAAAAATAATTATAATAAATCTGTAATTGGAATGCCTGTTTCTTCTCAAAACATCCCATTGATCATGAGTCAGTCTGGGAGTGGCACCAGGAAGACTGCCACTCGTCAGGCAAATACAGCTTTTGACTTGCACAAATGAAATACTTTTATTTTGGAATTAAAAGTCTTCAAAATTTTAAACCCCTGGTAAAGATCAAAAATTAAATTCTATCAGGTAAACTCCTAGTGTTATATCATTTTCTTCGAGGTTTCATGTTGTTAGAATGGGTTGTTGTTACAGGAATATTTAATTTTCTTCTTCTCTTTGATATAAATCAAAACCTAACAACAAGCAGCAAGACTCCAGAAGAAGGAAGTAACTTCCCAATACTTTGAATAGAATTCTCCCGCTATGGTTCACAGAACTGTTGGTTAATGCATTTGCTCTGGCCAGCTGTGGCCTATCTATTTGCATGCTGCTCACTGCAATATAGCACAATGGCTTTATAAACAAATGATTCATTTTTCTGCTTTCTCTGAGTAATAAATAGAAATAATTTGACAATGATACAGCCTCATATAAAAGCAAGCACATATAAAGAAAGAAAGCCATGCATTTGTGGAGAGCTTTTCACCATCTAAGGACATCCCAAAACATTTTACAACCCACAGAGAGCTTTTGAAACATAGTCACTGTTGTGTCGGACGAAATGTGACAGACATTGAGCACAGCAAGCTCCCACAAACAGAAATGTGATAACTTGCTATAAAGATGTTGGTTCGGGGAATGTTTCTGAAATGGGAACTAAGCCTGCAAACTGTCTGTGTCAGTGAACAGGTATTATATCTGATAGCTGGAAGTGAATAAAATGATGATGATTGCCACATCAGCAGCAATAATCTTCCCAAACTTGTGACTTATGTTGGTCTTCTCAAAGACAATAAGATAATGTCGATTTTGCTAAAATATGTTTGGAAAGCTGATGGAAGTGTTGTACATCTCTCCCAGAGCGTATGTTCTCAGTGAAATGAGGTAGAATTAAGGCAAGTTTTCCTGACCACTTGAACTCCTGTTGCTTCAGTCCTTTTGCCAGTCATGGAGTCATACAGCACAGAAACACACCTTTCAGCCCAATTAGCCCATGCCGAACATAATCCCAAACTAAACTAGTCCCACCTACCTGTGCTTGGCACACATCTCTCCTAACCTTTCCTGTTCTTGTACCTATCCAAATGTCTTTTAAACATTATAACTATCTGCATCCATCACTTCCTCTGGAAAGTTCATTCCAAATACGAACCAGTGTCTGTGTAAAAATGTCCCCTTCATGTCCTTTTTAAATCTTTTGCCTCTCACCTTAAAAATATGCCCCTTAGTTTTGAACTCTCCCAGCTTAGGGAATAAACACCCTGCCATTTACCTTATCTGTGGCCCTCATGATTTTATAAACTTCTATAAGGTCGCCCCTCAACCTCCTATGTTCCAATGAAAAAAGTCCCAGCCTATCCAGCCTATTTTTATAACTCAAACCCTCCATTCCCAGCAACATACCAGTAAATCTCTTCTGAACCCTCTCCAGTTAATAACATTCTTCCTCTAACAGGACGACCAGACTTATTGCTAGATTGGATGAACACAGCAGGCCAAGCAGCATCATAGGAGCAGGAAAGCTTGA
>JAHRHZ010000139.1:49444675-49500450 GCA_024137785.1 Ginglymostoma cirratum | reverse complement strand
GAGTGATGGGAGAGTGGTGTTCAGTGAATGATTGGGGAGTGACGTTGAGTGAGTGATGGGAGAGTGGTGTTCAGTGAGTGATGGGAGAGTGGTGTTCAGTGAATGATGGGAGAGTGGTGTTCAGTGAATGATTGGGGAGTGACGTTGAGTGAGTGATGGGAGAGTGGTGTTCAGTGAGTGATGGGAGAGTGGTGTTCAGTGAATGATTGGGGAGTGACGTTGAGTGAGTGATGGGAGAGTGGTGTTCAGTGAGTGACAGAGCGGTGGTGTTGGGTGAATGATGGAGGAGTTTGCTCCCACAAACGGGAAAGTGGTAATGGCCAAATAAACTGTTTTTGTGCAATTTGACCGACGATGAATGTTGTTGAAGACACGGGCATAACTACCCCTTCAGTTCTTTGAAATATGACCAAAAGAGATCTTTAACATCCACCTGGGAGAACAGACAGTACCTGGAGATAGCATTTCATCAGAATGTCAGCACCTCCAACAGTGTAGCATCCTCCAGTACTGCGTTCAGAGGTTCTGGTTAGATGCTGTTTAAAAGCACTGTCTTTGATACAGACACACACATGCACAGAAACACACACATTCGCACAGACACACACAGATAGACCACTAAGCCTAACATCATGGTTTGGTCCTGATATTGTTTGATAACATCCTTGTGAAGCAGCTTGGGACATTTTACTCCAGTACAAGAGTTACATAAGTGCATTATGTTGTTATTGAATGGACAAAATGGATTTGATTGAGAGTCTGGATGCATTAATTAGCATGCATTTATATACGTGTTTGTTCCTGTACATCTGAATATGTATAAGTATCTTTATGCATGTATGTTGTCAATGTATTTGTGTATTTCAACGTGTCTGTACTGAGTGTGTTTCCCTTTATAAACAGCAGTCCTGGAACAATCCAGATTCTATTCTTAATGTGTATCACATAATCATACAGGAGGTTTTTAAGCTGTTAGCCTCTCTCTGAGTCTATTCCATTGAACTTCCCACTCTATGCTTAGAATTGCTGGGGAATAGCTACTCCTGCAACAGGTACAATTACTTTTAAGACTGAGATACTTAAAGGAGCCCTACTCTTCATCTAGGATTAGGGTCCTTATCAGGCCCATTGCTGACATAAGGGCACTGATAAATTCATCACCTACTGTCGTATGAGTGTGCACGTGTTTCTGCATATTTACCCATCTCCCTCTCTCTTTCCACACAATACTGTGTGCAAAAGAGCAAGGAACATTTTAAATGTGCTTTCTGTGTAACTTGTGGCTTTTCCAGAAGTAATTTTATGCATTTACCTCTGAAGAAATCTGCATCAGAGGCTGAAGACTGCATTTGTTTCAGAATATAATTGGTACATCTTCACTCCATGTATTCTCTGGAGAAAAGAAAGACACAGTAGGACACACAAGAAAAAAGGCAATTTCAACAAAAAGTTTCAGCATCTATTACTGAGCACTGCCATTATCCATGTGAACCACAGTGGAGGTAGTCTTTCCTTAAAGAAAAGTGTTATGAAAAATTGAGTTGGCTAGGCTAATGAGCTTAGTTATAAAGATCCAATGAATGGATAAACTTCCAATCTTTGTTTTAAATTGAGCCAAAATGCATTAAGAATTCTGTGTAACTATTGCTGAAGGGTTCAAAATAGAAAGGCAAAGAAAAAGCCATCATTGGACAGAATGTCTGAAGAATTACGGAGAATGCGCAACAGTTGAGATTGTATCTGAGCTGCAATGGAGATGTGGCCATACTTATTAAATTTAATTAATTGAATGAATATATCAGTGATGCTGTTCATCACATTTCTTTCAATATCCTCATAATAGGTTGAATTATCAGCAAAATGTACAATGTGTAAAATGGAAATATAAACTCATTCTATTTGCAAAATGAACTGTGCTAGGAATTAAGATGGAGTATTACCCATTTTGCTGCTGGTTCTCCTAAAGATTACTAATAAAGAAATGTAGACAGCCCTTCACTTATACAACACCTTTCACAACCTCAGAATGCCCCATCACACATTACAGCTGTTCATGTATTTCTGAAGAATACTCACCGTTCTAGGAAATGCAGCAATGAATTGGCGCACAGTAAGCTCCCACACACCAGCAATGTGATCATAACCTGATAACTTGTTGCAGCAGAGACAGTAGGAACTGCAGATGCTGAAGAATCTGATATAACAAGGTGTAGAGCTGGATGAACACAGCAGGCCAAACAGCATCAGAGGAGCAGGAAGGCTGCTGTTTCGGGCCTAGACCCTTCTTCAGGTTTTTATGGCCTGCTGTGTTCATCCAGCTCTACACCTTGCTACCTCAGTTTGTTGCAGCAGTTTTGGTTGAGGTATACACATTGATCTCAAACCAGGGGATCTTTTGTATCCACTCATGAGTGCAGATGTGACTTTGATTTAAAGCTTTGTCCAACAAACAGTTCCTTGAGCAGAACAAAGAACAAAGAACAAAGAAAATTACAGCACGGAACAGGCACTTTGGCCCTTGAAGCCTGCGCCGATCCAAATCCTCTATCTAAACCTGTTGCCTATTTTCCAAGGATCTGTATCCCTCTGCTCCCTGCCGATTCATGTATCTGTCTAGATACATCTTAAATGATGCCTATCGTGCCCGCCTCTACCACCTCCGCTGGCAACGCGTTCCACGCACCCACCACCCTCTGCGTAAAGAACTTTCCACACACATCTCCCTTAAACTTTTCCCCTCTCACCTTGAAATTGTGACCCCTAGTAACTGAGTCCCCCACTCTGGGAAAAAGCTTCTTGCTATCCACCCTGTCTATACCCCTCATGGTAAGTGAGTGCAACAGTGCAGCACTTCCTCAGTTACTGCATGTCCCCTTTGCTTGTGCCCATGTGTGCAACACAAGAGCATTATATACAACAAGAAACTAAAGACTAAGAGTCAAACTGTACAACGTAGAACATAGAACATAGAACGGTACAACACAGGAGCAGGTCTTTCGGCCCATGATATTGTGCCGAACATGATGCCATATTAAACTAATCCCTTCTGCCCACCCTTGGTCCATATCCCTCTGTTCCTTGCATATTCATGTGCTTATCTAAAAGTTCCTTAAATGCCCCTATCATATCTGCCTCCACCACCACCCCTGGCAGCGCGTTCCAGATTACTACCACTCTCTGTGTAAAAAACTTGACTCCATACCTCCTTTGAACTTTCCCCGTCTCACCTTAAATGTATGTCCCCTATTATTAGACATTTCAACTCTGGGAAAAAGATTCTGACCGTCAACCCTATCTATGCATCTCATAATTTTATAGACTTCTTTCAAGTCTCCCCTCAGCCTCTTGTACACTGACCCTTGTACTCAATTCGCCAACCAATAAGGGCAAGCATGCCATACACCTTCTTTACCACCCTATCTACTTGTGTGGCCACTTTCAGGGATCTATGTTCTTGAATCCCAAAATCCCTCTGTTCATCAATGTGATTCAGGGTCCTGCCATTAACTATATACTTTTCCTTAGTATTTGATCAGTGCAATGCACCCATGCTGTCTTCAAGAATGTATAAAAGGGTAATCTATTAGAGTCATAGAGCCATAGGAACCTACAGCATGGAAAAAGGCCCTTCAGCCCATTGAATCTGCACTGGTCAAAGACAGCCACCTGACTATTCTAATATAACTGGGGGATAATAAAACCGTAGAGAGTGATGGAATAACAAGAAATTTAAAGAATGTTACAACATAGATGGAAACCATTTATCCCTTTATATTTGTGCTGGCCCTTTCAAAGAACGATTCAATTAGACTCATTCCTACGTTGTCCCTTTTGTTGTTTAATAGTTTCATATATTTATCCAGTTCCCTTTTGTAAGTTATTTTCTCTTTGTCCAGTCATGTGATGTCGCACTGTCAGCACTTATTGTCTATCCCTAATTGCTTTGAACTGAATGGTTTGTTGGGCTATTTCAAAAAAGCAGTTAAGAGTTGACCACATCATTGTGGGCCTAGAGTCACACATAGGCCAGACCAGGTAAGGGCAGCAGATTTCATTCCCTGAAGGATAATTGTGAGCGAGATGTGTTTTTACAATTGATGCTGGCTGTCATATTCACCATCGGAGAGACTAGTTTTCAGTTCCAGACTTGTTAATTGATTTTAAATTCCATCTCTGACATCATAGGATTCGAAATCAGTCCCTAGACCACAAATCTGGATTACTGATAACATAGAAACATAGAAGATAGGAGCAGGAGGAGGTCATTCAGCCCTTTGAAACTGCTGTGCCATTCTTCACGATCAGGGCTGATCGTCCAACTCAATAGCCTAATCCTACTTTCTCCCCATAGCCTTTGATCCCATTCGCTCCAAGTGCTATACCTAGTTGCCTCTTGAATACTTTCAAAGTTTTGGCATCAACTACTTCCTGTGGTAATGAACTCCACAGGGTCATCACTCTTCGGGTGAAGAAATATCTCCTCATGTCCGTCCAAAATCGCCTACCCCGAATCCTCATACTGTGACACCTGGTTCTGGACACACCCACCATCGGGAACATCCTCTCTGCATCAACCCTGTCCAGTCATGGTAGAATTTTATAAGTCTCTATGAGACCCCACTCCCCCCTCTCCTCACGCACCCCTCCCCCCCCATTCATCTGAACTCTCAAGAAAACAATCCCAACCTAGTCAATCTCTCCTCATACGTCAAACCTGCCATCCCTGGAATCAGCCTGGTAAACCTTCGCTGCACTCCCTCAAAAGCAAGAGCATCCTTCCTCAGAAATGGAGAACAAAATTGCACACATTATTCCAGGTGTGGTCTCACCAAGGCCCTGTACAACTGCAATAATACATTCCTGCTCCTGCACTCGAAACCTCTCGCAATAAAGGCCAACGTACCATTTGCTTTCTTTACCCCCTGCTGCACCTACATGCTTACCTTCAGCCACTGGTGTACAAGGACACCCAGGTCCCGCTGCAGTCTCCCCTCTCCCAATTTACAGCCATTCAGGTAGTAATCTGCCTTCTTGTTTTTGCATCCGAAGTGACTAACCTCACATTTATCCAAATTTTACTGCACCTGCCATTGATTTGCCCACTCACCCAACCTGTCGGGATCATGCTGAAGGATCTCTGCATCCTCGTCACAGTTCACCCTCCCACCCAACTTGGTATCATCTGCAAACTTGGAGAAGTTACATTTTGTTCCCTCATCCAAATCATTAATATATATTGTGAATAGCTGGGGTCCCAGCGCCGATCCTGTGGCACCCCACTAGTTACTGCCTGTTAATTTGAGAAGGACACATTAATTCCTACTCTTTGTTTCCTCTCTGCCAACCGTTTTCCTATCCATCTCAATACACCTCCAGGAATTCCATGTGCTTTAATCTTGCACATTAATTTCTTATGTGGGACTTTGTCAAACACTTTCTGAAAATCCCAATACACTACATCGACTGGCTCCCCCTTGTTAACTCTACTAGTTACATCTTCATAGAATTCCAACAGATTTGTCAAGCATGATTTCCCCTTCATAAATCCATGCTGACCCTATCTGATCCTACCACTGCTTTCTAAATGCTCTGCTATAAAATCCTTGAAAATGGATTCAAGAATTTTCCCCATTACTGATGTTAGGCTCATGAGTCTATAACTCCCTGTTTTCTCTCTACCTCCCTTTTTGAATATTGGAGTTACATCAGCCACCTTCCAATGCAGGGACTGTTCCAGACTCTATGGAATGCTGGAAGGTGACCACATGTTATCTCAGTGGTGAGAGGTTGCAGAGCTTTAAGATGCAGAGGAATCTGGGTGTGTCAGTGCATGAATCAAAATTATTAGCAAGAATGTACAGCAAATAATTAGGAAATCTAATAGAATGTTATTGTTTGTTGCAAAGAAAATTGAACACAATATTAGGGGTTATGCTTCAGCTATATTGGCATTGGCAAGACCACATTTGGAGTACTGTGTATAGCACTGGTCATCTTATTTAAGGAAGGATATAAAAGAGTTAGAAGCAGTTCAGAGAACTTTCCTAGACTAACATTTAGAATGGGTAGGTTGTCTTATGAGGAAAGGTTGGACAGGTTATGTTCTTATCCACTGGAGTTTAGAAGATACAACTTATTTGAGACATATATACCCCTTGTCATGTTGTATGAAGAAAGAATGTTTCCTCTTGTGGGTGAATCTAGAACTAGGGAGCACAGCTAAAAATTAAGGGGTCACCCATTTCAACTGGAAGACAAGGAATAATATTTTCTCACAGAGGGTGGTAAGCTTTTGGGACCATCTTCCTCCGCAGAAAGTTGGAAGAAGAGTCTTTGAATATTTTTAAGACAGTGTAGGATACGTTATTGATAAGGATGAGGATGAAAGGTTATGAAGTGTAGGCAGGAATGTGGAGTAATCAGATCGGCAATGATCTTACTAAACAGCTGAACAGGGCCATATGTTCATGAGTGGACTGATTCTGTATTTGGATATTGAAGGGTAATCTATACATTTGGGACAATCATATAGCAACCACCTATAAAAATTGTGTTGATAAATAAAGTTTATGTCTAAATTTAAAGGATGTGACCAAGACGGTTTGAGTTAAAAGGAGATGCTGGATAGGCTGGGACATTTTTCATTGCAGCGTAGGAGGCTGAGGGGTTATCTTATGGAGGTCTATAAAATCAAAAGGGGTTAACGATAAGGTGAATAGATATGGTGTGTATTTGGAACGAGGTGCCAGAGGAAGTGGTAAAGGCTGGTACAATTGCAACATTCAAAAGACATTTGAACAGGTACATAGATAGGAAAGGTTTGGAGAGATATGGGCCAAATGCAGGCAAATGGGACTAGTTCAGTTTGGGATACCTGGTTGGCATGGTCTGTTTCTGTGCTGTATGGCCTTATCACTCTAAATGAAACCTCAAGGCTGTGAAACTAGATTCCGTAACACTACTGCTTTATAAACCTAGAACTGAAGAATTATCAGCCAGAATGTTTCTGTTTGGTTCTGGTCAGCACAGAGTGGGCTGTACATGGTACATAGGAGCTGACAGGATATAAGCACAGGGGTCATGCAGAAAAACCTGGATTTGGGGTGGGCACTGTGTCACACTTTGTAAGTCTGATTCATTGCTTGAGCTGCAATTTTGGATCTTGCTGTTCTTGTTAGCGCCTTCCCTTAAACATGTGTGTGGATGACTCTCACACTCTGTGTAAAGGCTTAACCATATAACTTTCAGGGCAGATGCTTCCACTCAGCAGTGTCTGTGCCAGTGCTACATCCTAGGTTTAACGTTCCCTGAGAATGTTTGGAAAACCACCTGATTTTTCAAGGAGTGACACTGGATCCTGGCAAGAGTGTTGGAGGACCTGTCAAGGCTGCTGGAAATCTGAAGCAAACACAGAGAATGACAGGAGAAACTCAGCAGGTCTGGTAGCATCTGTGGAGAGATAAAAAGAGTTAATGTTTCAAGTCCGGGATGCATCTGAACTGATACATATCTCCTCCTTCTCTAAGGCCTCCAAATATCAATTCAATAAATGTGTGAAGCCTCTCTCTTGCTCCACGTGCAGCATTTTCTATCCATATCTGGCCAAACAGTAGACAGCAACTTCCATACTGATAAGAACAACATCCCCTGAGGAAGAGCATGCTTTTTTGAGAACTGTTTACAGTGTGAATCACCCACAATGGTTTGGCCTCCCTGTTGAGCTTGCAGTCAGTCACCAGCACTTCTCCAACTCAACTTCACACTGCAGTCAATTGTATAAGGAGACAGCACTGGGACTGGGTATGAAATGATCATGGAGGGAGTTGGCATCATGGCATTGTCCCTGCAACCCAATCTAATGGTGACTATGAGATCATTGTCGATTGCTGTCAAAGCCCATCAGGTTCACTCATCCTCCCTTTTCGGAGAGGGTTGCTCTGTTCACCTGGTCTGATCTATATGTGACTCCAGGTCCATGGTTATTGGGTTAGCCATTAACTGCCTTCTGAAACAGTCTAAAAAGCCACTATATTATGTCCAACTGCTGCAATGACTCACCAAAGGAACAAAATCGAACACATCACTGAGAATCTGCACAGCCACCAGAAATGGCAATGACAAACATAGTCCTGTCAAAGTGGCAAAAGTCCTCCCTATTATCTCTAGGGGCTAGTACCAAAATTGGGAGGGCTGTCTCACAGATTAGTCAAGCAACAACATGACACAGTCATACTCATGGAATCATACCTTACAGACAATATCCCAGACGCCACCATCACGCTCCCTGGAAATGTCTTGTCCCACTGGCAGGACAGACCAAACAGAGGGGTGGGGGGCGGCACAGTGGTATACAGTTGAGAGGGTGTTGCTCTGGTAGTCTTCAACATTGACCCTGGATCCCATGAAGTCTCATGGCTTCAGGTTACTGTCCTCCCTTGGCTGATGAATCAGTAAATGTTGAACAACACTTGGAGGAAGCAGTGAGGGTAGCGCAGGTTACATGTGCTGCCCTCTCAGATTGGTGAATCGCTGGTATACCTCTGGCACCATGCCATTGTTTGTCCATGACACTCAAGATTAGACAGTGGTAGGTGTATGCTTCCTTGCTTGAACAGGATTGCTTTCTCCACACCCAAACTTTTCAAATCAAGGCATGATTATTCCTCTCTGTGAATGCAGGATGCTGAACAGAATAGCACTGCCCCCTCCTGGCGTGTCTGGCATCAGCCAACCCAACATGAACAAGTAGTCGAACCTGCTGCCTTCGTGCCTTTGTGCCTTACTGGAGGTTGTTGAATAGAAGTCCCATTTGGTGCTAGGACTTAGCACTGCTGCCGCTTCACATCAATCCACAGAACATTATGATTGGAGTATTTTCCCACTCGATGCATTGCAGATCAGGTTGTTGAACACACCAATCAACATCCCTCGATAGCCAACACTTATAGGCCACAATGCAGTGTCATACTGAACTTGGACAGGTCCTCAGAGTTCCAGATCATTCTGTGGCAAAGTGCTAGTGGAGAAAACAATGATTCCACAGAGTGCCAGTGCCAGTGGAGATAATGCAGTTCCACCAATGCCATTGGTAATAATGTGGTTCCACCAAATACCAGTGGAGACAATATGGTTCCAGAGTGTCATTGGAGACATTGTAGTTCCAATTAGTGCCTGTGGAGAATATGTATAGTCCTATGCAGCACCTTTGGGCGATGGTGGGTTAAAAGTCAAAGATTTTCTTACAGCAATGAGTTATGCTTGGCTTGGTCAGTCTTTACTGCTATAATTCTGAGCTGATCAGAACCCATGGGTGAGGTTGCAAAGAAGTTTGGGACTTGGGGTTCAGTTCTGCACTGTCGAGAGACTGCTCCCTCACACTCGACTTTCCTTGCCACATCTTACAGTGAGAAACCTCTGTGCCTCAGGAGTGAGACACACTATTGTGCACGATTCTGCTCTCTGTGTTACAGCTTTCTCCTCAGATTATTCCATCCTTGTCTCAGACTCTCAACAGCATGAGATTACTGGGGTCAGAGCTAAAGCTATCTTGTACATCAACACGTCTTGAGCATATGCGTACTTGTTCTGTCACAATCCAGTTGACAGGTGAATGCATAGGTCACAAGTGTCAAACTTTCCATCCTTTCTTTAACTCCCATGGCATACACCTCCCCAACCCTCCATGCCAAGGATATGGGTCATGTGTTGGAAAATGAGATTAGAATAATTAGATCCTGCTTTAAATCCAGGGGAGATGGTAGCCTAGCAATATCACTGGACTATTTATCCAGAGACCTGGGTAATGTTCTGGGAACCCAGGTTCAAAACTTAATTGAATTTGGATTCAATTAAAACTGAAGCCTAATGATGGCTGTGAATCAATTGTCAAGAAAATCCCATCTGGGTTTTAGGGAAGGAAATTGCTATTCTTACCTGATCTGGCCTATATGTGTCTCCGGACCCACAATGATATTGTGGGATCGGCTATAAATGCTGGTCTATCCAGCAATGCCCTTGTCCTGAATTTGACTGACAGAGATACAATGGACTGACTGGCCTTTTTTTCTGTGCTGTAGACCTCTATGATTCTCTGACTATGACTCATACAGAACAATCTACTGGCATCTATTAACCTGAGCTTTCACTGTGTGGACGCAGTTCTGGCTGATTTAGATCATTCAGATAGTATGAGTCAATGCCTACAGGATATGTAAAAGGAGGTGCCAATGGTACTGTGCATAAAAGTCTCTTTTGGTCTTTCATTATGAATTGCATTGAAATAGATTTACAGCTGTGTGACTGTAATGGAAATGCTGGAAGTCTTCTGCTGGGTCACAGTGCCTACCCCGAATGAATTAATTACCATCCATGATACCTAGCCCAAACCTAGCTTGTGTGTAACATGCCAGGAAGCGATGAGGCATCTTTCTCTGCCTCTCAGTGGCTGCTCTTCAGTCCATATAGACACCCAAGAAATGATATTCCTTACTTATGACCTCTGACTGGCTGCTGATGGATTTGGAAAGAAGATTATTGATTATCTTCAGTCTCCAGTTTTGGTTAAATTAGATTAATTCTCTGACGGTGCAGGAAGTAGAATGTGTGAATTAACACGGAGCTGCACAACTGTCAAAAGCCTTTCCATGAGAAGTGAGTCTGTAGAGTAGAATTTGACTATCAAACATCAAAGTGGATACGATGTTCACCTTGTCTCCCCGCAGCACTGATTAATTATAAATAGTAATTCAGCACTGTGCTAATATAAACAGATCTAATTATTAAATGGCTCTCATTGATCTCTGTAATGAACTGTCTAGATAAACTCAGCTCTTTTTTAATGGGCCAGATTTTGCTGAGCAGATACTGTACATGAATGGCACTGTGACTTTAAAGAACAAGCAGAAACTGGCTGCCTTAAAAAAGAAATGTTTGTTTTTCACAACACATGAAATGTAAGTACAAAAATATTCAACTCCATTCTCAACAACAAAAACACATGCCCAAGTACAGATGATTACTAAAGGTGTAACATACACTTACATTACTGCAGAGTTAAAAAGAAATGGCCCGCTTGTATCTACGGTCCTTAAAATTTAACATTGCAATTCTGAAGGTTTATCTCTTGATTCACTAGAGGGTGAACATTTTCAGATGTTCCACCTTAAAATGTGGCCAAGTTCCTGTGCTGAAGAAATATAATCTTGCAGGCAAATTAACAAATTTCCCTTCTCTGTCTGGGGTGAATTTTGAGGCAGGGTCCTCCATGATCATCACCAAAATTGGTAGAATCTCTTCAAATACTTACAATGGTCAGAATGGGACACATCCCCCAATGTTACCATTAAGCAACAGAAGCAGCTGAAACAACTGCATTTTTTTCTTATTCTGAGCTTCTGTCTTCTTCAGTGTGCCTGTACTGCATCATTGGAATCATCATCATCAACTGAGCCTCAATGGCTCTGTGTCCATTTGTATGCGAAAAGATGGCCTCTCAGAGAATCATGTGATATGGAGAGTGGCAAGAAAGTGGTGTTCGGGAAGAAGATCAGCTGTGATTACCTTAAATGGTGGAGCAGGTTGTGAGAGTATGATTTGTCTGCTTCTGCTCCCGTTCCTTGGATAAGTGTTTTTTGCACTGAACTGGCTGTGAGGTTAGTGGGGTCAATGGTGGGACATGACTTGCACTGACCTTGGCTATTCATATTTGCACTTCTAACTACTCTGAGCCCAGCCCTAGGGATGTCCGCGTTGCCCTCTGCAACTATCTCCTCCTACTTCTTGCCTGGAGGCCTAATCATGGTACTGAGCTTAAAGGACATCTCAGCTCCCTTCCATCTCCAAGTCTTCCAGAAGTCCTAAATGAATAGTGAAACAAAATTAACGAGTGGCTGCGTGTGACACCGTCTACTGACAGGCAGCCTCGATTTCTGGGAGGCTTGAGGGCATTATGTGGTCAACTGGCACCTACATGCCTTGCTGTTGGGGATCCCATATCTTCAAAGGTGAAACTTCCACATCCAAGGGATGCTGGACAATTTGCGGGCACCTCAGCCCCTGCTGTGCCACTGGGTACGTCATCTGGAGGGCACCCCTCCCAAGCTCACATGCAGGGGACCTGCCTGGTGATGCCTTCCCTCTTGTACCCCCCCAACTCCCTGGCTCTCATACAGAACCTGTAGCACTGGGATGGGACCTTCAGATAGCCCTTGATTATTTCAGGATTGTAACATCTGCTGTATTTTGCATTTGTCATAATTATTGGTCCGAATTCTATAGTAACTACACATTGAGTTAATTATCAGGAGCACAAATCCTTTATGGAACAACATACTGAGCTAATTTCTACTTACCCCAGTGTTGTATTAACTCCATAGTGACTCAATTATTAATAGCCCCAGTTTTGTATAACCAGGCATTGAGCTATTAATTACCAGCCCAAGTCCTGTATTAAAGAATAAACTGATTAACATTACACCCCATCCTATATTAACTTCTCAGTGAGTTAATTATCATTATAGTCAATTGTGTTGTATGTCTACATTTGAATTAACTCATGATTCTGCAATAGCTACACACAGAGGTCACAATCAGGACAGTGTAGCAATTGTAGATTTGGATATTTGATGAAGTTCCTGGTGCGACTGGGGGCAGGCACTGGAAAGGGTGCAGGTGGGCGATTTGCAATATCGGTCAGGATGTGACAATGAGTCTCAGGTGCTGCTTTTAATCTAGCTATTCCAACAAACGCCTTCTCTTAAACACGCAGCAGGAGCAGGAAAGACCTCCTTCCTCATCTCACAGATCCACCCACCAGTACTGTTTAAAGGATTGTCAACACAGCTAGTTACTTCCTGTCAGGTCCTGTGTGTTTGCTGAAACATAGAATCCCTATATTATGGAAGCAGGCCATTCAGCCCATCGAGAGCATACCACCTCTCTGAAGATCATCTCACCCAGACCCATCCCCCTGCCCTAGCCTGAACACTACAGACAATTTATCATTGCCAAACCAGATTACCCACAACCTTTGGACTGTGGGAGGAAATCAGAGAAAACCCACACAAACACAGGGAGAATGTACAAACTCCACACAGACAGTCACCCGAGGGTGGAACAGAGCCCAGGTCCCTGACGCTGTGAGGCGGAAGTGCTAACCATTGAGCCACCGTGCTGCCCCTAAGTGCTGGGTGTTTGGAAGAGTTGGCTACATCTGTACATGGACCTGATGCTGCACGCAAGGAAGAGCAAGGCTTGTGAGTACGAGGGCTCTGGCCAGTTGTCTGTCTTGTCAGGCCTAGTGATCGCCCCAGTGACTGCAAAGCGGTTGGTGAAAGGCTTTCCCTGGGGGAAACTGCACATGAACTTCCAGGACACCCTGGACCCACCTCTGGGCTGTACCACCTCAACATGCTTGGCAGCAACGAGACTGATGAGACATCAGTGGTAGGAGAGGGGGCATTGAGGTTTCCTGGGGCCACTGCCACTCCCCCAGGACAATGTCTTGAAGAACCTAGTAATCTTCTTGGGGGGAGGGGGTGGGGGGGAAGGAAAGGGAATCTCCAGTAATTTGGGCAATGTCAGGGAAAAGTCAGGAAATCCTGCACTTTCCTTTTCTTTATTCATATACAGGATGAGGGTGTCATTGGCTAGGGCAGCATTTGTTGCCCATCCCTAATTGCTAAGAGGATGGTTGAGAGTCAACCACATTATTATGGAGTCACATGTAGGCCAAACCAGGTAAGGATGGCAGTTTCCTTCCTTAAAGGGCATTAGTGAACCAGATGGGTTTTTCCCCAACAATCAATTCATGGTGCCATTAGATTCTTAATTTGAAATATTTATTGAATTCAAATTCCACCATCTGCCGTGGCGGGATTTGAACCTGGGTCCCCAGAACATTACCTGGGTCCCTTGGTTAACTGTCCAGCCATAATAACACTAGGCCATTGCCTCCCCTAAACAGTTTGCCTGTCCCTGTGCCCCCTGTCTTAACGGGGCTAAGATTCCAAAGTCTCCTCTCTTACAAGTCTGCTGAAAAATCCTGTTTCAAAGCAGAGAGCTGAAATGGAGTGAGATTCAGCTCCACAGTGGGGATAACTATCAGTTTGGAAATTTGCTGATTAAACATTATGCCTGCTCTGGTATTAATAACGATGTTCTTTCATATCAGTGGCCAACGTGTTAATTAAATCAAATTGCAAACAATTATTGTGCGGCAAACTGTTTCATGCTCAGACTGGTTGCCTTTTATACAGGCCAACATTGTTCTGCTGTCTCTCCCATTGTATCAGAGGACAAAATAGGAGCAAGGACATTGTTAGTGATGCATTGACAATTAAACTTTGCTACAATGTCATATGTTTTCAGCAGCTCGTGGCTCAGTCTTCCAGTTGGATCCTTCAGTTGCATTCACTGAACTTCCAACCACTCAGCTGCTGTTTCTCCCTTTTTTTGCGAGATTCATTACTATTCATTAAACGCAACTGGTATCTCTAACCCACACAGTTAACTCCCGTTGCCATGGTTGCGAGGAGCTGGAAGCTTTCTGCACTCAAACCTCACGATTTATGTGTGTGTATCAGCTAGTTTGGCGAGAACACATCCACACAGAGTTTATACAGGCATTCACAGGGGCCGAACACAAAAGCTGTGCTAACCCCCTGTGATGTGACAAATGGCCAGCGTACTAGGCCAGATTTGGAGCCAGTGATAGTGTGCCCTATTTAATGCCCTCTGAACTCTACAATCTGCATATTGAAGGATCCCGAGCAATTCATCTCCAATGGAGAAAGTAACAACAATAACTCGTATTCATCTAGCACCTACAACATAGTTAAATCTCTAAGACACTTATAGAGTCATATGGCATGCAAACAAATCCTTCAGTCCAACTCATCCATACCCACCAGGTTTCCCAAACTGAACTAGTCCCATTGACCTTCATTTGGCCCATATCCCTTTAAACCTTTCCTATCCATAGATATGTACTAATCTCATCTATTGATCTTACTGGAGGCTGTAACCCACAGTCACAGAGTCATCCAGTTGTACGGCATGGAAACAGAACCTTCAATCCAACTTGCCCATGCTGACCAGATATTCTAAATTAATCTAGTCCCATTTGCCAGCATCTTGCCCACATCGCTCTAAACTCTTCCTATTCATATACCCACTCAGCTGCCTTTTAAATGTCCTAATTGTACTAGCCTCCCCACTTCAACTGGTAGCTTGCTCTATACACGCACCACGCTCTGCATGAAAACGTTGCCCCTCAGGCCCCTTTTAAATCTTTCATGTCTCATTTTAAACCTATGCCCTCTAGTTTTGGACTCCCCTAACCTAGGGAAAAGACCTTGGCTATTCACCCTATTCATGCCCCTCATGATTTTATTACCCTCTATAAGGTCACACTTCAGCCTTCAACAGTCCAGGAAAAAGACCCCCAGCCTATTCAGCCTCTCCCTATAGCTCAAACCCTCCAACCCCGGTAGCATCCTTGTAAGTCTCTTCTGCACCCTTTCAAGTTTAACACATCTTCCCCATAGCATAGAGACCAGAACCGAACACAGTATTCCAAAAGTGGTCTAAGCAATGTCATGTACAACTGCACTATGACATCCCAACTCTTACTCCCACTGGGAAGATCTGCAACAAACTGAGGCCCAGGCTAGAAAAATTGGGTTGTTCTCTCTTGATCTGTGGAGGCTGAGAGGAGAGTTGATAGAAATCTGTAAAATTATGAGATGCTTGGATATGGTTGAAGGTCAGAATCTTTTTCCCAGAGCTGAGATGTCTAATACTAAGGGCATGCTTTTAAAGTGAGAGGGGGAAAGTTCAAAGGAGATGTGAGCGGCAAGTTTTTTATATGGAGAGTGGACAGAGTCTGAAATGCACAGCCAAAGATAATGGGTAAGGCAGATGTGATAAGGGCATTTAAGGGACTTTTAGATAAGCACATGACTATACAAGGAATGGAGGAATATGGACCAAGGGCAAGCACAGGGATTAGTTCAATTTGGCGTCATGTTCGGCTCAACACCGTGGGCCGAAGGGCCCGCTCCTGTGCTGTACAGTTCTATGTTCTATGTGATTATCAGGAGTCACAGCAATGCAATCACTGCAAAGAAAATCCAGTTTTATTTTGTAATCTTACTTTTTAATGACACAGCAACTTTACCCAAAGCAGATTGACCGGTGATTCATTTCATTGGCCGTTTCTAGGGTCTTGCTTTGTTCGAACATGTCTCCACTATAACTGCCTGCAAAATTCTTTGTTGCATCCTTTCAATCTTGACATTAAAGAGCAGGGGCATCAAAAGACACCTTCACAATGCACATGAACAGGAAGAGAACCATTGTAAATATGTGAGACATACCAATATGCCGTTAAAGTATATTTTATGAAACAGCTCAAAGATGATCCAGCTGGAAGGGCAAAATGTAATCTTCAAGGAAAGGAAGGACAAAATATATGTGGGCTTTGGTTGTTTTAAGGAGATCGATATATCCAGAAATGGAACGAGCAATTAGTTCAGATACTACCAATATTCTGAGAAGGATCAATGCG
The DNA here is from genome assembly GCA_024137785.1 of Ginglymostoma cirratum. Taxonomy (NCBI): domain Eukaryota; kingdom Metazoa; phylum Chordata; class Chondrichthyes; order Orectolobiformes; family Ginglymostomatidae; genus Ginglymostoma; species Ginglymostoma cirratum. Next base: position 49,483,883 of record JAHRHZ010000139.1, on the reverse strand, counting down.
AGATGAGAGAATTAAAGATGAATACTTAGAAGTATATTTCAGTACTATAAAGAGCATGGGGATGTTAGGATTAGCTGCATGTCTTGAGGTAACAAGTCATGCTCTGCATCTACTGGGACTTTTTAATGAGAAAGGGAGAAAATTAGTGGATGAAATTTGTTCAATTGATTTGGCTGCTTTGTTTTAAATCATACCTGGTAAAGCATTCTGCTAATCGTTTCTTGTGGTGCAGTGGTAGTGACCTTGCCTCTAGACCTAGAGGCTTAGGTTCATATCCCACCTGACCCAGAGGTGTATTATAATAATCCTCAATGAGTTGTTTAGAAAACACCTGAAATGATTCTCTCTGTGCCTTTAAAACAAAACCCAAAATATGTGGACTTAAATGAAGTTGGCCAAAGCACACAGAGCAGCAATGGAATTCTGGGTTTGGGGTAAATGAATAAAACTCAGTCCGTGATACAGGAAGGAGAGAAGTTGGGAGGACGCTGGTCTGAGCATGCCAGATCTTGAAATGCATTTTCTTGATAAAGCTGAGAGAAGGGGTCAGGTAACCAATCTGGAACAGGTACACCACTCAAATAGAGACAAAGCAAGAGACCAGCATGGTTTATGAAAAGGAGAATAAACACGTTAGGTGTGAATGTGTGAAGTGCACAAAATGTACAGTCTTTGCCCAGAGATGTATGGCGTGAGTTTTACCATGCTGCGAATGGGAAATTCAAATCCCAGACATTGGCTATTGCTTGAGGGAGATTTATTTCAAGTATGCACCATGTATTGGAGCTTAGCTTTGATAAGTAAACAACTGTTACAATTTGTGGTTTGGAAAGCCCAGGTGTGGAGCATGGGTAAGATGACAGCCAAGTTTCAGAATATTCAGTTGACCTGGCAGAGAGTAACTTTGATTATCAGAAGGTTGATCTGGAACATAAAGTACATTTCTCAAATAATTGAGGCAGTGAATAATGACCATGTTTATTAATTATTCAGATCTTTGACCAGACTAAGAGAACAGAAGGTATGAGGATTAAAAGGTTGAAGATTTTTGGTTCCAGCCTATTAAACATTTGAAATAAATTCCCTTTAAGCATGACCAATATTTTGTTGACTAAATTTGTCCTGTGTCCATAGTTACTTAGGTCCCTGAAGCTATGCACTTGAGAAAAAGTTTCAATTGACCAACTCCTGGTGCTGGTCACTGAATGGAATTGCTGAGGGCACAGAAAGTATGGAACACCACACACAAATTCAGGATATACCAATGTGTCACAAAGTCAACTTCTTATACGTGAACTGTAACTACTGCTGTAGGAAATGGGTGTCATGGTGACTCAATTGTTAGCACTGCTACCTCACAGTGTCAGGGACACGGGTTCAGTTCCACCCTCAGAGTGATTGTCTGTATGGGTTTCCACCGGGTGCTCTGGCTTCCTCCCATAGTCAAAAGATGTGAAGATGAGGTGGATTGGCCATGCTAAACTGTCCCATAGTCCAGGGATGTGGAGGTGAGGTGCGTTAGCTGTGGGCAATGCAGGGTTATAGGGATGGAGTGGGTCTGGGTGGGATGACTTTTAGAGGGACAGTGTAGACTCAATGGGTTGAATGGCCTACTTCCATACTGTAGGGATTCTACTGTATGAAATGCAGGAATCAATTTGTGCAGTGATTATGTGTGTCTCGTGTTGACAGAAAGGATTGGGCAGTTTACTTTTGGTGTTGGTTGAAGGATGAAAATAACACAGGAGTCTTTCGGTTTTAGGTTGACCTCTCTGGAGTGGGGCTTAAATCCCCAGTATTCTGACTCAGGATATGATTTTGCCACCAATTTCCTGTTGTAACAATCTTTATGCTATCTCCCACTACATAAGAAACTGGGTGTGGATATTGTGGTGTTAAATAATCCAACAGGTATTTATCAGAGCTAACTATCATGTACAGACCAAACATTACATTCCTTGGACACATAAGTGTCTGAGCTAACGATGACATTGCAACACAGCAGCATGCTTTTCGTAGTGTGTCATGCTTTAAGTGACCTGAGGTAGGCTGGGGTATAAGATCCTCCTAGCCACAGGTTACATAGCAAGAAACACTGATGATATGATGTCCATGTCTTGTAAAGACACACTGGCATATTGACCATGAGATTTAAAACAATAACTCAGTTAAGATTGCTAGCACTGACATTAGGACAGTAGCATGCAAGCCACAAACATAAGTAGATATTTAAAATATAATTATTTCTTCGCAGTTTACTTGCTGTGCATACTGCTTATTAAGCACAGGCAGCTTAACAGAGCAGAGTTTGAGAGGGTTCTCCGTCAAGATATCACTTTAGTGTTTGCAGCTATTGCCTTTGGTTACGGTGTTGATGGCACCCATTAATTATGCATTGAGGCTGGAATACTCATGATGTTCCAAATTGTCTCAGTTTTTTCCAGTCCAGTGTTGGAAATGTTTATTTTCCAGAATTTGTTACAGCACAAAAAGTAGTCATTTGGCCAATTATGTGTGTCTCCGGATTAACAGTCCAACAAGAATACCACTAGGCAATTTATTTTGTTGTTGGAAAAACCCACCTAGTTCACTAATGTCCGTCAGGAAAGGAAACTGACGTCCTTACCTGGTCTGGCCTACATGTGACTCCAGACCCGCAGCAATGTGGATCCCATGAATGAATTTTAAAAAAAGCGCAGCTCTTCAAATGAACAGTGAACCTAGTGCCATCCTCAACTACTTTGTCCCGTAACTCGACGCTGTTTTTCATTTCAGATAACCAGTTCCCTCCCTTGTGAAAGCCTCAAACACTGCATTCAAGATTCTGACTCTCTTCCCCAGTATCATTGTGTTCTTTTCCTTTAATCCCATACAATATATAGGAGAGAAAAAGCTGTTAATAAGACCTGAAGCAATAGGAGCATGAGTAGGCCATATGGACCTTTGAGTCTAGTCCACCATGCAAAAGGACAATGGCTGATTCAAAGCTCCTCATGTTTGCTTTCCTTCTCTTTCCCCATAACCCTTGATTCCCCTAATATGTCTTGGCTATCACAATACCCACCCCTTTCTGACCATCCTATTTCATCTGGCTTTCATGTGGCTCAGGAGGCCATGCACATCCACTGAAATCCTGAGCTCCTTTGCATTCCTGCTTCTGTGCTATTGTTGCATTGAAGTCTCCTGTGTGTGGGATAGGGTGAAGGAACTTTCCAGGCAGAGGCTTCCTGGTCTGATCATGGTGTGACCATTAAGTGAAGGGCAATCCAGGTTCCCCATCTCCAATGCAGACTGGATCCAGGTCTACAGTGCATACTTGGGGGTATGCCTTGCAGTGTTTCAGGAAGTTAAGTATATGGGAGCTCAGTGTGCAGCACCCTGTGAAGGGGAACAATTTGGGATGGAAGGGGGAATGAGGGGTCTTCTCTGCTATGAATCAGTGTCAGAATGTTACACGTCTGAAAGTCATACTCATGACATCGCTTTATCTTAGCATGTGACCTGAGGGTATACAGATCTCATACCCCAACTTAACTTGGGCCCCACAACTAACTACAAGAAACATACTGCTCTGTGTAATCTAATAGCTTAATGTGAGCGCAGACAATGCTCCCAGCTTTGATAGGGCAGGCTAGCCCCCGGCTGACAGAGGAACCGCTTCAGTGATACCCACAAGGCCTCACTGGCTAATGGCGGCATTCCCACAGACACCTGGGAACCACTGGCCCAAGACTGCCCAAAGTGGAGGAGGAGCATCCGGGAAGACATTGAGCACTTTGAGACATAGCGGAAGCCGGGTGAAAAGAGCATAAGGAAAACGTTGCCCACACCAACACCCTGCCAACCCCTTCTGTAACAGAGCCCGTGGTAGCTGCATTGATCTGTACAGCCACAAACAGATTCACCCTGAGAGTGGAAGAGACTCATCCTCATCTGCCAGGGACCGTAAATGAATGAATGAATACCTGATGAATGTAGGACTAAACCTTACTAGAAATTAGTTAAGTTTAGGCAAGTTTCATGTGGGATTTATCTCCACAAGGGCTGGTGGGTTTCTTTATGTCCCAAACATAGAATCATACAGCATGAAAACAGACCCTTTGGTCCAACTCTTCCATGCCAACCAGATGTCCCAAACTGATCCAGCGCCATTTGCCAGTGTTAGGCCCATATCCTTCTAAACCCTTCCTACTCGTGTATTCATTCAGAAGCCTTTTAAAAGTTGTAATTGTACTAGCCTCCACCACCACCCCCCCCGACCCCGGCAGCTCATTCCATACACGCACCTCTCCCTGTGTAAAAAAGTTGCCCCTCAGATCCCTTTTAAATCTTTCATCTTAAAACTCTAGTTTAAGAATCACCTACCCTGGGAAAAAAAAGACCTTGGCTATTCACCTTATCCATGCCCCTTATGATTTTATAAACCTATGTAAGGTCACCCCTCAATCTCCAATCTTCCATGGAAAATAGCCCCAGCCTGTTCAGCCTCTCACTATAGCTCAAACCCTCCAATCCCAGGAACATTCTTGTAAATATTTTCTGAACTCTTTCAAGTTTAATTTTCTTGGAGCAGTAATTACTGTGTGGATAAATTTTGCATTGTTTTTGTATCTTAAAAAAAAAATCAAAAACCACGATACATTTAAAGGGGGGAAAGAGAGGGAGCAGGAGACAAAGTTTCAGGGGAGTGACCACATGGAGAGATCAGAGAACTGCTCTGGAGATCAACAAGAATATGTCCAAAGAATCAAGCAGTGAACTTTCACAGCTGACAGACTGTGAAATTACAAACATGTCTGTCAAATAAAAGCAAACTGTGTGGTGAAATTTAACTGCTGACCTTGGGACACCTCTTTGTCAGAGCTCCCTTCGATAAGAAATGTGTTATTATACCTTATTATTTTGGCATGATGCCGCTATGCTGTCCCATTTGTTATTCTCCCAATCTTCACATTCACCATAGATGGAAGCTCATACCACACTGCTGGAATATCCTGGGATCTCTAGCACCCAAGCCATCTTTCAAGCCCAGGTGGGCACCCTTTCAAAAACTGGCAGTCCACGGATGCCTTTCACTGGCACCTGGTGGGACAGCAACCACAAACCAAGGCCAGTCAAGGTATGTCCGTGTCATGTCTGACATTTCATTGAACAAGCAACTGCATATTCATAAACCCGTTGCTGTTTAAGCACCAAGCCACACAGCTTCCAATCCTTAAACATATCCCATCGTACAGCCCTGTCTGAGTTAGTGTTCCTCTTACCCCAGTGCCCAATGTAGCCAGCTATGAACAAACCAAAGCTATATTTGCCTCACTGCTTACCTTTCAAACAGCAGCAGGTTTACAGTCAGTCAGTAATCACCACACCCACTGCGTAAGGGTACCAATCAAGCCCTGCTTGGCTAATTACACCTGACACTGCACCGTTGTATCATGGTGAAGAGTTTAATGTCCTCCTCATCTTCCTCAGAAGACTGCTTGTGGTCTCCCAGCTCTTCAGAGTCCGTCACATGACCACTTTCCCTGCTCCAATTCATGGTGACATCAGCAGTGGCTACATCAGTAAGATGAACTCAAGGTAGCAGTGGAGCCGAGGTTTGGGCAGGTTCGGTACCCAGCAGCATTGGTGATGTCTGCATAGGCAAGGACTCGTAAGTGGTGAGGGCGTCGGTGGAGGCGAGTTGGCATGGCCGAGCAATGACTTTCGTTCCAGTGCCGACAGCGTGGAGAAGGGGACTTGTGCCTGGCCACTAGGCCCGCAGCCCATGGCGGAGCACTTAACAAGAAGGACTGTAGAGTTGGACACATTCTTTATTCCTTCATTCTTCTGCCTTTGTCAGAACAAGAACAAAGAACAGTACAGCAGAGGAACAGGCCCTCTGGCCTTCCAAACCTGCACTAACACATTTTATATTATATGTTTTGGTTCATTTCTCTGTGTTTTAAGATGGCGCTAGAGAGTGGCAACACTATACAACATTTCTCTGTATTTTGTAACAAGGTACACATGCCAATAAATAAATCAGTCAAATCTGTTGTACAGGACACAATGTGCTAAAATTATGTAGCACACTCCCCCTACCCCCGACCCCCGTTTCCCCACCCAGACTGATTCAAGTCTCATCAGACTTTCATCGTCAGGGACTTTCATTGTCTGCTCCACCACAGCCCTGCTGGAAGAATGGACTGCATTGTATCTATGCTTGGCATCAGTCAGGTTCATGCTTACAAAGACATCTGCCCTGGTCACTGAGGGTAACCCTCACCTGCTAAACACCATCCCAAGAAGACATTCAGCCTTTGAAACAAAAACCTTAACACAAGAGTTCTCATGTAGAGGCATGGCACGTCCCAGGGTATCTGGTGCAGATATCTAAGATGTGGGACCGATGATCATAGACGGCTTGTACATTGTTGGAATGAAACCACAAGGCTGTAGGAGTAGAAGTAAGCCATTCTGCCCATCAAGTTAGCTCCGCCATTCACTGAGATAATGACTGATATGATTATCCTCAATTCCAATTTCCTGCCTGTTCCCATAACCCTCAATTCCCTCATTCATTAAGCATCTGTCTATCACAGCCTTGAACATGCTGAATGGCCCAGACTCAACAGCTTTCTGTGGCAAAGAATTGTACAGATTCACAACCGCTGAGAGAAGACATTCCTCTTCATCTCTGTCTCAAATTAGAAATTATGACCTCTTGGTCCCCTAGACTCTCCCACAAGGGGAAAAAACCTTTCCACATCTATTCTGTCAAGTTCCCGGAGAATCTTATGTTTCCAAAAGGTTGTTTCTCATCTTTTCAAAACTGAATGAGTACAGGCCCAAGCTACTTACCCTCTCCTCACAAATCAGGTCATCCATTCATGATGTCAGCCTCATGAACCTTCTCTGGACTGCCTTTAAGTCATTTCTCTCCTTAAATAAGGTACCCAAAACTGGTCGCACATTTCCTGCTGTGGTCTAGCTAGTGCCTTGTATTGTTTTAGCAAGGCCTCCATATTTTTGTACTGCATTCCCTTTGAAATAAAGGCCATCAGGCCATTTGCCTTCCCTGTGACCTGCTAAACATGGATGCCAGCTTTTTGTCGTTCATGAACATGGGCTCCTAGATCCCTCTGTTCCACAACTGTTTGCAGTCTTTCTCCGTTTAAGTAATATTTAGCTCCTCTAGTCTTCTTGCCAAAGTGTGCAGCCTCACATTTTCCCAAACTCTATTCCATTGATAAAGTTTGCTGTGTTGATATGGTGCTCTCAGTCCCAACATGTCATTGTCTACTGCATGCTGCCCCTAGGGGATGCCAGCTGTGTTGGCATCACTGACCTCATCACAGGAAAATGAGATGACATGGTGCGATCTGGCACATGTGGGTCGAAGATGGTGCAATCCCACACAGTCTCCAGGGGATCTTTGGAAACAGCCAGTTCCATGAACTATCAGTGCAGTTGTCACATTCACAGCCAGCTTCAGGTTTTAGGTCCCAGGACCCACTCCAGCAACCAACATTATTTGGAAAAGCACAGTTTGTTTCGAAATAGTCAGCATGGTTTTGTGAAGGGGTAGGTCATGCCTCACAAGCCTTACTGAATTCTTTGAGGATGTGACAAATCACATCGATGAAGGTAAAGCAGTGGATGTGGTGTACATGGATTTTAGCAAGGCATTTGATAAGGTTCCACATGGTACGCTCATTCAGAAAATAAGGAGGCATGGGATTCAGGGAAATTTGGCTGGCTGGATATAAAACTGGCTGTCCAATTAAAGACAGAGGGTGGTATTAGATGGAAAGTATTCAGCCTGGAGCTCGGTGAGCAGTGATGTTCCGCAGGGATCTGTTTTGGGACCTCATCTCTTTGTGATCTTTATAAATGACTTGGATGAGAAAGTGGAAGAGTGGGTTAGCAAGTTTGCCAAAGACATGAAGGTTGGTGGAGACGTGGACAGCATGGAGGGCTGTTGTAGGTTGCAACAGGACATTGACAGGATGCAGAGCTGGGCAAAGAAGTGGCAGATGGAATTCAACCCAGAAAAGTGTGAAGTGATTCATTTTGGAAGGTCGAATTTGAATGCAGAATACAGGGTTAATGGCAGGATTCTCAGCAGTGTGGAGGAACAGAGGGATCTTGGGGTCCACGTTCATAGGTCCCTCAAAGTTGCCACCCAAGTTGATAAGGTTGTAAAGAAGGCGTATGGTGTGTTGGCTTTCATTGGCAGGGAGATTGAGTTTAAGAGCCATGAGATTATGCTGCAGGTGTATAAAACCCTAGTTAGACCACATTTGGAATATTGTGTTCAGTTCTGGTCGTCTCATTATGGGAAGGATGTGAAAACTTTAGGGAAGGTGCAGAGGAAATTTACCAGGATACTGCCTGGACTGAAGGGCAGGTCTTATGAGGAAAGGTTGAGGGAGCTAGGGCTTTTTTCATTGGAGTACAGAAGGATGAGAGGTGACTTGATAGAGGTGTACAAGATGATGAGAGGCATAGATAAAGTGGATAGTCAGAGACTTTTCCCGGGCTGGAAATGACTATTATGAGGAGACATCATTTTAAGGTGATTGGAGGAAGGTATAGGGGAGACGTCAGAGGTAGATTCTTTACACAGAGAGTGGTGGGTGCATGGAATGCGCTGCCGGCAGTGGTAGTGGAGTCAGATACATTAGGGACATTTAAGTGACTCTTGGATCGGCACATGGAGGATAGTAAAATGTAGGGTATGCAGGGTAGTTTGATCTTAGCAGGGTAATAGGTCGGCACAACATCGTGGGCCGAAGGGCCTGTACTATGCTGCACTGTTCTATGTTCTATGTTCTAATCTATGTTCTATGTATTACACTGTGACGGGGTCCTTGGATATTCTCAGTCTACACAGTGAGACTGTGCCTCACCCATAGGAGGAAATGGCATTGAGGATAATCAAATCTGGTCCTCCTGCACCTTCTCTGCCTCCTGAGTGAGCCTTTAGCTGCCATGTCTTACTGCGGAGGCTGGAGGTTGCTGCTGGTCAGAGAGTCACTGAGTCAGAGAGCGCAGAAACAGGCCTTTTGGTCAAACCAGTTCACACCGACCATGTTTCCAAACGAAACTAGTCCCATCTATAAGGGCTTGGCCCACATCCCTCCAAACCTTTCCTATTCATGTACTTATCCAAAATTGTAACTGTACCCACTTCCACCACTACCTCTGGAAGTTCATTCCACACACGAGCCACTCGCTGCAAAAAAGTTGCTCTTCATGTCCTTTTTAAATCTTTCTCCTCCCACCTTGAAAATGTGCCCCCTGGTCTTGAAATCCCTCACCCTAGGGAAAAGACACCTGTCATTCACCTTATCTATGCCCCTCATTATGTTATAAACCTCTATCAGGTCACCTCTCAACCTCCTGTACTCCAATGAAAAAAGTCCCAGACTATCCAGCCTCTCCTTATAGCATAAACACTCCATTCCTGGCAACATCCAAGTAAATCTCTTCTGAACCCTTTCTGACTTAATAATCTCCTTCCAGTAACTGGGAGACCAGAACTAGATATGGTACTCCAGGAGAGGCCTCACCAACTTCCTGCACAACCTCAACATGACACCCAAACTCTTTTACTCAAAGGTCTGAGCAATGAAGGCAAACGGGCAAACATCTTTTTAATCACTCTGTCTCCATGTGACACAAACTTCAGAGAATTATGTACCTGAATCCCCAGGTCTCGCTGTTCTATGACAGCACCGTGTCTTACTTTTAATTGTATGGTCCTGGGCTCTAGTGAGCCAGGTACTGTAGTGAGTACCTGGTCATCCTCACTTTGTCTGGGCCTTTATATCATCACAACCGCAGTGACAGTTAGTCCTGCTGTGGGCTGGATCCATTGGTCACTGTCCCAATGGAGCTGGGTATATGAGAAACAGGACAGGTCCTTCCCAGTCAGCATTCACAACCCTCAGCAATAACTATGTGGAGATGCCAGTGTTGGATTGGGGTGGAACGGGTCAGAAATCACACAACACCAGGTTGTAGTTCAATGGGTTTATTTGAAATCACAAGCTTTTGTTTTCAAATAAACCTGTTGGACTATAACCTGGTGTCATGTGATTTCTGCCGTAAGTAATAACAGTCTAGCATTGTCCTTAATACAGTGGAACATGGAGGACACTAACAGAATGGGCCATGGGATGCCATCACAATGATGTTTGACATTGGGACCTTGGGTCCTGATGAGTGCTTCGCAAGTAGAGGGTTGTAAATGCAGTCTAAGTACAGAGACCTTGCCCTCCCGGCCCTACGTTACCCACAAAAAGGCAGCAAAGCATATAAGTTGCAGAATAGTTACAGTTCATAGAGAGAGAGAATCAGTTTTGTGTTGTTTTGCAGCTGGTGAGATCTTACATTAAATTTGCGCTCCAACACTCCCCATCTAGAGGTGCTGTGCACCCACTAAACCTCGTCCTGCAGTATCCCATGTCTCCCACACACTATCATCCAATATCGCTCTCCCCAGCATCCTTGGCTTCTCTGCTGCCTCCAAACTCCAGCACTGCGAGTTTGAGAGGGGGTGCACGAGATTTCACACATCACTTTCTTACTTCGTTGGTCAAAGCATTGTTTGTCTTGAGTTGGGGGAGCAGTCACCTCGCAGGCAGAAAGACATTGGTCAAAGGCTGTCTTGGGCTTGTAACTAAGGAAAGTACAGTGGGAGGGAGTGAGACCTGGGAGCTCAGCAGGAGTGTTTAAGATAAAGGATTAGACTAGAGCTCCTTTTTACAACCTCGGGGGGGTATTAAAGATCCCAATTAGGGCACACTTTCAAAACAGTGTGGGAATGTTTTCGGAGTATCCCTGATGATATCTTTCCCTTAGTGACTAATGTCACTGAAACAGATGACCTGTTCAATACTTATCTTCTTGGTGTTAATGAAGCCCTGCTGAATACACATTTCCCACATGAGAGTGGTGACTACACTTCAAAAGAAAAAGTTCATTTGCTGCAAAGAGGCTTGGAAGGCTGATATCCAAATGCAAGTTTTTTGACTGTTTAGTCACACAATAGATTTATCTATTCCTTTGATGGGATGTGAGCATCACTGTAAGGTCAGCATTTTGTTGCCCACTTTGTGAGTGGCTTGCTGGGCCTTTTCAGAGGGCAGTTAAGCATGAACCACATTGCTGTGGGCCTAGAGTCACATGTAGGCCAGACCAGGTAAGGATGGCAGATTTCCTTCCCTCAAGGACGTTAGTGAACCAGATGCATTTTGGAACAGTTGATAAGTTTCACGCATTTCATCAAGTTTTCACGATTACTGAGCCTAGCTTTTAATTCCAGATTTATGGGAAAATTGAATTCAAATTCCACCTGGTTGCTATGGATGCGAATCTCTGTCCCTGAAACATTATTCCGAGTATCTGGATTACGAGTCCAGTAGCATTAATACTATGTCACTGCTTCCTATTTTGCTGAGTATTTGAATAATTTATATTTGCAGAGGTTATTCTGTGAGTAGCCTTGGACAGACTTTTAGCCTTATAAATACTATACCTATATCCACACTTAATACATGCTCAAAATAATGCACACTCTGACAGGGGTCTAAGAAGTACAATGTCATAGATATACTCATACATTAAGGCTTAGCCTCAGTGTGACAATTCCTCCTTTTGCACAAGCAGCTTAACTATTTGGCTCTTGCACTATGTGAACAGTAAACTGTATCTGCACACTCACAGTAACTAATTATGTTGCTGTTTTTATCCCATCTATGTAAAATATGTGCTGTCATATTTACCCAGGGTCAATATTTGCAATTCAGCTTGCTGTCAATCCACAGCAGACCGTGATTTACCGCACAACCTCCAGCTGTCAATAAAAGTCCTGTCAAATACAAAGTCCAATCTTTGTTCACGACTTCCAGCTTTTATTTCTACATCAAAGGGGAGAAATGGACGTGCATGCCATCCTTTGTGTTTGTGGTTAGGCAAGGTCACAACTGGGCCGAACAGTGAGTCAGAGAGTTAGGAACAGAAGATCTAGGAATAGGAGTAGGCCATTCAACCCTCCAACCTGCTCCATCACGATCTCAGCTGATCTCAGCTCGACCTCAATTCCTCTTTCCTGCACACTCTTCAATGCATTACTAATTAAAACTCTATCTTCTCCCTGAATTTACTCTGTCCTGATGTCCACTGCATTCTGGGAGAGTGAATTCATGAGCCATTGAGAGAAATAATTTAAGAGGGAGGTGATGGTCTACTGGTGCTGTCGCTGGACTGTTAATCCAGAGACCCAGGTAATGTTCTGGAGAAACCAAAAGAACTATGACTGCTGTAAATCGGAAACAAAAACAAAAGTTACTGGAAAAGCTCAGCAGGTCCGGCAGCATCTGTGACGAGAAATCAGTGATAACGTTTCGGTTCCAAAACGCTAACTGTAATGTTCTGGGAGACTGGCTTGAATCCCATCACGGCAAATGATGGAATTTGGATTCAATAGAGAATCTGGAATTAAGAATCTAATGATGACCATGAATCCATTGTTGATTGTTAGGGGAAAACCCACCCAGGGAAGAAAATTGCCATCCTTACCCGGTCTTGCCTACATGTGACTTCATACACACAGCAATATAGTTCACTCTTAACTGTCCTCTGTACAATTAAGGATGGGCAATAAATGTAGACCTAGCTAGCATGCCCTCATCCTGTCAACCAATGAAACGAAACATTCCTCCTTATCTCTGTTTTAAATCTGCTACCCCTTAGTCTAAAACTCTGATCTCTCCAAAATAACTCCACAGAGGCCAGTATCCTGTACCAAGTCACCCTTTATTTACACGCAGACAGTCCTTGACACTGATCCAGCTCCCTCCGAGCCAACTCTCAGAATGAACAAGCTATCTGACACTCTTGTTCTTATCTGTCAGTCAGGGCTCCCTGATTGGAGCAGATTAACAGCCCCAATCAGGGAACTCATATTCTATGAGGTCCACCTGGCCGACCTTGTTACAATCACTATACTCTCCTTCTGGAATACCCCACAAGGGGAAAATTCAGTTTACATGTACTTGGTCAGTATTGACTTCACCATCACTGCCTCGGTGTCACAGACAGAACTTCAAAGAGGCAACAGTCCCATAAATGTGTCAATGAGGGCTTTAATGCCTGTGAACTGATAATTAAGTGGCTGTAATGATGACAAATGAACTCTGTTTCAGCTTTTTAAGACAATAACCTTTCTTCAAAAAAGTTTGTTCCCATAATTCGACAGTCCTGGTGATCACCTGCCCACCCCTTCACCACCCGTTCCAGATGCACCCCCCCTTTCACACATTAAGTTGAAGTCCATTGCTCAAGATCCATGTGGATGTGTGGTACATGCCTGACCCACCCTCCCTGGTCAGGAGATGGAGGGAATGCGAGACATCATTTTGAGTTGTCCTTGGAGCTCCCTGTTCATGTGTGCTCTGCTTGTATCATGTCATTTCTGAAAATGAGTCCTGATGAAGTATTTCTCTGTATCGGGCTGCTGACCTGCTTGGCCGTATTTCTGGAAGCTTTGCTATATAACCTCCTGCCAAGCCCTCCCTCACACCTTGATTCTGAGCATCTAAAAGACCCTTCCCCATGGTATCCTGTCTTCCAACACAAACTGGAAAACAATGTAACTCATCGTCAGTTAGGGAAAACCTAGCCTTGCCTGTCAAACTGACATTTTTCTCATTTTCATTATTTTGATAACTAATGTTTGCTGTCCCTGCGCTCTGCTCTTTTTCTCCTTGTGACAGTTTCCCGAAGATTAATCCTTCAAACCTACAGACTCCCAGATCTAGAGGGTTATTAATCTACACAGGGACCTGTTCCTCTGGGAACTGCTGATGTGTCATGAACATATTGAATTTGAGAGGAATAAGAGGCGAGAGGACTCTGCTCTGCTATTCACTATGATCAACTCCACTTTCCTGCCTACTCCTAATAACCCCGATACCCTTGTTAGTCAAGAATTGATTCAGTTAAAAATATTCAATGTCCCGCCCACTTCTGCCTTTACCACTCTCATGGGAAAGACAGTTCTGAAGACTTGCAAATCTCTGAGATTGAAAAGTTCCTCCTCATCTCTATCTTAAAAGGAGAACCTAATTTTTAAACTAAGTTCCTTAGTTCTAGATTCACCCTTAAAGGGAAACATGCTCTCAGTCTCTACTCTGTCAGATCCTCCCCCAGGATCTTAAACATTTTAAGATCATCTTTCATTCTTCTCAACTCCAATGGATACATTGTCTGTTAGTCATTTTCCAAAAGGAGAATATGCTGCCCTGTGTTAAAACTGTTTTACGGGTCACCTGTAAAGGTTTAAGTAAATTGAGTATAGGAGCTGGGAGTTCATGTTGTGGCTGTACAGGGGATTGGTTAGGCCACTATTAGAATATTGCATGCAGTTCTGGTTTCCTTGCAATAGGAGGGGTGCTGTGAAACTTGAGTGGGCGCAGAAATGATTTACAAGGATGTTGCTGGGGTTGAAGGGTTTGAGCTACAGTGAGAGGCTGAATAGGCTGGGGATATTTTCCCTGGAGTGTCAGAGGCTGAGGGCCGACCTTATAGAGGTTTATAAAATCATGAGGGGCATGGATAGGGTGAATAGACAAGGTATTTTCCCCAGGGTAGGGGAGTCCAAAACTCGAGGGTGTTGATTTAAGGTGGGAGGGGAAAGATAGAAAAGGGACCTAAGGGGTAATTTTTTCACACAGAGGGTGGTGCGTGTATGGAATGAGCTGCCAGAGGAAGTGGTGGAGGCTGGTACAATTACAATAATTAAAAGGCATCTGGATGGATATATGAATAGGAAGGGTTTATAGGGATATGGGCCAAATGCTGGCAAATGGGACTAGATTAATTTAGAATATCTGGTTGGCATGGACGAGCTGGACCGAAGGATCTGTTTCTGTGCAGTGCATCTCTATGACTCTTTAATGCAGCAATGGCTTTTTGCAATAGTATTCTGTTTGCTGCTTGTGTGGGTTAGTGGGGGGTTTCCAGCACTTTCTATGATGTGACAGTTTTGACCCTACTTAATGATGAGGATAAGAAAGTATCTCCAGCCTTGGAACGCGGATTGGGATTTGCTCACTTAAATGAAGATCATTTCTGATGCACCAGATTTAATGAGATGCGGCTAATGTGAACGGCTAAACGATAATTGGAGTTGTTCCCCTGACACTCAATTTTCAGTGCCAATCCTGTCAGATAAAATAAACAAGTGGAAGAGATTTTCTGCAAAACAGGTGAGAAGGAATTCATTGAATAATTTGAAGATTGGAGGAATTTGTATGTTAATGCATTCGGTGGGTTACTGAGGGTAATGGGCAGGCTATTTATGCATCACATTACTGTGCTCTCAAAACATTTACATCTGTTTGCTCGTTCTGATTTAGCTCAGAAATCTGTAATGACCTTAAGTTATGAGAGATAGATATCATTTCAGAATTGAAATTTGATGATAGGGTGTAAGAGCAAATTACTGCAGATGCTGGAATCTGCACTGAAAGTAAAGAAATGCTGAAAATCATAACGGGCCAGGCAGCATCCATGGAGAGAGAGTAAACTAATGTTTTGAATCTAGGTGACTCTTCATCAGAGTCTTTATCATTTTTGTGGGGAAAAGCGCTCTGATGGAGAGTCATCTAGACTCAAAACATTAGCTTTCCCTCTCTCCACTGATGCTGCCTGACCAGCTGTGTTTTCCAGCATTTTTTTATTTTCAATTAATAATGAGGTAATTGGTTTATTTAGCCTTATCACATGAAGTGTGATTTTGTTCATTGGTTGAGTAATAATGGTTATCCCATTCTTATTGTTTAGTCCTGGTGTGTAGATTTCTGATAACTGAACCTTCCTCATCCTGAAATGCAGCTTTTCACACGGTATGGGAATGTCCAGCCCAGGTAAATTGGAAATGGGCACTTTCTACCAGTGCTGGAGTTCAGGTGCAGTATTCAATCCCAGAAGGATGAAGGGGACATGACAGTAACACAGGAAATGAGGGGAACTAAGAGCTGAATCTGTTTCAGAGATGGAAATGCTAAACCAAGTAAGAGGGGGATAAAAGTGTCAGAAAGCATAAGTATTCTTTAAAAAAATCTTTTAAAAGCACTAGACCAAGTATTACCTGAGGTTTGAAATGCCACAGTTGCAATCACTTCATTATGGATGTCAAGATTGAGTGGCACTGTTGGAACATAAATTTTGTAATTAAAGGAGTTCTTAAGCCATTACGATTTCATTAAATTCCTTGCTAACCCACTGTCACAGGGCTCAAACCCAGAGAATCCACCCCCTAACAGCAGCTCACTACCACCTCCTCCAGGGCAGTTTGGAATGGTCCAGACAATTGTGGTGCCCATATCCTGTGAATTAATTCATAAATGGGAAATTGTACCTTCAGTAGCATTGCCTGTCAGTGTATAGTTTTACTTTTTCTTTATATCCATTCATGGGGATGTGGGTGTCACCGGTCAGGCCAGCATTTATTGCCCATCCCTAATTACCCAGAGGGTAGTTAAGAGTCAACCTTTCTGCTGTGGGTTTGGAGTCACATGTAGGCCAGGATGGCAGAACCCCTTTTCAAAAGAGAATTTGCCTCAACACCCATTTCTTTGAAACACACAGGACAGTTGACAGCAAACTTTGGTGCTTGCAGATTTAACTGTGGCGTTCAGGGTTTGAGTGAAGACTTGTAGCTCGGGTGTTGATAGTAGATGTTAGTAGTGTTGTCCCAGTTGAAAGTGTCGTTTTTCTCATCTGTGTGTATTGAAACCAAGGATATCTGGTCGTGTTGTTTAGTTGCTAGTTGGTGGGACAACAGCACTATCATTGGACAAGCCAAACAAAGGACAGCCTGGGAATTCTTGGAGGCTTGGCATTCATCCGCGGACTCCATCAACAAACTCATTGAACTAGACCCGATATACCAACTATTACAATGCACAACTAGAACCGGCACCTACCGGAAGCAGCAAAAGCCGATCCATATAAATTCGAACCGGGACAAGATGACAGCGCTTCACAGGATGCTCCACAGCACTGAGGATGTCACCTTGTAAGGGGATGAAATGTCTGCTATCAAACCTCCCAGCTCAGCGAACACACCAACATCTATAACTGTGGAGTTGCACAAATTGTTAAGCAGTTTGTGACTACTTGCTCAAATTGCTCAGGTTACTTACGCAGTTATAACACTGTTCTCTTTAAACTTGTCATGATTTGTCCCGGGAGCAACAGGAAACAATCAATTAAGGTTGTTCACTCAGCACTACTGAGCTCTCACTTGGTCTGACCAGGTCAGTAACCAGGCTACTTCTCACTAACTGCATATTCCAATGTTCTGACCTGAATTTTCTTCACATTTGTTGGTATTTGAGCCTCATTAAAATCTTGCCTTCCTGCAGAATTCTCCCATTGCTGTAATGACTCCCTGTTTACTAAGGAAGGAATAAGGAGTGTCAACAAAAGAACAAGCTTGATGTCACTTACGTGGATTTTAAAAGGCTTTTGACAAAGTCCCACATGGCAGAGGAATCAGTGAAGTAAAAGCCCATGTGTCAAAGTGAGTACAGATCTGATTGAAGGCAAATGGGGATTGTTGATGGGCAATTTTGCAGCTTGAGGTTTTTTTGATGTTTGCGCTGCTAAACCAAATGTGCACCTCGTTAGTTCTGACAAAGCAGTTCTGAAGAAGGGTCACTGGATCTGAAATATTTACTCAGCTTTCTGTCTACAGATGCTGCCAGACCTGCTGAGTTTCTCCAACAATTTCTGTTTATTTTTTTCATGTACCTCACTACCTGGGATTTACTGGCACCATCCTGTCTAGTGCTTGGCCTAGTCCTGGTGAGGAACTGTTGGGATTAATCAAGTATAGTTTACTGGAAGTGTCACGGTGGCTATGTGGATTAAAGTACCTGCCTCATAAACAGGAGATTGTGAGTTTCAAGCTCAAAGGAGCCTAATATTTCAAAGGGCTTTGAATTAACTTGCCATATATGCTGACAGATATTTGGGCTCGTGGATGCTGTCTGACCTGCTGTGCTTTCCCAGCTCCACAATTTTTGATTCTGAGCCAGGCATTCTGGGTTCACATCTCACCTGCTCCAGAGCTGTGTGATAACATCTCTGAATGAGTTGATTAGAAAATATGTACAGGTTTATTGCAGGTTAGCTGCAGCTTACACCATTTTGATTGACATTGTTACATAGACTATGAGGAGGCCTTCAGATGTCCAAATCTGTTTCATCCACAAGTCCGTATGTCAAGGTGAGTGGTATGTCTGACACACTGCAGTGTTTAACCCTTTCAGATCTAACCACAACAAGGACCACGAGAGTTTATAGATTTCTGCCTTGTCTTTTGACTTCATAGCACCTATCAATGATTTTTGAGGCTTAAATGCAAGGATTATGATTATGAAGTTTATAGTTGATCCGAATTTTGATGGTGTGGTTGATAACAATGAAGAAAGCTACACACAGCAGGACGTTACTGATGCACTTGTATCTCTGATACACTTGTATAGTATGATCTGCCTGGAAAGCACATAAGACAACATTTTTTACTGTACCTCAGTACATGTGACAATAATAAATCTAATCAAATCAAATGTTAGTGATGGATTGGTCAGCCAAGCAGGAACACAGGGAAGTGGAGGTCAGAATAAGCAAATGTAAGGCAATGAAGACAGACAAAATAAGGGAATGCACAACAAAGGGAAGGACTTTGAAAAGTGTGGAGGAACAGAGGAAGTTAAAAGGGTGCATGTTCCCAGAAGGAAGTAACACCACTATCATAGACATTGTTACTTAGATGAAATGACTGGGGAGACAACTGGGATATTTTATTAGGTGTGACCTAGAATATAGGAGCAGGAAAGTGACACTAAAATAACATAAATCACAAACAAGAGTTGTTAATTCTGTTTCTCTCTCCACAAATACTGCTACAAGTGTTGAATTTCTCCAGCACTTCCTTTTCTTTATTCTAGTATAAATCACTAGATAAGCCTATAGCTGGAATACAGCATAAATCTCATCACATTGCAGGAGGGATGTTTTCACACTAGAGGGAGTGCAGAGTAGATTTACGAAGATGTTGGCAGAGATGAAGAATTTTAACCATGAGGGAAAATTGATGAGCTGGGTTTGTTTCCTATGAACTGTGGAGGCTGAGGAGGTATTTATTTGATGTGTTAAACTATAAGGGACCTGGATAAAGTAGGTATGAAGGATTTTCCTAAGGAGAAGGGTCAATAAACATCCCAAGACTTTCCCAAATGACACAGCATGAGATTGGGCTGGTTTGAGATTAGGGAGGTGACCACAGGCTAGGGCAAGGAGATAAGGTTTCCCAAATGAATTTACAACAGCCAGACATTGATGGACACAGACAAGGGGAATGTAAGGGAACCTGAGGCAGCTGAAGGCTGTTCAACCACAGGTTAGTTAAAGGGAGGGAAATGGGTAAGGGAAAGCAAGAGTCAGAGATGAGAGGGGAAAGGGGGATAGCTGTTGAAGAGTGAGGCAAGGAAATGGCGGGACTTCTCCATGGGGCGAGGATTTTGGATCGAGACACCATGTCCCATGGGTCATTTCGAATAGGCAAACCCCTGAATTCACCATGTGTTCCCAGTGGGCCATGTCAAAAGGATCAGTTCATTCCCAATGGGCAATAAATGCTGACTTCGTCTGCGATACCCTCATGCCATGAATAAGTAATAATAAAAGAAATTCCCAAACTCTGCGATGTTAAAGACCTTAGTTATTTGGTCCTGACAGTATAATTTTCAGCTGATCCTACTCCAGTGGGGCTGTCCTTCTGCCTGATCAGAGGATTAGATAGGGTGGACAGTGAGAGCCTTTTTCCTCGGATGGTGATGGCTAGCATGAGGGGACATAGCTTTAAATTGAGGGGTGATAGATATTGGACAGATGTCAGAGGTAGGTTCCTTACTCAGAGAGTAGTAAAGGCATGGAATGCCCTGCCTGCAACAGTAGTAGACTCGCCAACTTTAAGGGCATTTAAATGGTCATTAGATAACCATATGGATGATAAGGGAATAGTGTAGGTTAGATGGGCTTCAGATTGGTTTCACAGGTTGGAGCAAAATTGAGGGCCGAAGGGCCTGTACTGCACTGTAATGTTCTATGTTCTATGATGTGGATATTAACCAATGGGCCCAGTTTCAGAGTTCATACTGCTTCTGAATAGCATTGTAACTTACTGTAGGTTCTTTCTGATCAAAAAGGTTATTCTTTTATCAGGTATCCCTCCTGTTTTGTTAGTGTGTGCTGAATGCCAGTGAGTCTTTTCCTTGGTGTCACTCTATGACAGTACTTGCTCTGGATAACTGGGGTCATTAGCTGTCCCATCTGGGAAGGGAATCATGCCAAAGGAAGTTCAGTGTAGTGGGGCTGTGCCGAATAGTTCTGGTACCTTGTTCCCCAGACAGTGTTCTAAAGATCACTGGAACTTAATGAGATCTGTAGCCTGAGGAATGACAGTTCCTCTGCACTGGCCCCTGTTGAAGGGTCCAGCACCATCTTTAATCCACCTGTAGATATCAATCTATTGCCCACAGCATAGTGTCTGCCACAGCTCAGTTAGCAACATGCTCATCAATGAGTCAAATGGTGCTTGGCTGGAGTCCCACCCCACAGACAGAAGTATGTAATCCATGTTGACACTGCACCATCACAGGTGGTGTCTTTTAGGTGAGATATTAACCTGACACTCTATCTGCCTCTCTCAGGTTAATGTTGAAGATTCCAGGGCACTACTTGAAGAAGATAGATGTTGTCCTCAGCGTCCCACTAATGTGTGTCCAAAGCAATTATGCGCTCATTCTTACATTGCTGCTTAAGGGAACTAGCTGTGGGCAATTTGTTAGCGAATATATCCACTGTCGCAATAGTAAGTTGTTAGATGGGAAGCATTTTGAAACAGTTCTCAGATTGTGAAAGGATCTATACCAATGCACAGTCATTTGCCAACAACACAGTCTCTGCCATTGTGAGAGGCCGAGACAACATGGTGAGTCTTTGATTTCCATTTTGTTAACAGTGTGACCCCAAATCAGACATTCTAAATTGACACACAGATGGTAAAATCAGGCTTGACAGAAAATTGGCCAAACTAAGTTAAACAGCAGCCAGCAACTACGGTGACAGGGAACAGGGGTAGTTAAGTTCAAAGAGGTTTGTCAGAGAATGCCTACAGTGCAGAAGCAGGCCATTAGGCCCTTCGAGTCCACACTGATCCTCCAAAGATAATCCCACCCAGACCCACCCCCTACCCTATCCCTGTAACCCGGCACGGCTAACCCAGCTAGCTTGCACGTCCCTGGACGCTATTGGAAATTTCCCATGGCCAATCCACCCCAACCTGCACACCTTTGGACTGTGGGAGGAGAACGGAGCACCCGGAGGAAACCCACACAGACACAGGGAGAATGTGCAAACTCCACACAGAGAGTTGCCTGAGGCTGGAATCAAACCCAGGTCCCTGGCGCTGTGAGGTTTAGGGGAAACCAGTTACAATCAGCTCAAGGAGAAATCTCAATCAGATTTTCTGGCTCCTTGAGTTCCAGCTAGTGACTGAAGATGTGCACTTAATACCTCCCCAGCATGGCGCCAAGGTCCGTGAAGATCAGATTTAACCTGATGCAGATTCTTCTCCTGATTAACAACTCTGCTGGAGCTATCAAAAGAAAGACCACAAAAGTGTTGCCATTCATTGTTTTGTGTTGAAGGCTGGACAGTTCAAAAGCCGAATGTGTCCTCCATGTAGGCCTAGTTTGAGCAATGACAGAATTTCACAATTGTAGACAACCTTCTGGTGTCCGATGAGAGATTAGATTCGATCATTCCTGTTTCTGTGAAACTGCCTCCTGGACAAGATGTCCCAGGAATACTTCGAGATTACCAGGGCTCGGATGCCAATATGGTGCCCATGGATCTCTGGGGGGGATCAAAGTCCTCAGAGTTGACAGTGAAACTTGTTCGATTCACGGACCTAAACAACATGAGCCATTGATTCCCATGGCTTCCCTCACAAGGCAATGCGAATGAATGAGAACAGAATTATTTGTGATGGATGGCCTCGACTCATTGCTATCAAACTGTTCTTCAAGATGGCTGAAGGCAAGTAATGGTGGGGGATTGGCAATGTCACTGGGTTGATAGTTCAGACTAGTCTCCTGGCAATATAACTTCAAATCCCTTTGTGCCAAGAAGTAGAATTTTGGAGAATAAAACTGGAGGCTTGCTCCAGTAAGTGAATCCTTTCATTAATTGTTATTAAAAGCCCATCTGGTTCACTAACGTCCTTTAAGGAAGGAAATCTGCCGTCTTTACCGAGTTGATCCTTAGGGGAGGTGGTGGCCCTGTGGACTGTTATATCGGAATTATCACTGGACTGTTATATCGGAAACCCAGCTGATGTTCTGAAGACCTGGGTTAGAATCTCACCACAGCAGATGGTGAAATTTGAATTCAATAAAAATCCAGAATTAAAAGTCTAATGATGGTCAAGAACCCATTACCAATTGTCAGAAAAAGAACCCATCTCGTTAACTAACGTCCTTCAGGGAGGGAAACTGCTATCCTTACCTGTTCTGGCCTACATGTAACTCTAGACCCACAGCAATGTGGTTGTCTCTTAACTGCCCTCTGGGCAATTAGGAATGGGCAATAAATGCTGCTTAGCCAGCAACGCCCTCATCCCATGAATGAATAAAAAAATCCTTTGTGTGACTCCAGACCCTAATGGTCAACTTCTATCTGGCCTTCAGTGATGAACCTGTGGGATGTATGTATTTTAATATCATTTACTGCAAGTATGGATTCTTGGCATTCTAAGTTGAATGTACGGTTTTGTTGAGATAACAAGGTGTCGAGCTGGATGAACACAGCAGGCCAAGCAGCATCAGAGGAGCAGGAAAGCTGATGTTTTGGGTCTAGACCCTTCTTGGTGTGTTTGGAGTTAACAATTAGATTTTAAGAACTGCAATACCCATAATTCGAAGTGAAGGAAGTTACCCAGAGTTGCCAGGGAACTGCCCAGCAGGCTTAGGGGAAGATTTTCCCACACTCTGACTTTCCTTTTGTGTCAATGCTGGGAACTCATTTGAGAGAAAAGCATGTATCAAGTTCCAAAATGCTGAGAAGTACTACGAATGGTGCAACATGTGCTAAACAGCATTCCAAAGAAAACAAGATGAAGTAATTAAATTATCTCACAATAAGAAGTTATTATGAACCTAAAATGGATGTTAGGGCACACTTGGTAGAAAAGGAGTGAATTATAAGCTGAAGCATAGTAGTAGAGGGAAAAAAATCTGCAGTTCCAACAAATGAGTTGAAATTTTAATTATTTCAAGCACATAAAACCATAGACCAATAGACCATAAGAAATAGGAAGGAGTGGTCCTTTTGGCCACTGGAGTCTCTTTGCCATTCAGTAGCTTCATGGCTGATCTGAACATACCTTACATCTACTTTCTGCATTTTCCCTGTAACCCTTGATTCCCTGACTGATCAAGAATTTATGTCAGGCTGAAATATACACCAGGACACTGCCCTCGCAGCCCTTTGTGGCAATCAGTTCCAAAGACTCCAATTAAGAGAAGAAATTCCTCCTTATCTCAGTCTTAAATTGTGCCCCTTTATTCTGAGACTACCTCCTCTAGTCCTCGACTTTTCTCGTTTCAGTATTTTCCCTGTCAAGCCAAGAATCCTATTTGTTTCAATGAGATCACCTCTCATTCTTCTAAACTCCAGTGAGTAGAGTCACAACCTGTTTAATTTTTGCTGATAAACCAGTCCCTCCATCACAGGGATAGAACAAAGAACAAAGAAAATCACAGCGCAGGAACAGGCCCTTCGGCCCTCCAAGCCTGTGCCGATCCAGATCCTCTATCTAAACCTGTCGCCTATTTTCCAAGGATCTGTATCCCTCTGCTCCCTGCCCATTCATGTATCTGTCTAGATACATCTTAAATGACGCTATCGTGCCTGCCTCTACCACCTCCGCTGGCAACGCATTCCAGGCACCCACCTTCCTCTGCGTAAAGAACTTTCCACACATCTATCCCTTAAACTTTTCCCCTCTCACCTTGAAATTGTGACCCCAAGTAATTGAGTCCCCCACTCTGGGAAAAAGCTTTTTGCTATCCACCCTGTCTATATCTCTCATGATTTTGTAGACCTCAATCAGGTCCCCCCTCAACCTCCGTCTTTCTAATGTAAATAATCCTAATCTACTCAACCTCTCTTCATAGCTAGCGCCCTCCATACCAAGCAACATCCTGGTGAACCTCCTCTGCACCCTCTCCAAAGCATCCATATCCTTTTGGTAATGTGGTGACCAGAACTGTACACAGTATTCCAAATGTGGTCGAACCAAAGTCCTCTACAACTGTAACATGAAATCATGCTGGTGAATCTTCTCTGAGCTGCCTCCAGTGAAATGACTTCTGTTCTTAAATACAGGGACCAAAACTGCTTATAGCATCCAGATGTGGTATCCCCAGCACCTTGTACAGTTGCATTAAGACTTCCCAACTTTTATACTTCAACCACCTTCAAATAATGTTAACATTAGCCTCCCCTATTACCTGCTACACCATGTGTGCTAGCTTTCTATGTTTCATGCACAAGTCTCCCAAAGTCCCTTAGTGTTGCACATTTCTGCAGTTTTTTTTCTTCATTTCAATAATATTCTGTTCTTGTGTTCTCCATTCCAGAATGAACTTCACTCTCCCGACTTGTTTTTCCTCCTATTTTTGTGTTGTCTGCAAATTTGCTACAGTACGTTCTCTTCCTGCAAGAAACTAAATATATAGTAAACAGATGTGGTCCCAGCACTGATCGCCTTGGAACTCTACTGGTTACAGATTACCAACCAGAAAAAAACATCTTCTCCCCATTCACTGTTTTCTGCCCATTAGCCATGTCAACACACCTCCTCCAACACTGTGAGCTCTTATGACGGAACATTTTCATGAGGTATTTTGTTGAATTTTGTCAAAGTATTGGAAAAAGGAAAGCAGTATTTTTCTCTCCCTTGGAAATGAGCTGGACTGGGTCTAGCTAGAGGTACAGCAAAGTTTAGAATTGCAAAAACTTTTGTCAGACGTGTCGGCGTGCACTGATCCTGAAGCAAAGCTGGTGTTTCTATAGACCGTGCCTGGGTTATCTCTGCTGTTTGTTTAAAAATATTTGAGTCTGTGTTCTAAGGAGATGAAGCAGTTTTCTTGTTTATCTTCATTCTGTTGTTAATAGCCTTTTGTTTTGTTTTATTGTCAAATAAAAGCTGACGTCTTTGGATCATGAGAATATAGGTGAAGTACAGCAGATGCCCGAAATCAGAAATAAAAACAGAAAGCACTGCAGACATGCACTGACTAAGGTAGTGATGATGAAGGGGGAGAGACAGTTACCATTTCAGCTCAGTGACCTTCCCTCAAAATAGGATAAGTTGGAGATAAGCAATGTTTTAGCAACGAGTGGGTTGTTTGTCCAGTTGTTCAAGAACTAGAAAGCCGTGTGCTTTCAACTGACATTGAAAGCATGTGAACCGTTAACAAATCTATTTGAGCACTGGTGTAATTCACCTCCCACCTCATGTTATTAGCTGTAGCCTCCTCCATGAGTCAGAATTGTTGCTGTGAATCTTTTGTTAACTCGAGCGCATAGTTACTAAATCAGTAGAAGTTGGATGCATTTAACCTTTTCCTATTGTGACTAATTGCCATTGCAATGGTTTTGAATACTGCAGGGGCTTTATCTCAACAGTCCCAGAGGGAGAGTGTGGTGATTGGAACCAGTTTGGTCTTATGACTACGAGATCCTTGACTGGAGCTGTTAACCTGGGCCAGTCAGGGAGTCCTCGATGACTAAGAGAAGCAGAAGGCTTAGAATCTCTTCAGTTCGGGGACTGACTCTGAACTGGCTGGTCACAGCCGTTGTACTGTGCATAAGTAAATAAAGGGTGACTTGGTGATGGGATACCGGTCTCTGTGCAGTTATTTCAGAGGACCAAGACCCCAAGTGGGATCATAAGCTGAAAGTTTGAGGTCACAAGATCTGAGAAAGTGACAGAGCTTGAACAGAGCACCAATATCTGCGAGGTCCCTTTAAATTCCTAATGGTGGGGTTGGCTAATTGGACAGAACTATGAAGCCTGATGGCTGCTGCAAAAAAAAAAATTTCCCTGGAGTTTAAGCACTTCACAGCACTCAACCTCGCAGCCCACTCTAATCTCAGTCAGCAGCTGAAGCCAACATCCTCCCCACCCCACCCCACAAGGAACAAGCCTATACTTCACCTGCTCACATCCCAATCTCACATTCTCAGTCTGGGCTCATGTAAAGCACGAAAATTGGGATCACACCATGTCATGCTAATGATTATGGTCTAAGAACCAAATGCTCATCAGGCATTAATGGACTTTGTGGGGTTTTTTTAAAATTTAAATTTTATTTTATTTGCAACAATAAAGCACATTTATTGCTATCAAACCCAACATCATAGTAACCAACTGATTTATGTGCGTGTGTATCTTGCAGCCTCACAACAGTCAGGCAGGGTCACAATATTGTATACACACTGCCCATTGAGTTCATAAAGGAAAACTACACATACACCAACATTGCGAAGTACTGCTTAATGATATGTCTCAATATTGGCACAAGACCCCCTGGCATTGAGAAAGGAACAGAGGACTTGCCATTGTGTCAGAGAGTTATAAAGCACAGAAGCAGACCCTTTGATCCAACTTATTTGTGCCAACCAGACATCCCAAACTGGTCGAGTCACATTTCCCAGCATTAAGCCCATATCCCTCTAAACCCTTTCCATTCATATACCCATCCAGTTGCCTTTTAAATACTGTAATTATACCAGCCTCCAACACTTCCTCTGGCAGCTCGTTCCATACACGCACCACGCTCTGTGTGAAAAACTTGCCCCTTAGGTCCCTTTTATATCTTTCTCCTCTCACCTTAAACTTATGCCCTCTCGTTTTGGACTCCGGTACCCAAGGGAAAACACCTTGACTATTCACCCCCTCATGATTTTATACTTCTTGTATTTGAGCTGTCGATCTGATTTCCAAATGAAAATATCAAACTGTGAGAACGATAAAGTATTGAATGGTGTTTTAAAATCCAACATAGCAGGAGGATTCAGCTACTTTGACTTGTCAATCTGAGTCTGCCCACTTGCAGCATACCGTCTACATTCCTTGCTCTCCCTCTCCCTCACTATCTTAAAGACTCATCAGTCAGCAAAGTGGTTAAAATTATTTTGTCACTGAACTGATATCATTTGAGTTGATCACATCAACACAAATCAGAAAAAGGCAAAGGACACAGAATTGCCTTAGCAAAACGAGAGTCACAGCTGTGACATAATCCTCCTTTGTGTTCTTACTGTGATTCCGACATGTTTAGACAATATAACCTGAATGAAATTAATACAAATTCTAATATTTTCAGAGAACCTGACCTATGAATCATACCCAAGCAGACTGTTTTATTGCGAGTGAAGGCGTATTTTTACACTGGGACTTTGTACTGCAAACCTGAAGGAGACGCTATGCTAATTGTCAGTGTTGCCTCCTTGATTATAACGCTGTAATAAGATGCATTGATTCTGAACAACCCCTCTTTATTTATAACATGCAAATGCAAAACCTTTCATTCCAGGATTCCATCCTTGCTTCAGCCCCTCTAGTATTTCCCTCGCAGGGATTTTCACTGCTTTTCCTACTTTGCTCGTTTCCAAGACACACATGGATATTCATGAATGAAACATTTCCAGTCACTCAAGCCATATTTGCATAATAGACCAAGCAATTTTGCCAGGCAGATGTATTTTGGGCACTGTGGGCGAGGCTGGCAGTCATTACCCATGTCCGTGTACCCAATTGTTGTCTCAACTGCAGGTTTTGCTATTTCACTTTGGAGGATAGATTACTGTCCTCCCCATATTGTTATGTGACCAAACCAGACAAAGGAGGCTGATCCATTGCATGAAAGCCTTGTCACAGTGAATCTACTTCACTTAGATAATCATAACCGGTCTGAGAATTCTCCGGTCTGAGGGCTTCCTCAGTGAATTGAAGTGAATAGCACCGAGTTTTAACTGTGTATATTGAAATCTTGATTTTACTTGTTGATATGTAAAAGACATTTTTGATCCAGTTAATCCACAACCACACCAGAGGTCAGAGTTTAAGTGAACACAAGATGGAAGGTGGAGGTATGTTCACTTGTGCTTGCCGATGTTGGAAACATAGAAACAGAGAAAATTGGTGCAGGAGTAGGCCATTCAGCCCTTTGCACCTGCACCACCATTCAATGTGCCCATGACTGATCATGCAATGTCAGTATCCCATTCCCGCTTTCTCTCCGTACCCCTTGATCCCTTCAGCTACAAGGGCCATGTTCAGCTCCCTCTTGAATGTATCTATTGAACTGGCCCCTATACGGCTTCCTGTGGGAGAGAATTTCACAGGTTCACAACTCTCTGAGTGCAGAAATTCCTCCTCATCTCAGTCCTGAATGTCTTACCCCTTATTCTTACCCGGTGACCCCCTCGTTCTTGCCTTGCCCGACATCAGGAACGTTCTTCCCGCATCAGGATTTTATATGTTTCTATGAGATCTCCTCGCAACCTCACCAATTCTTGTAAATTGCAGTCAGTGCAAGCCCATCCGATCAGTCTTTCCTTATATGTTAATCCTGCCATCCCAGGAATCAGCCTGGTGAACCTTTGCTGGACTCCCTCAAAAGCAAGAATGTCCTTCCTCAGACTAGGAGACCAAAACTGCACACAGTGCTCAAGATGTATCCTCACCAAGGCCCTGTATAAATGCAGCAGTCATCCTCAGTCTGACACTCAAATCCTCACGGATGAGTAATGCATTTGTGCTTTCCAAGATTGCAGAGTTTAATAATAGTGCAAAGTTTGTATCTAATTATCCACTTCTGTGTAATTTTATCTCTAACACAGTCCATAAGTTCTCTTGAAACAGTTTGAAAACTGAGTATTAAAGTGTGTGAGCAGGGGAGCGAGAATAGTCTCACCACACTTCTGAGCGATTCACCCTCTGATTACTCCGTTCCCTTTTCTGAGGGATTAGAATCAATGCATTAAGGTGCAGCTTAATGGCTTCAGTTTGGAGCTTATTAATGTGACCTCCATGGCAAAATGATTGTGCTCTCAAGATTAGTAATGGCATTTTCTTTAAAAGAAAGTTTGCAGAGTAGGCAATTTTCTCTTTGTCTCTCTAGTTCTAATTTTGTTCAGATTGTAATTTGTATGAGTGGAAATGTAGAGAGCATGGAGAAACATTAAGGCAGGTATTAGTAATACGTGTTGCGAATAGCAAGCAGATAATATATCATTCTATAATAACAGGAAGGTTGTGCAAGTGCCAGACAGACCATTATTTTGCTGCTAAGGTGGAGGTGTCTTTAGTGGTCTATCTCTTTAAATTCACATTGTCTAATAGGTGAACACAGCTTTGAGTCAAAAGTAGTTCAATTACACTGGGAAGGAAGTCTGCAGATTGAAAGATATCTTAATTTGTGAAGGGAAAGAGCACAGCTTGAAAGAATAACCTTTCCTTCTCATTTCCACCAGAACTCCTGACATTTCAACGTATGAGCGAACATTTGGAGACTCCAATTTGATTCAAGAATGATCAATAGGCTGTGAGGAATAGAGAGGACTATCACTGGAAATGCAAGCTGTGATAATGATCAACTGATCTGCACTGTTTTCCGATGCAGGGGTGACAGGTATCTAAAAAAAATGTGTGGTAATGAGCCTGACATCAATCATAGGCAAGTTATTGGAGAAGATACTGAGGGACAGGATCAACCAACATTTGGATGGTCAAGGTCTGATTAGGGATAGTCAGCATGGATTTGTGTGCAGGAAATCACATCTGACAAATATTTTAGAGTTTTTCGAAGAGGTAACCAAGAGGATGGATAAGGGTAGGGCAGTGGATGTTGTCTATATGGACTTTAGTAAGGCCTTTGACAAGGTCCTGCAAGGCAGGCTAGTCATGAAGGTTAGATCAGATGGGATCCAGGGTGATCTAGCTAATCAGATTCAAAATTGGCTTGATAGTAGGAAGCAGAGGGTGATGGTTGAAGATAGTTTCTCAGATTGGAGGCCTGTGACCTGTGGTGTGCCAGTTCTGCAAGGGAGGGTTTAAACTAGATTGGCAGGAGGTGGGATCATCAACAGCAGGGAGGCAAGTGTGAGGCTGGAAGGGGATACAGTAATTGGAAATAACAAGCTCAAGAGTCAGGTGAGGCTGGAACAGGACAAGAAGCAAGGAATGCCTGTTGGATTAAATGGCATCTATTTCAATGCAAGAGGGCTGACGGGTAAGGCTGATGAACTCAGGGTGTGGATAGGTACGTGGGACTGGGATATTATAGCCATTACAGAAATATGGCAAAGGGAAGGACAGGATTGGAAGCTTAATGTGCCAGGGTACAAAAGCTTGAGGTGGGACAGCGGTGGACGAAAGAGGGGAGGGGGTGTTGCATTTATGATTAAGGGTGGTATCACAGTATCACATATTAGAGATGAAATAACTGAGGGATCATCCAGTGAGGCTTTGTGGGTGGAACTAAGAAATAAGAACATGATGGTGACGTTATTGGGGTTGTACTATAGGCCCCCAAATAGGAATTAGAGGAACAAATATACAGGGAGATTGCACAGTGTAGGATATTGGTCTTCCTAACATAGACTGGGACTGCCATAATGTTAAGGGTTTAGATGAGGTGAAATTTATTAAATGTGTTCAGGAAAGTTTCCTCAAGCAGTGTATAGAGGGTCCTACTTGGGGAGGAGCAAAACATGACCTTCTCTTGGTAAAAAGGGCAGGACAGGTGGCTGAGGTGACAGGGGAGGCACTTTGGGACCAGTGATCACAGTTCTATTAAATTTAAAATTGTTATGGAGAGGGACTAAACTGGTCCAGAGGTTTGAGTTCTAAGTTGGGACAAGGTGAATTTTGATGGAATTATACAGGACCTTGTCGGGGTTGATTGGAATAGTTTGTTTGCAGGCAAAGGGACCTCCGGCAAGTGGGAGGCCTTTAAAAGTGTGATAGCTATAGTTTAAGGTCTATATGTTCCTGCGAGAGTGAAGGGCAAGGTTCGCAGGAGTAGGGAACCCTGGATGATGAGATAGTGAGGCTTTGACCAGAAAAATGGAGGACGCATGGCTCAGGTACATGCAGCTGGGATCAAGGCAATCCCTGGAGGTATGTAGGGGATATAGGAATTTACTGAAGGAAGAAATCAGGAAGGCAGAAAAAGGGTATGAGATAGCTTTGGCTGTGAAGATTAGGTTGAACCCAAAGAGATCCTTTAAGTATATTAAAGGAAAAAGAATAACTAAAGAGACAACAGGACCCCTCCAGGATGAAAGTGGACATGCATGTGTGGAACAGCAGGAGATGGGCGAGGGCCTCAATGAATATTTCTCCTCTGTGCTTACCATAGGGAAAGACAGGAAGATTTGGGAACCTGGGGAAGCTAATGGCGATATCTTGGGGACAGTCTATATCACACTAGAGGAGTTGTTGGATGCATTAGAATGTATGAAGGTGGATAAATGTCTTGGCTCTGATCAGATATATCCAAGAACCCTGCCAGCGGCTAGAGAAGAAATTGTGGGGGTCCTGGCTGATATATTTGCATCATCATTAGCCATGGGTGAGGTCCCAGAAGACTGGAGGGTAGCTAATTCTGTGCCCCTTATTCAAGAAGGGCTGCAAAGAAAAACTTGGGAACTATAGACCAGAAGCTTAACATCCGTGGTGGGTAAATTACTTGAGAGGATTCTGAAGGCTAAGATATACATGCATTTGGAAAGACAGAGTTTGATTAGGCGTAGTCAGCATTCTTCATGCATGGGAGATCACAGCACATAAATTTGTTATAGTTTGATGAAGTGATCACGAAGGTTAATGAGAGCACAGCAATATAGACTACGTTTATATGGATTTCAGTAAGGCCCTTGATAAATTTCCACATGGAAGGCAGCTCTAGAAGGTTAGATTGCATGGAATCAAGGGATGGTTGGCAAATTGGATACACAATTGGCTTCACAGTAGGAAGCAGAGAGTAATAGTGGAAGGCCTCGAGACCTGTGACTCGTTGTGTGCCTCAATAAATATTTCTCCTCTTTGTTTACCTTGGAGAAAGACACAAAGATCTGGGAATTTGGGGAAATTAGTGGCAATATCTTGTCGACAGTCCAAGTCACAGCAGAGGAGATGTTGGAAGTATTAGAATGTTTGAAGGTAGATAAATCCTCTGGTCCTGATCATATATGTCCAAGAACCCTACAAGAGATTAGAGAAGAAATTGCTGACCCATTGCTGTTTGTTATCTATATCAAAGATTTGGATGAGAATGTAAATGATTAGTAAGTTTGCTGATGACACTAAAATAGGCAGTTACCATGGGCAGTAAGGAAGGTTATCAGAAATTGTTGCAGGATCTTGATCAGCTGGGGAAGGGGGCTGAGAAATGGCAAGTGGAATTTAATATAGATAAGACTGAGTGTTGTATTTTGGAACGTCAAATCAAGGTAGCAGTTTCATGGTGAATGGTAGGGCCTTAAGCAGTGTAATGGAACAGAGGGACCTTGCAGTTCAGGTGCATGGTTCTCTGAAAGTGGAGTCACAGGGAGACAGGGCAGTAAAGAAGGCTTTTGGCACACTGGCCTTCATCAATCAGGGCAGTGAGTATAGAAGGTGGGAAGTTATGTTGCAGTTGTACAGGACATTGCTGACACCGCAGTTGGAGTATTGTGTTCAGTTTTGGTCACCTTGCTACAGGAAGAATGTTGTTAAACTGGAAAGAGTGCAGAAGAAATTTACGAGGATGTTGCCAGGAATCAAGGGACTGAGTTATACGGAGGGGTTGGATAAGCTAGGACTTTTTTCTTTACAGAGTAGGAGACTGGGTGGGGATCTTATAGAAGTGTACAGGATCATGAGAGGCATGGATAGGGTGAATGTGCTCAGTCTTTTTCCCAGGGTTGGGGAATTGAGGACTAGAGGGCATCAGCTTAAAGTAAGAGGAAAAAGAATACATGGGAACCTGAGGGGTAACTATTTTACAGAGGGCCTGACGCATATGGAATAAGCTGCCAGTGAAAGTGGTAGAGGTGGGTACAATAACAACATTTAAAAGGCATTTGGACAATTACATGGATAGAGTGGGTTTAGAAGGATTTGGGCCAAGTGCAGGGAAATGGGGTTAACGTGGATGGACATTTTGGTCGGCATGAACCGGTTTGGGCCAAAGGGCCTGTCTCCATGCTGATGAAGGACTCTATGACCATTTGACTCTATGACTGCATGTGGTCAACCATGTCATATCCAACAGAGAGTCAAGTCGGCAAGGAGAGGTGATCCAACTTGATCATGATCATGAACTTGTTTGTGATTTCCTTGAGATTTTCCTGTGGCAGGAACAGAAACCTGACTGGAGGCACTCTACATGAGTTCTGGGAAAAAAGGAAACACACCTGGTGGAACTGACAACATATGCAAGGACTTTGGAGAAGAACGTGATATTGGATAAAAGTAAATGACTGCAGATACTGGATAACAGAATCAGA
Organism: Ginglymostoma cirratum; assembly: GCA_024137785.1. Lineage (NCBI taxonomy): Eukaryota > Metazoa > Chordata > Chondrichthyes > Orectolobiformes > Ginglymostomatidae > Ginglymostoma > Ginglymostoma cirratum. The sequence goes on along the minus strand of JAHRHZ010000139.1, from coordinate 49,450,187 downwards.
AGCAGAAATTGCTGGAGGATCTCAGCAGGTCTAGCAGCATCTGTGGAAGGAGAAATGAAGCTAGAATTTCAAATCCAAAATGACTCTTTTTCAGAAATGGAAGAGGCTGGAAAATATGGCTTTAATGCTGCTGTTTCACTTGCTGTTCCTCCCCTTTGTCAATAGCTTCCTTCAATTCTAACAAAAAGACTTTGGATATGACATTTTGATCAAGTGTTGGTTTTTGAGGGACATGAGGATGACTTAAAGGAGAGTGGGGACAACAGCTGGAGAGAAAGAAGTTTTAATAATAAGTAAATATCCTGGAAAAATTTCTCTCCAACTTTGCCAGGGAGTAGGAGCTAGTTCAAGAATCACATGAACGCAAATGGTTGTTTCTGGCCTTAGTTGCTATCTGATGAGTGTCCTATCCCAGTCAGGAACTGGGTCCAGGTCCCTCTTGCAGGTAGAGACAGAGCCTCACCTCATGAGAAAGTGGCACGTTCCAGAGGCCCTCCATTATAGTGTTTGTGCAGCTGAATGTTGGCTCAAACCAGCAAATGAGTGTCCTTAAAGGTGGGGGACCAGCTAACCTGAGCTACTTCAATCACTGGAGGTGATCCTCAGTGAACGTTGGAGACAATGGCATTTCCTATGATTGTACAATTCAACATTTGACACTGTTTTAAATCTCTAATTATAATTCTGGGACTCTCGGTTAGAACCTGAACACTAATTTAGAGCTGAGACTAAGATCATTAAGTAATTTAATCCTGGTACAACAGGATAATTTATGCAAATGTGTGAAATTACTCAGCAATCTGTGCAAAACTACAATTCTGTACTAATGACCTCTTATATAATGATATAATGTTTTTTGTCAATACAATTATCAAGATGAAAACAATGCTGGAATTATTGTATTCAGCCTCATTATGGGTGCATCAAGAGTGCATTTAACAATATTTCCAGCCTGCCTATTGCTTCTCTAAGGCAGAGGTTCAACACTCAGATTGTGTTGAAACAGTACAGAGAAGACCAGGGATATTTGACATGGTGAGATTCTGAGATTCATTCATGATTTGGTTCTTAGATCATGTGGCACCATTCACTGCCCAAGTACTGAAGATAGAAAGTGGATTTATGGGTCTACATTTTGGGTAACAGTATCTTCTTTCTCTCTCTCTCTCTCTCTTTCTCTCTCTCTTCCCTCCCCCCAACTCCCACTACCACTACCATCCCACAATTCTAATGTGTTGTGGTTGGTTGGCTCGCTGAGCTGGTTTGTTCCGCAGACGTTTCATTACCCTGCTGGATAACATCATCAGTGCAGCCTCCGATGAAGCACCATTATGTTTTCCCGCCTGGTTTTTAAACTCTGGAGTCCATTGAGCTGGATTACCTCACTTCCGGTTTTCCTTTGCAGTGGAGTGTATATAGGGTCGAGCTCTATGTATTTATCGATGGCTTTCTTCGTGGAGTGCCAGGCTTCTAGGAATTCCTGTGTTTGTCTCTGCTTAGCTTGTCCCAGGATCTTGGTGTTGTCCCAGTTGAACTGGTGGTTCTTGTTATCCATGTGGATAGAGATGAGTGAGTATTAGTCGTGTCTTTTTGTAGCCAATTGATGTTCGTGTACACTTGTTGTTAATTTCCTTCCTGTTTGTCCGAAGGAGTTTTTGTCACAGTCTCTGCAGGGAATCTTGTACATGACATTGGTCCTGTCCATAGTGGGTCGTGGGCCTTTGGTTCGGGTGAGCAGTTGTTGTAGGGTTGATGTGGGTTTGTGCGCTACTTAGATGCATTTGGTACAACTTAGGAGGACTGCCCAATTAAGTCTGTGAAATGCAATGAGGAAATTTTCTTTACCTCAAAAACAGCTTTTCCCTGTCCTTCAATGATAAATAGAGCACTTTGTCAGAATGAGATGTTGATTGCTGTAAGTAAAACGTGTCTCCACTCAGATCCATTTTAAAAAGAGATGTGAAGGAGGATAGAGGTGCTTTGACTAAGAAGTGAGAAGTCACACAGCACCAGGTTATAGTCCAACAGGAACAAAAACTAAGTTGCTGGAAAAGCTCTGCAGGTCTGGCAGCATCTGTGAAGAAAAAAATCAGAGTTAATATTTCGAGTCCGGTGACCCTTCCTCAGAACTGGACCCAGAACATTAACTCTGATCTTTTCTTCATAGATGGTGCCAGACCTGCTGAGCTTTTCCAGCAACTTTGTTTTTCTTCCTGATTTACAGCATCCGCATTCTTTCAGTTTTTATTATAATCTAACAAGTTTATTTGAAATCACAAGCTTTTACAGCGCTGCTCCTTCATCAGATGCAGTGAAGAGAGACACACAGGCACAAAATATATCGTCAGAGGGATCAAAAGATCATACAAATGGAGTGTCAATAGGCTGAATAATAAGTCTCTCCAGGTGATTAAAAGTGTCAGACTGTGTGAATAAAGTGTCAACAACTGAATGGCAAGTGAAGCGATGACATGTTATCTGATTAAATGAGGCAGAGAGATAATTACAAAAAATTAAAAATAAGGCAGTGCTGGAGACAAACCAAATGGCTGGACTAACATAATAGGTTTCAGGATCACATGTCGAGGATCACATGTTACCAAAGTAACAAGTAATCCAAAACTGTACAAAATAATTAAGGTAGAGAGATCATAACAAGTTATCAAGGTGATGATGTCAAAACAGGACAGTAAGGAAGATATTACAGATACAGAACAGTGTGGTGGGGTCACATGTAGCGCAACATGAACCCAGATCACAGCTGAGACCATCTTCATGGGTATGGAACTTAGTTATCAGTTTCTGCTTGGCGATTCTGCACTGATGTGTATCTCAAAGGCCACCTTGGAGGACGCTTACCTGAAGATTGGAGGCTGAATGTCCTTGACCTCTGAAGTATTCCCCCACTGAGAGGGAACAGCCCTGTCTGGTGAGTGTTGCGTGGTGTCCATTCATCAGTTTTCATAGCGTCTCCATGATCTTGCCAATATATCATGCCTCAGGGCATCATTGCCTGCATCATATGAGATAGACAACATTGGCCGAGTCGCATGAGTATCTGCCGTGTACGTGGTGGGTGGTGTTTCCATGTGTGATGGTAGTGTCCGTGTCGAAGGTCTGACATGCCTTGCAGAGGTTACCATGGCAGGGTTGTATGGTGTGGTTGATGTTGTCCTGAAAGCTGGGTAGTTTGCTGTGAATGATGGTCAGTTTAAGGTTTGACAATTGTTTGAAGATGAGAGAGGGAGGCGTGGGGAAGATCTTGGTGAGATGTTTGTCATCTTCGATAATATGCTGAGCGCTGCAAAAAACATGGCGTAGTTTCTCCGCTCCGAGGAAGTACTGGATGACAAAGGGTACTCTATCGGTCATCTCCTGTGTCTGTCTTCTGAGGAGGTTATCGCGGTTTTTTGCTGTGGCACATGAGAACTGGTGATCGATCTGTTGGGCATCATATCCTATTCTTATGAAGGTGTCTTTGCACATGTTTAGGTGTCCATCATGTTTCTCCTTGTCTGAGCAGATCCTACACATACGCAGGGCTTATCTGTAGGAAATTTCTTCTTTAGCATGTTTAGGGTGGAAGCTAGAAAGGTGCAGCATCATCAGGTTATCTGTAGGCTTGCGGTAGAGTGAGATATTGAGATGTCTGTCCTTGATGGAAATGCATGTGTCCAAGACTGAGAATGATTCTAAAGTGTAGTCCATGGTAAGTCTGATGGTGGGATGGAGATTGTTGATATCGCTAAGTAGTTGTTTCAATGATTCCAAAGGAAGAAAATGTCATCCATGTGTCTGGTGTACAGTGTTGGTTGGACGTCCTGTGCTGCAAAGAAGTCATGCTCGAACTTGTGCATGAAAATGTTGGTGTAGCGGGGAGCAAATTTTGCTCCCGTGGCTGTTCTGTGTATCTGGGTGAAGAGCTGGTTGTCGAAGGTGAAGACGTTGTGTTCGAGAATGAAGCGGATGAGTTGTAGGATGGTGTCTGGAAATTGGCAGTTGGTGGTATTGAGTACTGAGGCTGTTGCAGTGGTGATGTCATGGGGGATGCTGGTATAGAGTGTCAAAACGCCCATTGTAATGAGGAATGTTCCTGGTTCAATTGGTCCATGGGTGCTGAGTTTCTGTAAGGAATCTGTAGTGTCGCAACAGAAGCTGGGGGCTTCCCTGTACAATGGGTTTCAAGATGCCTTTCACATAGCCCGAGAGGTTCCCACACAGGATCCCATTGCCCGATATGATGAGATGTCAGGTGTGTTGACTTTGTGTATCTTTGGAAGGTGGTAGAAGCCGCCAATGTGAGAAGTACGCAAGATGAGCGTGCATAGATACTGAAGATCTGAATCAAATGTCTGGATCAGCCTGTTGAGTTGACGGGTATGTTCTTTGGTTGGATTGGCAGGTAATTGTTTGTAGTGTTCCTGGTTGTTTAATTGTTAGTACATTTCTTTGCAGTAGTCCATTCTATTCTGTATGATAATGGCTCCTCCATGGTTTGATGACAATGTTGCAATTGGTCTTGAGAGAATGGATAGCATTGTGTTGCAGTTGGATGATAGCCTTTGAGCGCTAATTTTTGAGCGCAGCTGATGAATCTAGCGTTAACACATCTCCTCACATATTGAGCGTACATGTTGAGGCCAGGGCAGCAACCTTCTGGTGAGATCCAATTTGACTCTTCCTTCTTTGGTCACTGCACTGCGAATCTCTCTGTTGACAGTTTGGGTTCATTGGTTGTCTCAAAGGGCTCACTGCTGACATCTTGAGGTTTGTGGAGGAATTCCTGGAGTCTCACTCACCTGATGAGTTCTTCTTTGACTGCTTCAAGGCCAATGGGGTCCATTTTGGTAGTGGGGCAGAAATTGAGCCCTCAGCTGAGATCTTCGATTTCGTCGGGTTGAAGGGTGTGGTCAGATAAGTTGATGATGGATTTCCCTGGGGTGGTACCAGTTTCAACCATAGTACTGGGGTGGCTTGTATACTGCTGGTGGTGATGCCAAGTGTCTCCAGTTGCCCTGTCCAAGTTTTGAGTTTCATTACATTTACTTATGTTGGAAACAAACTATTGGACTGTACAGGGGATGTAGTGAAGAGACACCTTGTTATCTTTTCTTCAACCTGGTCCGTTATCCATAATCGCTTTGTTTACCTACCCCTTTTCTCTCTCTCTCTCTCTCTCTCTCTCAGCTGCATCTCCACCATTCCACTCACCTCTCCTGTTCTCCCACTCTCCTCCACCCCAGCCCCCCCCCCCCCAGTTCAACTTCAGCATAAATACCACATTTTTCTAGCTGCTAACTCTTCTGATGACTCAAAATGTTAAATGACAACTCTGAGTTCTTCCCACAGACCCTGTCAGACCTGTTGAGTTTCTCAAGGAATTTCTGTTTTTGTTGCAGATCTCCAGGATCTGTAGTTGCCTGTTTTATTTAACTGTCTTCCCCTTTTCTCAGGATCAACTTCACACGTGAAAACTTCTGTCGAATTTCCCAAAACTGACAGTAAAATTGAA